>OY755236.1:10383010-10740645 GCA_963576725.1 Azorinus chamasolen | reverse complement strand
CCTCCGAATTCACTAGCAAAATGACACAACAATAAATTATATTGAATGAAATAGTAGATCTGACTTTTATTTAAGCCATTTCCATTGCACGCCTGTCTGCTATGGCATCAGATCAGGATCCAAATCACCTACAATTAAAAGTTAAGAGATGCAGAGCTTTGCAGCGAGTGGGTTAAATACTGTAGCTAGATGATAAGATACATACTGTATGTATATACATGACATGCAAACAGTATATTTATGTCAATGTTGAATGTGAAAGGAATACTTATTCCTGGAAGACCATACCTCCATGTTCATAACGGAAGTCCTTAAAAGACTACGATGCTATCTACATTTTTCTTTATGTACCTAAACAACCAGTGCATGTGTACCTTTATTGAATGCTTGCTTTTCGTTTCGGTAAGCATGCAAGCCCTATAAGGTACACATGCACATCTTCTCGCCAATTCACATGCTCTACAGCTACCGGAAACTAACATTGTCATGACTTTCGTTCACGTTATCAATTTAATGAATTTACTTATTAATCTATGTTGATATAGATCTAAATACCAAATTAACTACAATCGAGGATCCATTCAGAATGCATGTGACCACGCCAGATTCAGCTTAGTAAGCTGCATCTGGCATGGTGACAACAATCCGAATAACCAGCTTAAAGCCTGTAAAAAAAGTTATATAAACACGTACCGTTTTGTAGCGTTACATCCATATCCAAAAATGTCTATCACATATATCACGCTGTACAGTCCATCCATATCAACACATTGTATCCAGATCAGAAATTGTTAATCCGTCGTCTCATCAGGTTACAATCTGTCTGACCCCGTGCTATTATGGCCATACAGGTCAAATGAACACTACGCAAATATGTGGTTACCCACTCAAAATCACGTGACACACGTATACTATATTTAGACATGTTATGGTTATTTATACAAGATTGGACACCCCAGTATGTTAAAATGTTTTCTGCCTAACATGTCAGTTAGTTATCCATATTTATATGTACATGTCTTAGCTTCAACTAATCCAAGTCATTTCTTTATTTAAATTAAGAAATGGAACAAATTAATTGATATCAAGACCTCCCCTAACCCCGTCGAAATCCCAGATTACCGAGCAAGTCAAACACTGTAGGCCCAGACCATAAATGAATTTGCTAGACTTATGACCTGGATCTACATTGCTCGACACCAAACATTGAAATACACTAATTGCTAATTTCTGACTGACCATGCTTGGTAACATTAATGTTCTGATTGTGTATATACATAATATGAAGAACTAAAAGTTTTGTCCAGTTCTGTTGTCCTAGTTGCAGGCTGTTTGGGCCCAGATCAGACGCCGACTTAGGCGACGTCCGATCTGGATCCAAACTGTTTGACGCGTGTCCATTGGTCTCTTTACCTTAAATCTGGGTAAAACTTAATTTGACAGAAATTTGGTACATAATATACTAAAACGGGGTAGAAGTACACAACTTAAAGTCTCTATTACACATGTTTACCTTAGAAATATAAATATTGAAGATCTGAAATCTTCTTATCTTAAATCATGGAACAGCTGCCATGTATATAGAGAAACTCCGTTAACACTTTTGATTTGTTTGTCTCCATTCTAAATGTAACATATTTAGCAGGGAACAAACAAATCAAATGTATCGGAATATCTAACCCCCCCCCCCCACCCTCCCGATCAATTCATCTCTTTGAATTAATTAGAATTAAAATATTTGTCATTTATTACCATGTACCGGAACCAACATATTTGTATTTGTATTGAAATAACCCCATGTTGTAAATCCTGGGTGAATAAAGTATTTGTCTGTCTGTCTGCTAGTAAAATAACAAGCAACCCTTCATATATCCATAATTAGTTATGTTATTTGTATACCTTATCACCTAGGTTTTATAACACTATTTAATTCATCAATTCATCAATTTAGGTTTCACTAATTGTTAGTAAACAACATAAATAATTGACACGCCTGATCTATTGTCGTTTCAGACACAACCGAGCGAGCACAGATTCACCAGGCCATGACAGAAATCGCCGAAGGAGCTGATCATTGCATTACGTTTGTTCAACGTACACACGAAGTGGATTTTGTATACATCAAAGGCAACGGCGGGGGGTGAGTTGAAGCATATTTTACCCGTTTTATATCAGGAGCGTAGCTGAGGCCAGATGTAATGTACACACTGTGGCTATAGGAGTCCAGGGGTATGTTCCCCCGTGAAACAATTAGAATTGTGTAGTATTTATCACACTTTCAAAAGGTGACTTTTTACAGAGGCGTTAAAAAGCGCCAATATGAGGTAATGCGTTATAGATTACATGACAAGACAGAACGTTTATCGAAGCCTATCCCCTTAGCCTTCGCTTGTTGTTCCATTTTGGCCACAATTATGTTCTCACCTTCAGATTGATGTTTCGCACGTGCGTAAGTGCGTATTGCTACATGTAGCTGCTCCCATGTATGTTAGCGTTTATCTCGAGACAGTTATGTATAGAACAAAACGTCGTCTAACTATTTGTCTAGCATTGAAACTGATTAAACACCGAGGTGCCATTAATGATGATACTCAGATCAACAGATAAAGGTGCGTACTCAGAAACTGAAATCGCAATTTCTCCATCAAACCCTACGCTCTGACCACTCTTTAGTATCGGGACGACTCTAAAGAGCCGTCACAACATAAGGTTTGTTTGAAAAAAAAAGACATTATTATTGAAAATGTTTTGATTTACGCTTCTTATCTGGTCCTTTAATAATTGTGTATAATGTTTATTTGCTTTTTCAAGCAGCTTGGATATAGATGAGACGCCGATTAACTCGGCAACCAAGCTGTTTGACACCCAGTCGGCTGTTTGGTACTCAATCAGCTGTTTGACACTCAGTCAGCTGTTTGACACCCAGTCAATAGTTCCTCAAAACGCTTAATCGAATCGAGTGTAGTTAAAAGTTTACAAATCCAAATCTTAGCAAACGTTTTGTTTAAAGTGGTATATCTCATATAAAATGTGTATTTGCAAAATGGCAAACGTATTTGAATGATGTATATACAATATAACAAGGTAACAGGTGAAAGTTTCTGAATACTTTCAACGCTATATTATTGGAGTGGAATAGCATATCATTCTGTATTCAACTCTAAGAGTCCATTCCACATGAGCCGTCTGATCTGGGTCTACTCTCTGTAGAAAGGCGTGTTTTATGGAGTGAATGGTTGAACAGGTTATATTGTTTCTATTTTGCAGCTGTTTCAGTGATATAGGACGGCAAGGTGGCAACCAGACTTTATCAGTCGATAGAACGAAAGGCTGTGTAAAAAAGGGTATAATTATGCACGAACTTATGCATACCCTCGGCTTCTGGCACGAGCACACTCGATATGACAGAAACAACTACATAAGAGTCCTCTCGAACAACATCGAATACAGTAAGTACAGATACATGTATTGTCGGTAATACTGTTTGACATGGCACTGCGTGAATATTCCGTTCTTAGCTCGCCTGTTCGTAGAACTTATCTTATACCCCCCGTCGTGAGCGTGCGCGTCAGCGTAGACATGAGCGTGCCGTGGCGAAGGTTAAAGTGTTTTGGATGTGTTGTTTTAAAGCTTAATATTTGTACTAGGATGCTGAAATTCTGCATTGAAGTTTATTTGTGATCCAATATTGCTGTTATGAAGTTAAACATTAACTTCCTTTTCCAATTTTTGACATGTTTTGGACAGTCCGTTTGGCCACAAATCACCAGGTTAAAGTTTGTTTTGACGGGTTGTTTTAAAAGCTTAACATTTGTGCTATGATGCTGAAAGTTGGCGAGAAGGTTCATATTGTCGAGACCTTTCCAACCATGTTAAACTATTTGCCCTTCTGACCTTGACCTTTGACCTACTTTTGCAAACAATATTTTAATGCCTTTATTACGGGAACCAATAGGCCTAGGGCTTCCATACTTGGTATGACCATGCCAGCATTTTTGCCCTTCTGACATTGACCTTGACATTTGACCTACTTTTACAAAAAAAAATAAATGCCTATAACATCTCGGCTACACGGCCACCACACCTGTATGGACTGGTTTAAACATATTTGAGTGTGTCCTTGTACCTACAGTGTTTATACCTGTAGTGTTTGTAAATTCTGAGAACAAAATGTGTGCCATAAGATCTAAATTGGACTGTAGAGATCTGTAATTTGTACACGAACACCGCATTTGAAGGTGTAAAAATGTTTACCTGTCCTTTTCGATATGGCCAAAATAATGCTGTTGATGCGGACATTTCTTTCTACCCTTTACTCAATAAATACGCCTTTCTACGTTTTTGCAAACAGAGCAGATCCTGATCAGACGGCTCCTGTAGGAGCCGTCTGATCAGGATCTGCTCTGTTTGATTATGATATAATATAAATATGCTCTTTCAGTTTCTGACATGGCCGAAGATTCATCTGTCAAGGTGCTATTATAACAATGAAACTAATTAATATTCATGATGTCATTATTTCTTACATGGAGGGAAGTTTTTATTTTTCACTGGATAACACCACCTTTATATGCCTGCACAAAGACCAGAGCAGACTATGCCTGGCAAGAGTCTCATCTATTTACTTCTAGCTTACATATCCTATTCTCTACTGTATGCCATAGCATTAATTGCATTACAGTAAAACCCCTCTAAACCGGACGATGAAAGTATCAAACCCGTCTTTCAAATAGGTGGCAGCTTAATACAGTATGAAATGCATACAGAAAGCTCCTAAATAACAGAAAGCTCCTAAATGAGCTTTTTGTATGCATTTCACCCATCATTAACCCCCATTCCACTCGGCGGCGGTTCCACAACGCTCATGGCGACCATGGCGCTTCTCCAAAATCTTCCAAATCTCCACAGAAGCGCCGACATGTGCATACTTTTGGGATTTGGGCGTTTCCAGTACGCTTGTAGTACGCTTCAATTTATAGAGATCTCGATGCGCTGTTTACGATCATGCCGAGTTGTTGCTGCACTTCTACGGCGCTTGAGGTCTCTCAAAGACGCTTCTTTTACGCTTCAAGTACGACACGGTATTTCAGGCTACACTTAGTCTACGCTTACTACGTTGCTACTGCGACCTTGCTTCGACCTAAGCGCATGAGTTGCGCTTCTGTTGCGCATTTGGAACGTTCCTGTATACAATTGGCGATTTAACAGCTTTCGAAGCAGTAGACCATCAACTTTCGATGAAAATTGACCAAATTGTTCCAGTAGCTGTGCTGCAGCTTGCTATTTTGAACAATAGTTTGATAAAACCGGGTGTTGAGAGGCACGTCAGACGGGGAAGGATGACTAAACGGTTCTTGGTCCGTCCATGGTTGTCTGCAGAGAGATGACTCCAATTTGGCCATTATAACCAAACTTATGGCAGAACTCAGGATGTAAGTGCAACCAAATAATGAAGATAACAGTGGAAATGTTGCATATTTATACCCTGGTCGGCAAGCAAGTGGCGTAAATCGTCATGAGCGTGGCTCAGTCACCAAGAGCGTAGCAGAAGCGCAGAGGAAACGCAACCAAAGCGCCAAGACTTAGTGAAAGCGTAGTAGAAGCGCCGTGGTTGGTGATTAATAAATTGTCGAATCGCTGTGCGCTTTGATCGTCGCTAGAGCGCAGAGAGCGTAGTGAGAGCACCCAGAGTGTAAGAGAAACGTACCGAGATCGCGGACAAATATCTCGGCGCTTTTGTTGCGATGCGACTGCCATTGCGCTACGTTACTCACGCTGCGGCTACGGCACTGCTGCGCTCATGAATGTCTTACTACGCTTTTGCGGCGCTTCGAGATCACGGCGATGCCGCTACGTAAATTTTGAGCAAGGGCAAAACAATCGCCGTGAAGTGGCGATCAAGAAGCTTTTGTTACGCTTCTACTACGACCAATACATTTCTACTGCGCTGCTGACGCTCCTGCTGCGATTCGCGGCATTTGTACCAAACTTTCGAAGCGTAGCGGAATCGCCGCTCAGTGGAAAGGGGTATAAACAGCCATCTACCTAAACAGACCTAAATTATTCTTTAATAAAAATTCCGGTTTAGATGGGTTCGATTGTATTCTATATGCAGGAATTGAACTGATACTCGTAATAGACAGCATCTTTCGCGCATATGCTTGAAATTGCGAGAAATTGCGAGTTAATATGTTAATCATGAGATATTCACACTACACCAAGAATCTACCTTTCAATGTCAACTATTACGTGACTTTTCACCAAGCCCTTTAGTGCTATGAAGACGGGTCTGTGATATCATATGCAAACATGCAGATGAGACGCCGAGCAACTTGAAAATGAAATGAAAAGAAAATGAAGCAGCGCCAATTCTAAACCTTGAAGCTGAAGAAACTGTGTATAGCAGATATCAATGATGGGGTTTCATTTGACATGATGTAGATTAACTAAATGTACTTCACGGCGAAGGGGTATACCACGATTGCATGTTAAATATTCCGCTGCAAAAAATCTGTCGTCTGCTAACTTTATCGTCTGCTACAATTTTCATTTATTTTTAATTTCTTCATTTTTGTTTCAAAATCATAGTTACAGTAACGAACAGTTTTGATCCTGATGAGACCCGAGTCTCATGTGGATCCAAACTGTTTGCATAGGTAATCCGAGATGCAACATTGGCAGTGAACTAGTTAAAGTTGAACCCTTATCCAGATAACCGTTACTTGGTTTGCATTTACAAACAGTTTCGGTTCAGATGAGACACCGAGTGGTTATGGTCTTAGACTGACAATCACTTAGCCTTTTACCGCTGTGGGTTCGAATCCCGGTCTGGGCATTTGGATTTTTCATGTGAGGAAGCCTTCCAGCTGGCTTGCGGTAGGCCGGTGGTTCTACCTGGATGTTCTTCTGTGCACAAAACAATGCAATTTGTTCCGTGGACGGAAGGACGTATGGGGTCTTCCTCCATCTGTCATCAACTGGACGTCGTGATATGACTGGTCAATACTGCTAAAACGACGTAAAACCCGATAATAACCGACCTAACCGAGTATACCTCAGGATCACGCCAGGTCGGATTCGGTCTTTAGTTTTTCATAAAGCTTTTTTTTTTCGAATCGAAATTAGTCAAAAAAGGTATTGACCAAATGACATGATATATAAATTTACTGTGGGATACAGTAGAAACACTCTAAAAGGGACACGCACAAATTGGTGTTAATTTCAGTCAGCTTTCATCCCGTATTAAGCTGTCACCTGCCTTAAAAATATAAATTCTCCTTTTATAAAATTTAGAGGGGTTTTACTTTACAATAATCAATGAGTTTGTCTTCTATACTTACAGATCATCTAGATGACTTCAATATACAAGAAGGGAATTTACAGAACATCAGCTATGACTATTATTCGATATTGCATTATTCTACAACAATGTTTTCCAAAAACAGAGCAAGGTTGCTGAAAACCATTGAAATACTAAACACTTCTATAGCCGAACCAGAGGTGGGCCAGCGAAAATACCTGAGCGACAAGGACAAGCTACGTATAAAGTATTTGTACGAATGCCGTAAGTGTTCTTTACAGCTGACATGCAGTCAATGATAACCCGTTACTCCACAAATATGCCTTTCTATGCCTTTGCAATCAGAGCAGACCCAGACCAGACGGCTCATATAGGAGCCGTCTGATCAGGGTCTGCTTTGTTTGCTTGCTAATGGAATAATTCTACAATTTCTGCATTGGCAAAAAATGAATGTGTTAGTATGCCATTTTGAAAAATTATCTGATGTCAGCATTTAATTCAAGACTATTCCTGGAGTAAAGCGTAAGCATACAGTAAAAGCCCTCTAAACCTGACATTCAAATTAATACGAATGCCTATCTGTAAGACATGTGACAGCTTAATGCAGAGTCAAAAGTCGTACAAAAAGCCCCTGCATTAACTATCGGTTGTGTAAGACCTAACCTCTTTGAATAAATCTACTGAAAATAAGCACGTACTAGAGAACGTGTTAGAATTGTGTAGTTTTGAAACCATTGTGATAGACAGAGCATCTGCTCCTATAAGAGCAATAGAACATATATTGTAATTATATAGTAAACTCCATCTAAACCGCATGCTCAGTGGAGCATACATATTAGTCTTGGAGACAGATGACAGCTTAAAACACCATGCTTTAAGCACCCACCTGCCTAAAAGTATCTAAATTCCTATCTTCTAATATTCATGTTTAGAGGGGTTTTACTGTACTAGGATTACACTAAGCTCGTGCTTTGCTTATTAATTGCACTTTTACACAACGGCTATAGTTAAAAAATAGAACAAATCTAAATATCTCAAGTTGTTTCTACATTTCCTTTCAGAAAATGTTATCACTTGACCACTTTTTCACCCGGACCCACGCCGTTCGCAGAATCACTGTATAATGACTGCTTCGTGCTAACTATTAAATGTCAACCATTGATATTTCAAGTATCCTGAAAACAATTATTGTAAAAAGAAGCCATCTTGTTGCCAAAATATGATTGTATAATTTAACTTTTTGAAATGATATATTTGAAATTGATATTCGTATAATACATGTATAGCTAATATAGTTTCTGGCTATCGCAATAAAAATTATGTCCTTTATATTCTAGCTGTAACAAAGTGTCTTTTTTCTAGCTATAACAAATCGTCTTTCTTAATTTCTAGCTATAACTAAGTGCACTTACCCAAAGACGTTCAACGACGAATCTGTACAAGTGGTGAATACGACTGTTGGCTCACGTATTGTATACAGCTGTACTGGTGCAGATCTCGTGCTGGTTGGCGCAACAGAACGCACGTGTTTGTTTGATGGAACTTGGTCAGGATCGCCTCCATTATGCTTTAGCCAAACATCAGGTCGAGCGTATGCAGTTGAATATCTATTAACTCTTTACTCCATGAATATTAATGAAAGAAATATTGACAACATGACTATTAATTACTTGTATTTTTTTTATAACGACACATAAACACAGGCATTTTTTTAAACATAGGACTATTTGGAAGTGACAAAAGCTGTAGACTCATATTTATATCATTTCATAAGCAAACAATATACCCTGATCAGACGGCTCCTATCGGAGCCGTATGATCTGGGTCTATCGTGTTTGCAAAGGCGTACAAAGGCGTATTTATGGAGTAAATGGTTAACCCTTTACATACTAGAGACGTCTGTTAACACCATAGTAGACCCAGATCATACAGCATCTCTAGGAGCCGTCTGGTCAGGTTCTTCTCTATTTACTTATTGAACGATATAGATCTGATTCTGCCCTTCAAGAGAATGGCCATACATTCAGTTGTTTCGCAAATACTACAAACACTTTCGACAAAACATGCTCATAAAGTGATAAATTCTTGCATAATTATTCGAGAGATCAAGGGTGAAGCAGCTTAGAAAACTCTTATGCTTGTAAACGCGAGTTTTTGTTTACCGCTTAATATCCATGTGTGTTGTGCACAGTAGTGATTATAGCAAACGTTAAATGTCACACCAACGCTAAATGTCGCACTTGACATTAAATGACGCAAGTCTGACGCTAAATGTCGGCAACAACGCTAAATAACGCAAAACCTCTTGATGTTATATGTCGAACCTGTAACGCCAAATGTCGCAACAAATGGTACTACCGCTATATGTCGCACTCCTTTATAAGCATCATTTCGTAGTATTACTTCCTAGTTAAGCTCCCGACGTATCCTAGAACAGTGATCCAGGGCTTACTGGGATTAACCGGGTACGACCGTACCGGCCCAGTCTCATTGTGCCGCTTTGAGATGCCGATCTATCCTGGTTCAGATGGTTCTAGATGTGGATAATATTTGTTGATTAATAAACCTTTAATTCGGATCAAAATCAGACGGAAATTCAAACAAGAGTCGAAATCAAAAGAGGGAATGAACGTTCTCTGCCTATACAGCTGCTATACTGAATGAACGCTCTCTGCCTATACAGCTCCTATACTGAATGAACGCTCTCTGTATATACAGCTCCTATACTGAATGAACGCTCTCTGTATACAGCTCCTATACTGAATGAACGCTCTCTGTCTATACAGCTCCTATACTGAATGAACGTTCTCTGTCTATACAGCTCCTATACTGAATGAACGATCTCTGTCTATACAGCTCCTATACTGAATGAACGCTCTCTGTCTATACAGCTCCTATACTGAATGAACGCTCTCTGACTATACAGCTCCTATACTGAATGAACGCTCTCTGCCTATACAGCTCCTATACTGAATGAACGCTCTCTGCCTATACAGCTATTATATTGAATGATCACTCTCTGCCTATACAGCTCCTATACTGAATGAACGCTCTCTGTATATACAGCTCCTATACTGAATGAACGCTCTCTGTATACAGCTCCTATACTGAATGAACGCTCTCTGTCTATACAGCTCCTATACTGAATGAACGTTCTCTGTCTATACAGCTCCTATACTGAATGAACGCTCTCTGTCTATACAGCTCCTATACTGAATGAACGCTCTCTGTCTATACAGCTCCTATACTGAATGAACGCTCTCTGTATACAGCTCCTATACTGAATGAACGCTCTCTGCCTATACAGCTCCTATACTGAATGAACGCTCTCTGCCTATACAGCTATTATATTGAATGATCACTCTCTGTCTATACAGTTCCTATACTGAATGAACGCTCTCTGTATATACAGCTCCTATTTTTTCCATATGGATGGATTCTAATAACTGAATATAAGCTCGTTAGAGCAACTCCAATCGTTAAACACGGTACTTCTCGGCTTAATAATTACAAATCAACCCGGTGTCAGTATAATTTGACAGGGATTGTACTCATGTCATGTGTATGTGACAAAAATATACCAAATACTGATTATTTGTATGATTTGTGCTACGTTTGTATACCGTATTAGATACAGGAGGAGAGGGACTAATGGCAGGTCGCTCTCTCGTATTTGATACAGGTATTTAGGAGCAAATATGTCTCTCTCCGATCTATCTATCCATCCTTTTTTCTTCCTCCCTCTTCTCTCCCTACACACACTCTCTCTCCTATATATCTCACCCTCTCTCTCCTCAAACCTCTCTCCTCACCCACTCTCTTCCATCTCTCTCACTCTCTACCACCTCTCTCTCACCCGCTTTCCCTCTCTGCCGCTCTCTCCCAACCCTTCTCTCCCTCTAGATGTCTCATTCTCTCCTTTTTTCTTACTTTACCTCCATGCCTCTCTCCTATATCTCACACTCTCCCCTCCCCTCTATCTCTCTCACTCTTCTTCTCCAATCTCTCTATCACAACCCTCAATCACTCTGTCCCACCTCTCTCACCATGTACCACATATCTCTCCCACACTCCCATCTTTTCCTTCCTGCCGCTCTCTCCCTCTCTCAAATCATTCACCTTTCTCTTACTCCCTTTCCCTCCCTGCCACCATCTTCCTCCCCAACCACTCTCTCCCTCCCTCTTCAACCACTCTCTCCCCTTACCTCTCTCAAAGAAGAAAAAGCAAGAATATAGAAAAGGAGGCAAGAACAAAGTGGATTATAGAAGAAAGAAAAACGGTCAGGTAAAAGGGCATTCAGCTCAGAATCCGACGGCCATACATCGGACTTCTGAAAATAGTACAGGAAGGGTACGGGGGTATCAGAATCCGACGACTTTTTGTCGGACTTCTGTTGCAAAAGGACACCAGTTTGAACAAAGGCGTTTGTATTGACAACACACAACAGGCACTTTACATACGAAAATAATTTTCGACAGTTAAAGATGTAAAAACTGCAGATTTAAGATCTCAAAGCCACAAAATGTTGAAATTTGAAGCAATAATCAAACAAAGTCCTTTTCATGGTTTGAATATTCATAAAAAATCACAAGTCTATGGAAACATGTACATGTAATTCGTTGTGTATCGAACTGTCTAAACGTATTGAATTTGATAAAAACTGAATCAAAACCAACTCGCTTGATATACTTCTGCATTCGACCCTTTACTTAATCCGAATTAGCATATGAACGACGGGTTTACCCTAGGGCTCTGTTTACGGTCTCGGGATATGCCTTTTCACGCCTGTATAAGCAAAGCAGACCCAAATCAGTCGGCTCCTCAAATGGGCTGCTCTGTTTGTTGATGGAATAATATAAATATTATTCTAGGGGTTCTGTGATGCCTAAAGGAACATGTTCATATACCATCACAAAAGTTCGGCTAACATATATTCGTGATGCCATATTTCTTATATAAGTAATCATGAGGTAAAGGGTTAAACCCTGATAATACATGTAGTCTTCACGACCAATCTCATGCTGTATGTGTAAATAAGCAGAGTTTTCACCGTCTACATTGTTTACTTGAATCATGTTCTGTATCGAATCTCATTTCTCCGTAATCACATTCTCCGCCATATAAAAGTATTAATGCCTTGAATGCTGAAAAAGGGGATTGGTTCATCAGTATCTAGCAATAGAGTACGTTCAATATGAAAGGGTATACATGTTTTGAACGGCAAAGAGTGCAGACCCTGAGCACAGGGCTTCTCTGGAATCTAGATATGCACTGATCTTCTGAAAAGTAATTATTTCTATTTTTGCAGTAATAAACAATACTGTTATACTATTAATTTACTTTAACACCAAAAATAGTCCTGTCAGAAGGAAATCAGGACACCATGACTATTAACTAGATTCACTGTTATGATACATGTAGCACATGGACATACATGTAGGGATTGCCGTCTGTTTAACTATTTACTCCATGAATATTAATTTCTCACATACCTTCCCTTATCTCCGAGTTAGAACAAAGGGTTAAGATTTCCTTATCTGTAACACGTGTAAGATCACTTTAGAACATATATGACGTCATGCGTCATATATATGACGTATATATGACGTCAAACCATGGAAACCGATATTTACACGTCATTTTAAACGGCGAAAATGCACTTTTTTTGATATGTGAGAAAAAGAATCTGATGCTCGTTGTCTTTTAAGATCACATGTTCCTAAACTCACCAAGAAAATGTTATTAAGCTCGCCAAGGCTCGCTTAATGACATTTTCTAAGGCTCGTTTAGGAACATGTGATCTCAAAAGACAACTTGCAACAGATCCTCTATATAAGAAACAATGACCTTATGAATATTAGATTGATTGTTATAATACAGTACAGATCTCGCGGAACTTTCAAAGCCCGCGATGTCGCGATGGGGTTTTGGCTGGCTTCGCGGATAATGCTCGTGATTTTACCGTGATTTGTCATCGTGGTGCATAATTATTCACGAAGCTCAACGCGGAAACGAGCGCGACGATCTCCGCCATCCATAGATATCGCAGGCCTCGCTTATCACGACGAGTAATCGCGATTTACAGGTGATGCAGTGCAAGCATTTTGTGAATGTTGTACAGTACATGTTACATGTACAATGTACGCACATTCACTTGATGTTGTTTACAGTTGTACTTGTATGGTTTACAGTTGTACTTGTATGTTATTTGAATTGATAAATTAAAAAAATGCACACACATTGATTCCGTTATTGTTTTCATTTCCGAAACTCACTCGATTTACACGTTCAAAATTCAGAATAAGTTCTATGTTATGATATAAAATCGAACGATAATTATGAGGTGACAAAATTGGCCGACATACAGTCACAGCGGCACTGTATGATATTCTAGGTGCCATAAAGAATGGTCTGTAATCTTATCTGATAGTTTTGTTCAGGCAACTTACGACTGCCATTTAGACGAAACATGTTCTCATTTCCTACATAAATTCATTTTTATAGACAAATTGGCAGTAATACGAAATGTCCGACACCCTTGCGTTCACATCATTAACAACTTTAAAAAAAATGTTTTCATTGAATACAAGTGCTTCTAATGCTACAAAACGCACTATTTATGTGGGAAGATGTGTTAATAGTTCTAAATAAATCGCCAGCTCCCATGTTAATATGGGCATGCAGACATACAGTCGCTGCGTCATTAAAATAGTCGAGATAGGTTTTCAGGGAATGAGAAATACGTGTAATATAATATCCATTATAATAAATGAAATACTATGTACCTCTTCTGTCGTGCAAAAAAAATCCTGGCACTCTGACCTGCAACTTGCTGTCACAAAAGTACTGAACATGGTACGACAACCCTTGTAAGGAGTTAATAGTCCAAGAATTGCACTGCACAGTTATTGACAATTGCATCCAATAATAATATTAAGAAAATTAATTATCATCCACCAACTTGACCTTTAATTGGTATAAAAATTGACTTCCTCCATTGTGTGAAAATCTTAGCTTAATAAGTTTGTCACACGATTACATCTGATAAATTATTCACTGAATTTTATTTCAAAGTGCGAAACACTACTACAAGTTCAAAAGGGTCGGCCTTGTTTTAAAATTTGCACTGTCTTTGCTCTAACGGTTTGCGGCATTTGTTTGTTACTTTGATCAGTTTTCATGTATTTTTTTTCTCACTTAATTCTCTAAGAAAAATCTTTGATGTCTTAGATCGGTACCGAAATACAAATTCTTCAATGACATGTACCGTATTTTCCCATATTAACCCCGTGTTATTTTCAATAAGGAAGCGTATATAAAAAGCAAAAACAAATATCTTTTCCTTTTTTACGTCCTAAATATGTGCCCCGATAACTTTTTTTAAGCTTCCATGTGTTTTTAAGTAAAATTTCGCCGATTTAAATGCATAAATGAAGGTTTCAAATTCTAACCAATTGGAGACTTTACGGTAATGCAGGTGTTCACTCTGGGAGGATATTAACACAGCAGCCCTGTGAGCCGATCAGGGTCCTGACATAACCTAATTTGAATAAAGCTAATTTCTGCAGAGGTCCCCTGCCCTTAATTTGCATAAAGCTCCTTTGGACACAGGTCCAGCACACTTTTAACCCGTCCCCTGTATGTTTATTACAAATTTCAAGAAATATCTATTGAACGTTCATATGGACAAAAAAATGATTATGAAATATCGAAGGTGGATTATTGTAGCCAGTTTAGAAAGTAAATACACATATTTTATCAAATTCCATTAGCAAACAGAGCAGACCCTGGTCAGACGCCTCCTATTATAGGTACCATATGATCTGGGGCTACTCTGTTTGCGAATGCGTGAGCACAGGTTTATATGAGGGTAAGGGTTAAGAAATAGTGTTCACTGTTCAATACTTTTCAAATCGTGAAAATTGCAACACGCATTGAAAAACACACGTCGTATATTGCGTGCTTCAAGCCCAAGGTTATCAAAGTTACATTAAATTCATATTTGGAGTGGATTTGGATAGTTCAGGTCAGGATAACAGAGGTGAGCCTGTTTGATTGTTTTGTTTGTTTATTTGAACTTCGAGATATTTTTTCTGGTGAAACAAAATGGGGAGCTGGGATTCTTGTCGGTAATTAGGGAAACTCGGTTATAATACGCTTGGTCTTATGTGTGAAATGGTTTGAGGACGAAACTTCACAGTTAGTCTTTCGAAACTAAACATTACTGTCGGTTAAAAAAACAAAACAATAATAAAGCTAGGTTGCGAGTAGTGCTTGTACATGTTCTGTGTAGTGTTGAAGCTGACAACTCATTATTTGAAGAGCAAAAACTCAGGTAAGTTAGAATCGCGATGTATCATAACGTTTATCGAAAATCGCCATGACCCGTCGCAGATTCAAAACGCGATGTCACACGCGATGGGTTCTGGTGATTTTCTATAATCCGCGGCAGATAATTTCTTCCCGCGAAAGGTCAAAATCGCGATGAATCGCGTTTTGCGAAAGTTCCGCGAGATCTGTACTGTAGTACATTGACACAGGTACTTTTGGTCATGTCAAAACAATATAATATATCATAAACAAACAGTGCAGACCCTGATCAGATGGTTCCTACAGGAGATGTAATGGGTTATGATAAACGTTACGGGTGTACGCCGGAATACACCGGCATCTCAAACAGGCACAATAAGACTGCGCCTTTGCGGCCGTACCCGGTTTAATCCCCGGATGCCGCCTGCCTAAAAGTCCTGAATAGTTCTTTATTAAAATCCGGACTAGAAAGATTCTACCGTATTTCCAATACCTGATACAAACTGAAGTATAGTAATGATGAATCATGTTTTCTTACATACTCTACAGCGCCTACACATTGTGATTTTGAAACCCCTGATTTATGTGGATGGACACAAGACACGACAGATGAAGCAGACTGGACACGACATTGCTCTCACACAGCAAGCATTAACACGGGACCGCTTATGGATCATACGAAACAAAATTCCGAAGGTATGCTGTACACATGACACTATCAGAGTATGCTGTACACATGGCACTATCAGAGTTTGGAATATGAGTGACACAACGTCTCCTTCGGGATTATCTCTATGGTGGCGTATTTGTGACACTACTTAACAATTTAATTATAATGGACTTTTCATGTTAATATATAACATATAAACTTAAAGATTTTAAACACACATTTGTCCCATTCAATGACAGTTGAACTTCGATATCTCGCACTCGGATAACTCGAATTTCGGGATAATTCGAACAAAACGTTAATTCCTTCCAAAACATACAATACAAAACTGCTCTTAATTTTATCGCTACAGCTATCTATAAACACATGTGACAGCTTAATACAGGTCTAAAGTAATGCAGAAAGCTCCTAGAAGAGATTTCAGTATTACTTTAGACCTGTATTAAGCTGTTGCTTTACGAAATTATTTATATTATAAATCGGATGACTCGAACTTCTGTTATCTCGAACTAGTTTGTATGGTCCCTTGAGTTCGAGTTATCGAAGTTCAACTGTAGTTCTAATAGGTATGCCCTTTATTTCAATGGAAAACACAGGGGTCGCACAATCTTTATACAGTTGATGAAATAGGTAAAGTTTGTCTCACATTAAATGCAACTTGAGTCCATGGAACTCTTGTAACGTACATTTAAAATTCTACACAATGACTGTTTGAACATATTTGATTAAAGCCACAAGGTGCTGGAAGAAATACATGTATATACATGTATGTTGCGACAAACTTTAACCCTTTTCCTGTTTAATATTCATGAAAGGGGTATTAACACTATGAATACATGTATATATTAGCATATGATGTCTCAATTATATACACAGGATGATCTAGCTCAGGCAAATACAGTAGAATCAGACTTATATTATACCATTAACAAACAGAGCAGATCCTGATCAGACGGCTCCTATAGGAACCGTCTCATCTGAGTCTACTCTGTTTGCAAATGAAAAGGCATTTATATTAAGAAAAGGGTTAGTAAGTACCTATAAGATGTTTTGTTACGCATCGTCACTCCTTCGGTAAGTATGCTAGGTATCATGTTAATACAACTGACAATGTTATTGGCGAAGCGAGGTTTTAGTTCAAGGGTTAGGTCATTGGCTTTTACCTGAAATACTCGGACTCTCGCTAGCGGCTCAAATACTTTCATCCAAATGGCCAGTTTAAGGTGTCGTATACTAGGCTGTGGAATGCTTAACTTGAATGAAGCTTAAGTCGGTGTTAGAGGCGTGAGAGTAGTGTTGCACCATTAATTATTACTCATGTACAGACTCTATAATACCAAGTCTGTAATGTTCTCTTTTCGCATTGCTACTTTTGCTTTTGATGGGTCTTCCACTTTCAGAATTTGTATGTACTTCACAAAAGCAGGCGTTAAGTGCTTTGATTGTGTTGCGGCCATAAAACGTCTTCCCGTACTTAAATCTCAGTGTTGTTATATTTTCTGGCTCTTCGGGATCAACAGTTTTAGTGTTTTAGTATGAATATTGAATACCGCTTAAGCCGATGCTAGGGTGTGTGAGTAATGTTGCACTTTTAATTACTACTCATGAACAGATTAAATAAAAACCGAGTCTACAATTTTCTCCTTTCACATTGCTACTTTTGCTTTCGAAGGATCTCCCATTTTCAGAATGTTTATATATTTCAGGTTATTACATGTATTTAGAGGGATCCCATGTACATCCAAACATATCAGCCAGACTGTTGTCACCGATTTTACAAGCGGAGCAAGATATATGCATCTTGTAAGTCTAGATCAGTTGTATTTTATTTACATTTTTTTTAAAAATATTTCATGTTACAGCCAGCAGGAGATACACTACTTCTACATATAATTTATTTTATTTTATTTTCCGATAATCATGTAAAAGGAGCTGCTAGTAACATGTAAATACGTGGATTACTCTATTAGACTGTAGTGTAAAAGTAGTAAAGTCAAGCAGGCAAAGCCACATGCAAGACGCAACCACCACCAAAACACCGATAGACAGCATGACACACACACACACAACCACACACCCAAACGCACACACACACACGAAATGAACACAGAAAACACCAAAAGACACACAAGAACCAGGGACAAACGTTCCACACATGAACAAATCACAAGCACAAAGACGCAAGGCAAACAAAAGGAAGGGTGACAAAGAGAGTACCGCCTTGGCACGGTCAGTAGCAAAAACACCAATGGGGGTTTAAACCGGTTTACGGACGTCCTAACCTCACACTTCTCTCAAAGTCACCCTAGCTTTACAAATATTGTAAATGTGTTGGCGCACCAATTACCTAGTTGGCAAAAAGCCAAAGTCATAAGTCTGACAGGACTGTAGATACGCAGAGTAGTTAGAAAAACTAATTACAACAGTTTTGATATGTCTCCATCAAAATCAATCTTGCTGCAACTCATGAGAGACACAAGGGGATTTCTTCTGTAAATGGAGATAACCATGTATATTTTCAGATTCTGGTATAACATGTACGGAGCCGGTATGGGTACAATGAGAGTAACCATGCAGCTCGAAGATGGCAAAACTCAACAACTGTGGACTCTCTCTGGAAATCAGAACTTTGGCTGGAAAATGGATCTTATTGCCCACCTGAATTCTAGTGGCCCATACAGGGTAAATGCATTTGAAATGAAGAATTTTGTTTACAGAGGTCCAGATGAGATGCGTACATTAAACAATTTCCAAAAATATTCCTTTCTTTCATCGCTAAACCCTATGTTGTGACCACTCATTAGAATCGTCTCGAAGAGGGTTTGGTGGAGAAGAGTACACGCATTTATCTGAGGTATATTGTTAAGTAATCTCCCATGCACCTTATTCCAAAAGCTATAGAGGTCCTACTATTAGATTTCCTCAGATTTTATTGTTGGTTTCTGTGAAATGGATAGCAAATTTAGCCTTAAAAGATGATATGACATTTTTATATACTATCTTTGACAATAATTCTGTTGAACTATTTAATGTTTAGAGTTTAATGAAAATGATTCTTTTAAAATATCAAATCGATTAACTATAACATCTGAATGAAATACAAAAACAACAAGTAATGGGATCATTGAAACAATGCTATAGCCCCCTACTGACTGAATTATAATTTCGATTGCTAAAATTCTGTGAACAGAACCAATCAACGTAGCGTAACACACTAAAAACGTGATCTGTAACTCATTGTAATAAATGGAAAAGTAGTAAAGTCAAGCAGGCAAAGCCACATGCAAGACGCAACCACCACCAAAACACCGATAGACAGCATGACACACACACACAACCACACACCCAAACGCACACGCACACACACACACACGAAATGAACACAGAAAACACCAAAAGACACACAAGAACCAGGGACAAACGTTCCACAACATGAACAAACCACAAGCACAAAGACGCAATGCAAACAAAAGGAAGGGTGACAAAGAGAGTACCGCCTTGGCACGGTCAGCAGCAAAAACACAACTGGGGGTTTAAACCGGTTTACGGACGTCCTAACCTCACACTTCTCTCAAAGTCACCCTAGCTTTACAAATATTGTAAATAAAGGTATCCCCGCTGGACTTACCCACAACATAGACGACGGTGAACACAGGACAACATGTAAAACATAGCATAATAACTGTGACAATCCGTCAAATATGTACTCAATGACTTTGCTGAAGTCAGAGCACCTGCAGGTAAGCCGTTAAGGGCACGACAGGGAAAAAATAATACATGAGTCTGGTAAGCTCCTCCTGTATCCAAGTTTAAGAGTATACCATCATAGAGTACTACCCTCGGCCTGTCATCGCGCAAGCAAAGAGGGAAGCATAGCTACCGACTGTAAAAGGGTCGATAACCAAACATGCAGTGTGTTGCAATATAATAGGATCATAACCTTTCTTTTTAAATTTTTTAATGCGTTTTATAAACAAATCATGAAAATGGATATGACCCCGAATTTTCCTAAGTTTGTAGATAACATCCCCATAAAATTCTGGTTGAGAAATGCCTTGTCGCAGTAACGTCCGTAGATTGCAATTATATTTACTAATGAGAGGTAAATTTCGATAATAAAATTTAGAAAAGGTTTTCCGAAGTTTGTGATATCTGTAACCTTGCTTAAGAAGTTTATCAGTTATAACTAAATTACGTCTGTTAAAATCTTCAAGCAAAGAACAGGCTCGGGCAAACCTAATAAGTTGAGAAATATAAACACCATAAGATGTAGAACGTGGCACATCCCCATCTAGAAAAGGATAATTAACAATTTTAAAATTAAAATCTTCTCTTTTATCGTATACTTTGGACGAAACTTTATCATTTGTAATTGAAAGATTCAAATCTAGAAATGAAGCATTAATGTCAGATTGATTAGCTTTGTTTAAAGACAGTTCTTTTGGGTAGATTGAAGAAACCATAGTATCAAAATAAGGATTATCTAAATTCAAAATATCGTCTAAGCCACATACCAAATATCGCTCCAATAACAGCTAGGGTTTTGAAAGAATGTTCGGATAACTCAAGTCTGACTGACTGACTGACTGACGGACAGACTGACGGACGGTCGAACGGAGTGCAAACCTATGGTCCCCTTCGGCGTTGCCGGTATGGGACTAATGAACGAGTAATATAACTAAAAGGACGTACTTCTCATTTGGTGGTCATGTGTCAAGGGAGATACCCCAAATAGTGGTCAATGAGGTTTTATATATCATACTCTTTATTTGCTCTTAAATGATAAATACAACGACCTCTCATATATGATCTAGTTCCAAACTGTTAAAAAATTGACAGGCGATTAATAGGAGAACAAATTGTATTACAGATAATTTTCGAGGCTATACGAGGACCCCTGGATACGACAGATATGGCTATTGATGACGTCATGGTCGGAGCCTGTCATGACGTGGCGACATATCAGAACGCTGTGATACGTGAACACAAAGGTCCCGTGCTCTAGTATTAGTGATTAGTGACGTAAATAAAAGTAACAAATATTGATGGTGAACAAATCAGTACAGTAGAACATGTCCTAAGCGACCTTATATTAATTGGATACAGGAATCTTAGAAAGCAGATGGTTGATTAATACAGGCCAAAAGTAAAACAGAAGGCTCCTATTGGAGTTTTGTTGCATTTGACCGGTATTAAGATACCACTTGCCCTACAAACCCCAATTAGACACCATTTTGATGGTCACTTGAGACAGGTTCTACTGTACACTAATTGCTCTAAAGTGTTCGGACAGACAAGCGTAGGCAAATAGTGCAGACCCGGGTCAAATGGCGGTTGCAGCAGGAGCTATTTGACCAGGGTAATTTTTATTTGTTAATTTGTCAAGTGGACCTATAGTTCATCCCGTATTTCATTTTCAGTCTTGTTATATTTTCTGGTCCTTCGGGATCATGTTTCAATGATTTTAGTTATGAAAATTGAATACCGTTTAAACCGGTGCATGAATAGTGTTGCACTTTTATTAACTGCTCATGAAGAGACTCAATAAAACCTGCAAAGTCTGCTATTTTCTCTTCTCACATTGCCACTTTTGCTTTCGAAGGATCTCCTGCTTGATCCAGATCAAATTGCTCCATAATTGATTCAGAAGTCATTTCACTTAATTTAGATTTTGAACTGCTAAAACAAAACTGATAACATAACCCACCTTCATAGAGCTGCTATGACAATATTTTAGATGAGATAATTTGACAAGCTTTTCCACAAATCAGAGGAAACAAAATTCCCTGACATTTCCCAGTCATAATTTCAAAATTTCCAGTCGCTTTAGTGACATTTGGTCAAATTTTATGTAATGTATTTTTTGAAAGCTTAGTATGGAAGTTGTAAAGGATTTTGCATGACAAACAGTGCAGACCTTGATCATAGAGCTCCTCTAGGAGCCCTCTGACCTGGATGGGTCTACACTGTTAGCAGTGCGTCTCCCATGTTCAAAGTAGTAAAATATATGTTCTTGAATTTCATTTTTTATCAGATCCGTATATTTTCAAAATTCTCCTGAAATCCCTGACCTTGAAACAGAATTCAAATTCTCTGACTTACCCTTATTGAAGCTTATAGTGATTTTAATTCGGGTTATTGCGACATAGCTGACATTTGTAAACAACTTGGATCCAGATGATGCTCGGTGTCTCATGAAGATCCAAGCAGTTTAGCACTGGGATAACAGTTTCTATAAAGCTTGAAACAATCGGAAATACAGTAGAACCTGTTTTAAGCGGCCATCAAAAAGAGTTCTAGTTAGGGGTTCGTAGGGCAGGTGGCAGCAAAATGCAGGTCAAAAGTTATCCAGAACTTTCTGCATTACTTTTGCCCTGCATTAAGCAACCGTCTGCTTTTTAATACTCATATGCTCAATAAACCAATGTCAACGTAGGGATAGTTCTACTGTATCTAAATATATATCAGACTGGAATTTAAGCAAGACTGAAAATATTAATAATAAAGTTATGGTTGGTTGGTTGTTGTTTTGTTGTAAGCGAGATATATTTTGGCAGAATATTGGTTAACACTTTGTCTTCAGTAGGTTCATAATGGATGCACTCATAATGATCAAATCATATGCACCAATGACTTATTTCTGTCATATGTCACTGTCATTTGTATATAATTGTTCTTATTTATTTCCCAGTGTTTTAGTATCGGAAACTTTCTATTGCCACGCATGTGTTGTTTTACTTTATAAGTGTGTTTAATGTTGGTTACTCTCCAACAGTGTGACAAAATCGGAAACAGGACAATGACATACAGTGTCAAAGTAGATATGAAATACATTTAGTATTGATTCTTTTCTCCAATTGTATCACTCCAGTATAAGGGGTGTAAGCCTTTGCTTGGTTTGATAAACGATTAAAAGGATGTCATCAGAACTTCCTTTTCCCTATTATTTCAAATACATGCCAAATTCGTTTCAAAGGGTAAAAGACCAACTAGTGAGGATTATGTTGATTAATTGACTAATAAGCTTGCATTAGTTATTAGCATACGCATATGCAGGAGAAATAACGGTATTGAAGCGCTTGATTAATTTGACTGTGTTCACATAAATTCGTAAAAGCTCACTATCTGTACTGAAAGGTGTGCACTATTATCTGTACAACCATTGCTGATTATCATTACGCAACTGTCCACTATCTATATAGCTACTCATTATACTATGAATTGTTGTCATTCCCATGCATGTGCATGATTGCTTTTCCAAAGCAAACATTGTCCTTGTTTGCCACTTGGTTTAACTTTCACCAAAACTTGATTGACTATTAACACGAGTTGATTGACAATTAACAGGAGTCCATTTTCAAAGTTATATCCCGATGCACTTCCCTTCGTTAATATGCAAACTTGTAGTTAGCTTATCTTCTATCATTCATTTGTCTACACAATTTTTAAATAGACATTCATCACACGGATAAAATTTGTTTATGCCTGGTTGATTAAGCCATTTCATTACAGTTTTGTATATTATACTGTATAATTATGATCAAATACGAATTACAGCGGAGTCTGGCTCAATCCACCATACATTGTTAATGAATACGCTCGTAGGATGCTGTAAAGGCAGGTGGATGCTTAATGCAGGGCAAAAGCAAAAGTGTTACAGACAACTCTTATAAAAGCTTCCTGTATTGCCTTTACCACCTGTTCTAACAATCCAGAATTCGATTTAATTTTAGAGGTCGTATATACAAGCCCTTACTTGTCAGCATTAACAAAGCCACCCGAGGTCAGTTGTTATACCTTTTGACATTTAATGTGTTATATTCATATTAGAATAGATGAGGCAGTTATGACAATAAGAATTTATATATTTAAACCCTCTAATACGGAATTTTAATAAAAACAATTTAGGCAGGTGGCTGCTTAATGCAGGAAGAATGTCATGCATGTCTTTCAACCTGCATTAGGCTCACACCTGTCTAAAAGGCCGGTAGTGATACCATTTGAATGTCCGGTTTAGAGGGGGTTTACTTTAGTTGTCATTACATGTTTTATGTTCTCGTGTATATGTATCTAAGAACGTGCCACATTGTGTAAAAATAAAGCATTGATTATTTACCTAAAGACTCGTTCTTTTGATACGACGAACTGTTTACTGTTTGGTATATAGTTAGTGTTTTACGTTTCAATGTTTGACTACGAATGCGACGTCTTAACAGCTCCTATACCCTCGTTACAGTGATGTCTCAACAGATCCATAGCTGTGACTTTGATGCTGGCTTTTGTGGCTGGTACCACAACACCACAAGCGGTGGTATGACTTGGCTAAGAAGGTCCGGGTCTACGCCATCTCTTTACACAGGGCCATCATGTGACCTTAAAAACTGTTCACATGGTAGGACGTATTCATATTAACCTTGGTGAAGGGCAATGTCTCGTTAATATGAGTGTTAACCTTTAGCCTGCCCAAACAAATAAGGTCTGCTCCAACTCTCACCTTGGCAACCTTTACCATCGGTACTCCACTGACCGAGCGCCAAACAGCTTGAATCCAAAAAAGATGACGAGTTACTCGGCGTCTCATATTGATCCAAGCTGTTTTAAAATGCGAGTCAGGTGGAAGTTAGCAGGCAAATGGGTAAAACCTATGTGTTACCATAGTTACACAGTTCAAAGTTTATTATGAACAAAAAAGTTTTATCACATAACCTCCCTTGCATTAGATTTAATTTTAACCATCATAATATTTCTTTACACGTTTATTATAAGCTGGTACGTCATGTAGAAACATCACTCGTGACGTCATGTACACTTATACACGTAGGATCTGTCAAAACGGTATTTTAGTCGAAATAAGTTATGTGATAAAAAGAGTATGATGCTCGTAGTCACTTTGTACAACCTGATCTTAAACCCGTCTTGGTAAATGTTATTATGCTCGCTTAATAACATTTCTCAAGATTCGTTTGATATCAGTCTGCACAAATGACTACTCGCAACATACCCTACATATATGCCCCATAGAGTGGGAGACATGCACTTGTTCGTTCTGCTCAGTAATCCGCCCATGTACAGTATGCGTCTAACCTGTCTGACAGTTTTTACTGGAAATGTTTCAAACGCTCTGTGTAAATAAACGCAAAGACAATAGCGATCATTTCAGAAATAAAATAAATATGAGCTTTTGTTTTTACTATTATGATATATACGACAAAAACACCTATGGTCAGATTTCAACTATCACTGAATGACAGCATTGATGTGCATGAAGTACACATTTAGGTGTGGCCATGGTTGGTTACAACATCTTTGATACTTTTATTCGGATTTTGATAACATATACAGAACAATCTTGCTTGTCAGATGCACATCCAATAGGAATTAGAGCCATATTCATTTGTTATAAACTGTTACACTTTTGTAGTCATAGGGCAAATTTACACACATTGACATGTGTAGTGGCACGCGAATTCTGATGTTAAAGTAAACGTATCGTATTTCTCTCTTCAAAAAACTGGCATGATTTATACCTTAACTCTTTACTCCACGAATATTCATGTAAGAAATAATGACATCAGGAATGTTACATGTAATTATGATGGCACTAGAATTGTTGGCCATAACATAAACTGTGCAGTTATATCTATATTATATATTATGCAAACAGAAAAGACCCGGACCAGACGGTTCCTATAGGAGCCGTCTGACCACTCTGTTTGCAGAGGCATTGAAAGGCGTAGTTATGGCGTGAAGTGTTAATGTATGGTATTGCTTTAGCTCGCTGTCTCGGTGATATTAACTGGACTTTGTGAGGAAACGAGTACAAGAGGAAATACATAGACAATGTGCCAGTATGTAGTAAACTGTCCGTGTAACGACATCAACCAAACGCATTTTCCCGGCACGTGTCTTTGATATACATGTACGATCGTTGCGCAGACAATTTAACCTTTTACCTCATGAATATTCATGTACGAACTAATAACATCCTTAACATTAACTAGTTAATGTTTAAATGGCATGTGCCTGCAGGATATTTGTGCCACATCATACACTGTAGAATCAGAGATATGTTATTTCATAAGGAAATGGAACATACTCGCACATGACTGATCTAGACTAACCCTCTCATCGCCAATTTCGCAAATATGCACCACGACAAATAGTGCAGTCCCAGATCAGACGCTGCCTTTTCAAGGCGGCGTCTGATCAGGGATTTCACTTTTTGTCTCCAACTTTATTTTTGTTTCCGAGCTTTATTCCTTTGAAATTTGCATTTATTTATCTTATTTCCATATTTTACCGAATGATTTATCAAATTCGGATTGCAGACGACAATTAGAAAGGGTTAAGGGGTTAATACGCATCTATCAGAAAAAAATGAAATTAACATTAACCCTATTCTACATGAATATCCATGTACGAAACAATGACACCAGGAATATGTATAAGCTCAACTTTTACAATGATCAATGAACGCAGTAATGGTTTTGCCATACTAGAAACAACATAATCAGATAGATCTATCGTGTTCTTTAAGAACATACAACATACTCAGATCAGACTCTTACTACAGGTGCTGTCTTATATGGATCTACTCTGTTTGCAAAGGCGTAGAATGTGTGTATAGGGTTCAAACGGTGTATTGTCGGTGTGTATAGGGTTCAAACGGTGTATTGTCGTGCTGTGTTAGTTGATTCAAATGCGCCCTGAACAACGGAATGGCCACGTTAAACATGACGTAAACAAAGCAATTGTTTTATCATTTTAGTAAAGCATTTTCTAAAAAGCGTGGTAAATAGAAACTATCACTTTAACCCTTTCGCCTCCAATGTCGCATAAATGCACCACAATAAACAGTGTAGTCCCGGGTCAGATACCGCATTTTCAAACTCTATTTCTATATCTGTGCTTTATTTGTATCAAATTTGCAATTATTATCTCATTTCCTTATTTTACCAAATTATTTAACAACATTGGTTTGTAGATAACAATACGAAATGTTGAAGAGACAGAATTAGACTCTATAGTAGCCTCTATATATGTTTGAGTAGTCGCTACATACATGTTTTATTTACTGTATGTTCCATGAACTGATGTAAAAACTGTAACATTGTGTGTATACAGTTGAATTTCGATATATGGAACTTGGGTAACTCGAACTTCGGGATAACTCAAAGTTAACGTTCAGTCCTTCTAAAGTTTACAATACAGAATTGTTCTAAAATGTATCACTACGCATATCTAGAAACGCATGTGACAGGTTAATGCTGAAACTTGCTACAGAAGCGTTCTTAGTTACTTTAGATCTGCATTAATCTGTGAATTTGACAAGGTGTTCAGATTAGAAATCGGATGACTCGAACGGTGTTAAGTGCTTGTGCGGCGGCTGTAAAAAGTCGCCCCGTACTTCATTCTCAGTCTTGTTATATTTTCTGATCCTTCGGGATCATTAGTTATGATGTTATTAGTTTTGATAATTGAATACCGCTTAAGCCGGTGCTAGGGATGGGGTTTGAGTAGTGTTGCTCTTTTAATTACTACTCATGATCGGACTAGTAAAACCGAGTCTGCAATTTTCTCGTTTTGCATTTCTACTTTTGATTTCGAAGGATCACCCATTTTCAGAATATCTGTTATCTCTAAGTAATCTTTATGGTTCTTTGAAGTTCGAGATTTCGAGATTGAACTGTATTTTCTAAGTAAAGGTAGCTACTTGTACGTCGAAACATCCGACAGACGCGTGCTGGGGACCACTGCCTGGATATATTCACCATTACTAAAAGTACGTACACCAACGATTACATAATAAATACTGACTGCTCGATTGCAGGTTTCAAACACATAATCCCATATTATTAATACTAGTAGGAAAACTGTGCTAAAGTTTGCAAAACCTAATAATGTGGCCATATCAGCTCTGAGAGACAAACAGTTGACCTGTGCACCTGTTTACTGCAGAATTTACCACCTTGGGTAACTTAGTTGAATATGAATTAAACGATATATTTAATAACTCAAGGGATTGACCACTTATCTTAATGTCAGTCATTATATTTTACACGAATAGCATCTGTAGAATTGCAACATAGTAATTCGTTTTTTCAATCTAACAGCACGAGGTCAAGACACACACGTTGCTGTTTTAATTTATAAAACATTATTTCAGATCCATCTACAAAACTATTACGGTTTATATTTATAGAATTTATATTCAGCAGATCCCGTGTATCGCTCTATCAGTTCATGTGTACTGCAATTAAATATATCTGGACACTGAGAGCTTCAACATGATATAATGTAAAGAGCAACGGATACTACAATACTAAACTTGTCATTTCAACATCAAACACTATGTTGTGACCACTCATTAGACTCCTTTCTTCGAGAAGATTTGAAGAGTGATCACAACGTATGGCGTGGTGAACTAATAAAGGAGTTATTTTTAAAAATGTTTTAATATACTCATCTTATCTGGAGCTCTGGAATACGATAACAGTTAAGGGGTAGTTTACATATAGAATTCACTGATAGCTACAAATGCACAAACTATGTGAACAAAGCATACGCTCTTGCATATACCCCTTTACCTGTTCAATATTTATATAAGAAATAATGACAACATAAACATGTACATGTACGAGCTTAAGTTTTATTATGTACGGTGTTCAAGAAAAATGTTTTGCTTTGGTGAAAACTGTAATATCATATATATAGCTTGTCATTACCAAACCTAGCAGACCCTGATCAGACGACACCTACAGAAGCCTCTGATCTGGGTATATATACTCTGTTTGCAAATGTTTGAAAAGGCATTTATATGAAGGAAAGAGTTGACAAGATGACACAGTGTTCATCACTCAAACTCAAATTAATCACAATACGTATTGGTCAATATACGAAAACTGTCAAAGCTGAATACACGGTACTCTGATACGACGTACAGATGTATACCAAATGTTTGCCTTCTTGTAACATGCTTTTTACAAGGCTGCACCAGATGGTGACTATTCAAAACGGCAATAGAAATCATTTTACTACTACCATTACACATTCTTCTACCTTCGCGTGGTTTAATGAAGTTCTGTGAATTAAGCAATTCATTTACTTTCGTACTTAAAGTTGTCCATTGCAAATATATATCTGGATTGTGTTGTCTATCAATGCATTAACATACACATATGTATCTGCACGAACGTAATTGATATTATGTACAGTATAACCTCTCTAAACCGAATGTTCAATTTAGTATAAATATCGGTCTTGAAGACATTTGGCAGCTTAATGCAGGGTGAAAATCATGCAGAAAATTCCTTTATGAGCTTTCTCTACACGACTTTCACACTGCATTAAGCAGCCACATGCCCAAACATATGGTACTATTTCACTAGGGTTCCAGTTTAGAGAGATTTTACTGCATTTGTATTTACTTCCTCAACAGTTGTATTATACATGCAGGGTGGCGGTTACACGTGCATTTCATTTAACTATCACATGTATGGAAGTGACGTTGGAAGTATGAAGCTGTCTCTGCTACCTGAAAACACATCTAAACCAGTCTGGTCGGCAGCTGGGGATCATGGTAATGTTTGGCTAGAGACGCATGTCCAGGTATATGTCAAGGAAACATTCCAGGTACAATTCATACCCTGCCGGATATATATGTTTAATGAACAAATAGTATAGTCAAGCAGGAAAAGCGAAACACAACCACTACCAAAACACCGATAGAAACGTGAGATACACACACATACAACCGCGCACAGAACGAGAGCTACATATAGAGAGAGAGAGGAAGGAGAGAGAGGGGAGAGGGAAGGAGAGAAGAAGGGAGAGAGAGAGGAAAGAGATATGCAAATCTCAAAACGTACAAGTAATTGAAAAAGTCACACGACAACCATGAACGTGGCAAAACCACCATCAGGGGGTTAAACCACACACTTGTCTCTTAGTTACCTTAGTTAAATGAACAGTGTAAAAAAAAGGGGTATTCCCCCTCAACATAGCGGATTGTCAACACAGTACAGTGTATAAAACATAGCATTAATACTATGAAAGTCCGTCAACTATGTTCTCAATGACTTTGTTGAAACGAGGACAACTGCAGGGAAGCAATTAAGGGCATGACAGAGAGTAAAAACGATGGAGGAAGAGCTTGTAAATGAATGGAAAATCAGAGAAAGAACATGTAACACTTTTTTTACACCTATATATACAAAAAGTGGTTAACAATGCTCATGTTATCATAAATAAAAAATAAAACGAATCAAACATACTAATGGCTAATTCAAAAGTGAATAATGTAACTGAAATTGTCATGGTAATAAGACAAGTGTAAAATGTTAGTCCTGAAAATGTTTTCAAATTGAAAGAATCTGTATTTGTTTTGTTGATGTCTATGCTAAATACATGATTCCTGGGGCAGGATCAATTTTGATCCCTCGAATGTACATCTAATTCGAATAACCCTTTCACATAACCACTAGATGATGCTACATGCGGAATATAAAAAAGTCGAAAGTACATGTGAAGTATGTGACCCTTGTTGCTGGTAAATTTTGATACATTCATAATTAATCTGACCTGAAAATGGTACGCGACACCCGCCTTCCCACGATGCATCCATATATTAAGTTTGGTATGTCCAGTTTCAGTGGTATAGGAGATATGATCCGGACAAACATTTTTTTCTAAAATATAGGATAAAGGTCAAGGTCACACAGACCTAAAAATAGTACACAACACTGCGCCTTCCAAAGATACATCAACACGTCGATGTTAGTACCTAAGAGTATGTAGTACAGGAGATATGCTCCCCCAGACGGACACACTGAAGCACAAATGGACGGTGCGAGTAATACTAGTACCCTCCTAGACCGTCTGGAAGACGAGTTTGGTATCAAGAGAAAGCCACTTAAATGGATGACGTCTTAATTAAGTGATCGGCACCAGACATTATGTAGTGATGGTCAGTTGTCAGAGGCAGTTTTGATGAATTATAGTGTGCCCCTGGGCTCTGTGCTGGGTCCGAAAAACCATAATATGTATTGTAAGCCAATTGGTGCTATTTGCAGAACTCACGGTCTATTTCACCATTTTTACGCAGACGATTCTCAACTCTACCTTGCTTTCAAACCTAGTGATAAAGTCCTAGCAGCAGAAGCTGTACAACGTATCGAGGGCTGACTAACAGATATAGTTTCGTGGACGCATCAAAACATGCTTAAGCTAAACACCGATACGACTGAGGTTATCATTTACTCATACTACTAAACATAATGAATAGCTTGTTGATGAGATGTCATTAAATGTCGGTACATCCCAGATACAACCTGCACGTGTTGCTAGAAATTTAGGAGCTTGCTTTGACTCTAGAACTAATATGGAACATCATATAAACTCAGTGTATAGATCTTGTTATGCACAATGGCGTCGAATAGGCCACCTCAGACAGTTCATTACAAATGACGCAACAACATCTTTTTTAAACAGCATAGATGGGACTACTGTAATTTCTTGTTATATGGATTAACTAAAACAACTCGTACAAAATACCGCAGCTAAAAATGTTACTAGAGCCTCGCGTTTCAATCACATAGCCCAACTCCTGATAGAACTGCACTGTTTGCCTATAGAAAGCAGAATACAACATAAGATATTAACTTTTACATATAAGGTACTGCATGGTCAGATACCAGAATACATTTAATCAATATTAGAAATATACAGACCTGGCCGTGTACTAAGATCCCAGAACGCTTCACTGACACTTGTCGTACATAGAAGCAAACAATAAGGTACGGTGATAGATAGCTCCACAACTCGGGAACTCGTTGCCAGTGTCACTACGCCAGTCTAGCATTTTCTCCTTATTTAAGAAATCGTCAAAAGCACATCTCTTTGTTCGTCACTACACTGATCATTAAAATGTTAATATAATTTAACATTTGTACTTGAAATAACTGATGATGTGTTACATTCTAGAAGTGCGAAAACTTACTGTCATAATCTAATTTTTTAAGGTCTATTTACTTTTATATGTTTAATTAAGGATAAAATTATAGTTTTATAGTTTAGATTCTTAAACCTTTAGATATTTATCATTTAAATAAGAAGTATTGAGTACTGCTTTCAATTTTACTTTTATTTATTTATTGTATGTTAATTTTAGTTGATGTCTAGCTCACGTTGTTATTTTATATTTTCATGTTTATGATTTTGTTTTACTTATTTTCATGAGTTCTAAAGCACTTTTGATCGTATATATTATGAAAAAAGTGCTATAGAAATATGGTGGAATAGTAATAACAATACATGCTTTACCAAAGCCTAACTTAAAATATTAACATATGAAATTTATACACAGGTAAACCTTCCTTAACTGAAATTAAAACAAAGACTGGGGTCAAAATTAGACAGATAGTGGAGTAATGCTGGACAAAAGCAGTTGCACGAAACTCAGGACTATGTGAGCTGTTTGTTATGTTCTGCCCTGCACTATGGTTCCGGCAAAAAATATATGAATGTCTTTGTAGTGTGTCTGAGTGGTTTTGTTCTGTTTGCATTTTTAGTATGCAAAGCTACTTTGAAATTAAAAGTTTGAATTATACTAGTTATACTACTTATTCACTTGTTAACTTGCTGACATCATTTCATCGGCAAATCAGAGTTTAAGGTGCAATGTGTGTACGTGTGGAGCACACACGGGACGATGTGTGGATTTAATATGTGTGGATTTAATATGTCTGGATGTGTGGAGCACACACGGGACGATGTGTGGATTTAATATGTCTGGATGTGTGGAGCACACACGGGACGATGTGTGGATTTGATATGTGTGGATGTGTGGAGCACACACGGGACGATGTGTGGATTTAATATGTGTGGATGCTAATATAAAATGCAGTTAAAAGTTAAAATTAAGGTAAAAAAATGAAAACAACTGACATACGAAAAAAAATGTTTTTGCCAAGGATTATACTCGCGAACTCTAGTTCCATAAACCTACGCGTTAAACACGTTAACCCCTACACCACGACGCTTTATGCTATATGTCTGTATCAAATGTACCTACGTAACTAGCATTTGGGAAATCCCAACGACGGGCAAAATCGAAAGGGCGCAAATGTTCGTGTCCGTAATATACGTTTAAATACTTACTGAAGTCAAGGAAAACTCAATAAACACAATCTTTTATGAAATATGGTTGCAATTATACAGTACAATATGTGATTTAATTCATATAAATATGTTGTATTCCTTTTCATTAATGGAATTTGTTTTGTGTAATTATCTCATTTTGATTAATGGAAAAACGTTTCCAAAGAACTCTTTTATAGACATGTGCATATGGAATAAAAATGCAAAAGCATCATACGGACTTTAAAAAAAAGGTAGCAAACACAGGACCGCAGTTGATCATGCACACATTTCAAATCCGTTTCAGGGTTTAAGAGTGTACCATAATAGCGCATTAACATCGGCCTGTCAAAATTATCATTACACATTCCTTACAGCTACATCCTTAAGCTCAGTGTCATGTTGCCTTATCTAGGGCGGAAAAACAAAAGACTAAGAGTGACAACTGACAATGGTTCAGTTGCATGCGGAAAACCGAGAACCAAATGTTCATGATCTCTGATATAACTATATCAGTCTGCTATGCGTCGTTTTTAACATACGAGTATGTGCTTGTTTCTGAATTTGCAATCAGTCAAATCATTACATGGTGTACATAACACTACTTATTGTAGCTGAATTAACACCATATATTACAGCAGTGAGAGGTAGAAATACATATACGTTGTCGGTAAATATAACACGCTTAGAAATCCTTTGAAAACTCAAATCAAGACTCAGAATCAAAATGTACTATAACTCTTACTGTTATGACGTTGCAAAATTCAATTCTTGTATATAATTGCACGCACGCGTTCTATTAAGTTATATTTGTATTGTAAAAATCTATATATAAATCTCGTATATATATTTAACAATTTCACATGGGTATGACATAACTGCTTTAATAGTACAAAATGAAATATCAGTATTTATGGTATGAACGATTTAAACATATATGTGGTATAACTATATACTTGCATCTTGGACTAAATGAAGTATTTGATTGGGCGATAACATCTAGGACGAATCTGGCATTTACACATGGCTGCCTCCAGGTAAGGAGTTGTCTGAACTAAACTACCGAATTACAAACAAGAAGGGATTGCGATGCGAACTGACAACATGCATTCGGTGGGGGCGACAATGTCCATTAAATGCTTCGTTAACAAATGTAGTAAATATTTCCCAAGACGTTATTATAGAACATACACATGATAAACCATATACAGTACAGATGCATCACTATGTTCCATTAGCGCTTTAACCCATAGACATATGGAAACTTGTAACATATATATGTACCACCAACGTAATAGAGATTAATAGAAAAGCTTGTAATACAAATGAGAATCTAAATAAGAAACTCTAACAATTGGTGACTATAACAATTTAGAGATTTCAACAATACATAGCCGCGAGATACAGAATCAGAATAAATTCAACATATACAATTCAACACAGACTTGGCCCAGTACTTACCCGACACATGCTCTCATACACTGATGTGTACGTCAGTGTATGAGAGCATGTGTCGGGTAAGTACTGTCAGTATACTAAAAGCTTTCAATGAACAGCATGCCATATTTCGCTCCTATATACTTACGAGTATTTATCCCTTTACACCATAAATACGCCTTTCTACGCAATTGCAAACAGAGTAGACGCAGATCAGACGGCTCCTGTAGGAGCCGTGTGATCAGGGTATGCTTTGTTTGATTATGACATACTATAATAGATATGATTCTACAGTTTATGCAAATGTCAAACATTCATTTGTCCTTGTGTTATTATAACAAATTTATCTAATTAATATGCAAGTCGCCATACTGTCTTACATCAATATTCACGGTGGAGAGGGTTATTCATCTTATAACCGGTCCCCTATGTTTACTTAACCTTTAAGTGTGTCCTCATAGTCGCCCGAATATAGCTCGAACAATTTGACCTGGATCCTGACCTACATGTACTTAATTTGCATAAATAAAAATTCGTAACATTTCTACTTTTTTCATCGGTATTGCACGGATTTATCCTCGGCACGTGTCCCGGTGCAACTAGGAATGGACACACTCATGATTGTATGGTTTACATATGCACGGGTTATCGCTCTCCCGTAATTTCATCGAGAATAGACTTCACGATTTACCGGTGGAATTTTATTTATACAGCGTCATCTGTCTCATTATGTATTCTGCATATAGGTGAGGGTCGAGGTCAAATTGCCACATAATACATTTTCATGAAAGGAGAATGAAGAACTCTCACTACCAAACATTGACGTCTGCGAAACTTGTATGCCCATCTAATTTCTGTTTGAAAAACGACATAATGAGGGCATGGAACAGTATGGATCCTGATGAAATACCGAGTTACTCCAAACTGTTTCGATCTTGATCAAATACCGAGTTACTCCAAACTGTTTAGATCTTGATCAAATACCGAGTTACTCCAAATTGTTTGCATGAGTATTCATAGATTGGACTCACATTGGTGGCGAAAGAGTCAGCGTTCCTCAATCCAAACGCAACATGTTCATTTTCTCCCGTCTCGGCTCTACCTATGTAGTGTGGTGGTGCCGGAAAACCAAACTCAATCATTCCCTTACTCATTTAGGTAGCTGTGACGGCTGACCAAGGAGTGGGTTTTCGGGGAGATATTGCATTTGATAATGTACAAGTGTTGGCAGGGAGATGTCCAACAGGTAGGTACAACATTACAATTGTTGTTCTTTAACTTAATATATTGATACATATTGATAATTAATGCTATATTTAATGCATTATGAGCTATTTCGTGAAGTCAGCCTCTTTCAGACCGAAAGTAGGACTGTTTTATCATCTTTAGACGAGGGATTAGGCAGCCAAAGCGGTGATTGCCAACCTGACAGTACCTTACTACTGTAACAATACGTACATATAAACATGAACACATTCACAAATATTAATTTCAAAAGCATAGTTTTAACCCTAAATCTGCTGAATAATTAAAACTTGCTCCTTTTCCGAATATTACTAATTAGGGTGTTTCAAAAAGTATCACTGAAGAAAATGAGTTGTATGAAAAACAGTGCAGACTCTGGTCAAATGGCTCCTTCAGGAGTCCTTCCTTTGATTCGCGACTACACTGTTTGCAAATGTACTCTATACTTGGTTACCGCAAATTAAGGTTTGAAACATATAAAACAATGCAACCCACTCATTTTAACAGTGTTACACTGTGACTTCGATGCTCGCAGATTATGTGACCTTCATAATGACCCTTACACGGACGATTTTGATTGGTCCGTCTCTAGTGGAAACCAGACATTATCGCCTTTTACCGGTCCACGAGCTGATCACACTAAGGGCTCAGGTATGTTGCAGTAATTTCTCGGTATTGTTTTCTTCATGGTTTCCGTACTTTGACAGTTGACAAAGATCGTTAGCAAATACAGTGTAACATAAATTAGACCCACGTAAACACGTAAATGTGATTTGCTTTGTACACGCATAGACGAACATTTGTTGTTAGTGTAATAAATTTCATTAGACTTATGTAAATATATATATATGCTCCATGATTTATGAACAGTTTACATATTGAGATATGGTCTTTACGAATAGTTAACCTATTGAAATATCTCTATACCTTATATATTACTGTTAAGCTTGTAGTGTATCTTGTTTTAGTTTCGGGTATAAACGGTGTCCCTAACACAATAGATTCTTTAATCGCAAGAAATATGTTAATTGTCCACAGAAGCGTTGTTTGTCTTTTTCCTTGATGTTTAACTGCATTAACAGGCAATTTTGTGTATATCGAATCGTCGAGTCCACGTTTCCAAGGTGACATAGCGAGACTGTTAACTCCGTATCTGCTAGCTAATGACATTGGCTATTGTGTGACATTCTGGTACTACATGTATGGTCCGGATGTGGCGACACTCAGGCTTATTGTAAGGTATGACACGTCATAAACTGCTCATGATTACCAAATGGAACATATATGATTTTGATAATTGTTGATTGCCTCTACATGTTTTTAACAAATATGTGTATATGTTAAATTTAGATGCATTTAACCCTTTACTCCACGCGTACGCCCCTATGCCTTTGCAAACAGATTAGACACAGCTCACAGGGGTCTGTACCGCTTCATGGGGTTCTATATGTACTATATAATAACAAGGGTTCCAACTAGCAGAACGGACATCCGTGTACCACAAGTACAAATATGAATGTAACTCTTGCAATTGCAACAATAATTATGTAATTCTTTCGGCGTTTGAAAGTCAATATATATATATTTAGTCAATATATTTTACTCTCAAATAAATATAATCTTCTGACGGTAACTTATACACAATTATCAATCCAACAATGATTTTTTCAAAATGTCACGTGTTTTCTGGGTCAATGACAAACGTTCGTTCAGCAATAATTTGCAGTTCAAAAGATGGCGTGGTTCAATAAAACAACCAAATGATATCACCAATCTCCATTTGTTTTGTCCTCTAAATAAGTAAGCAACAGCGGCCTTTCCGTCTGTCGTTATGTTTCTATTTTGCAACAAAATTGAATGGAGCCATTTCATTGGAAGAGCGAAGGAAACGTTGGGAAATCCGTGACGTCACGCACAATGGCTCCTTCCTCGAAAATTTGAAGCTAACTGACAAAACTCGCTAGTTTCCATCATTATTTTGATGCTGGGGACTAAAAGAATGTAGATCGGTGATAGAATCGAGTCTTTTTTTAATCACGCCATCTTTTAAACTGCATACGGTCAGGTTATTGCTGTGATAGGGTGAGACCGGGGTTAACGAACGTTTGTCAATGGCCCAGAAAACACGTAAACTTTTGAGAAAATCATTGTTAGACTTATAATAATGAATTTAATACAGTCAGAAGAGTATACGTACTTGGTAGTGAAATATCTTTACCTTCAGCCGAAAGAATTACAAAATTATCATTTAAAATGTAAGAGTTACAGACCTGTTTGTACTTGGGGTACACAGGTGTCCGTTCTGTAAGTTATAACCCTTTCGCATTGTATAGTATATCGTCGCCACCGGACGTAAATGGCGTAACTAAACAATTGGCGCAAAACTATTTACGTTTGATTCTCGGTTACTTTACGAGCCCGCGTCTTTTGCGAAAATAGCGGATCTAGAAGCCAATCCGAAATCATGTTTTTGAGCATGTGATAAATTGGCGAATAATCATTGGTATGCAGAACCGCGAGGGGAAATGGCATAACTTTGACATAGGGAATGGAGGCTGACACAGGAAGTATTTCGAGTGTTTTTAGAAGAGGAATATTTTTATTAAGGTAAATATTACATCTTACTTTAAATAGCTGTTAAAAGAATGTCAATCACAGTCATTTTGTAAAGAATACAGTGTTATTCTTTTGAAAGTAAATGGATTATATGGCATATACTTTTGACTGAGCACGATTGAACCAAATCAGGTAATATTCGATATGCGAAAATGAGTTTGGAGGGCACCGAATTGAAATATCCCAAAGAAGCAGAGGCAGTGTGATAATATTACGTTGTTTGTTTTGATTATGTTGAGATACGCACAATATTCTTCCACTGCCATTTTGTTTACTTTTTAGATACGCCATTTTCGCCAAGAAATATTTAAGACGTACGCCCCATTCTTGACGTCATTTTTATTCTCTTTACTGTAAATTAGTCCCCGTCATTTTGCATATTGTATTTGGTATGTCTGTCTGTCTGTCTGTCTGTCTATCTGTTTGAATGTCTCTCTATCCATAACTTTAACATTGGTCACATCAGAAGGTGTATAGTTTTACAAAAACATCCTGTTAAATTGTTTTTTATCTTTCAGGTTTTAGACAACAATGAGATGGAAACCAGGAGTAGTTTGTTACCGTCACTGCCTGATCTGGTTCTGGTGAAAATACTTAAGCTGATTAAATTGGACGAACTCCTGATTAACGTCTCCAGGACCTGCAAAAGACTTAATTACATAATCGAGACAAACTCAGTGCTCTGGAGACATTTTAATCCAGATTCTTGTGTCAATTTGAGTTTCGCAGATCTGCAGCGAATATTGAAACATGCAGCTGGGTTTGAAGAATTCATAATTCCATTCGCCACCTATACATGCAATACATCAGCCATAGACTTCGTGTTCACGACATATTTGTGCAATGCAAAAAATCTGTACTGGCTTAACTTGTCCAAATGTGGACTTTCAACACTGTGCTTTCTGCAGTGCTTACCAAATATCCAGATACTAGACATTTCTGAATGTGAAAACCTTGTCGATGCAGATTTTGAAGTGATCAAAACTTGTGTAAACTTAGATCAGTTGTATGTATCGTTTACGAATATAAAGCCAGCAACCTTAGTGAGTGTGTGTGAATGTCTCATTCTGACAGCAATTGATGCATCTGGAATTCCAGTGAAAGTGACGGATTGCGCAAAGATTCTAAAACCTGAACTGCTTTTCTTTTATTTAACTTTGGGTGATTTAGAGGATGAACAGGTGTTTCACGGACTCATGCGAGAATACGGAACCTGCAGTATTCAGTTAGTTCGACAACAGTAAAGATGCTATCAAGGGGTCAGTTTCTTGTGAGTTTAGCTCTTACTAAAGCCAGGGATCAAGCTCAGGGACCATCACATACACATGTTAAAATATCAGGAAATAATATTCTAATCAAAGACAAAGTACAAAGTGAAAGTTCTACAGATATTGAACCAGACAGCATACTTAAGGATGTAGTCGACATAGATAAAGAGGTCTATAGTGACGTAGTTGACGATGATGTTCGTGATCCAGATTGGGAGTTGCCCAAAAATCAAAGCAGTGATTCTGAATCGTCTATTCGTGAACCTGACACTTCTACTGAAGTGACCTTTACCGATAGCAATAATAACAGAATAGATGGGTCAGTTGAGAAAGACAGAAACTCGCCGAAGCGGAGGCGAAGTAGAAGCTCGTTAAAAGAAACGAACAAACGAAGAAGAATGCATGGAGAGTTCTACATGGGAGTAAAGAAAAATGAACACGGTGTGAAAGCATTCTCCGAAGAAAGGTCAGAACGATTGCTTTGTCAAAGTAAATGTTCTAAAATGTGTGAAAAGAAAACCAAGTACAGACAGTGTATTGAAATAGATGGAGAAACAAGGAGAGATATATTCAAAAGATTCTGGAAAATGGACTGGAACCAAAAGAAAGTATATGTGGTCAATTTGGTAGAGAAGGTCGAAGTTGCACAACGAACTACATTAGACCGAAGTCGACGGAACTTCTCCTTTAAATATCACCTTCGGAAAAAGGAAGAACGTCTGTGCGTTTGTAAGAACATGTTCACCTCAACACTTAGTATAAGTGAAAAAACAGTTCACAATTGGGTAAATAATGCAAGCGCTGGCTTTCCAAAGCAACCAAATAGATCATTGAAGATTTCAAACAGCCAACATTTGAAAAGAGAAACGGCCAATGATTTTTTAGAATCACTGCCAAATGTACCGTCACATTATTGCCGGTCAAGTTCCTCAAAGAAATACCTAGAGCCCTTGTTCGGGAGTCTGGGTGATGTCTATCGGGAATACTGTACTCAGTGTACAGAGAAAGGTACATCTCCTTTTAATAAAACTGGTTTTCTTGAATTATTCCACCAAATGAATTTAGCATTGTGGCAACCTAAGAAAGACCAATGTGACATTTGTTGTTCCTTTGAGGCTGGAAACTTAGACGAAGGTGTTCACCATGCACATCTAAAAAGAAAAAATGAGGCAAGAGAGTCAAAACTAATAGACAAGGGTCTTGCATTCCAAGATAATTCCATCAAAGTACTTTCTCTTGATCTGCAGAGTTTATTGCTTTGCCCGAAGTTGCAGGCGAGTAGCCTCTACTACAAAACTAAGCTCGCCTGTCACAATTTTACAATATTTGATCTAACAACAAAAGGTGTAAGTTGTTATTTCTGGCATGAGGCCGAGGGAGAGCTAACTGCAAATTGTTTTTCGTCGTGTGTAATTGACTACTTATATTCACTTGATATTGAACTTGTGAAAAGGGTAATCATATACAGTGACGGCTGCGGCTACCAGAACAGAAATTCGATATTGGCCAACGCTCTTTTGCTTTTCTCAGTAAAAACCAGTATTGCAGTAGAACAGAAGTACCTCGAGAAAGGTCACACACAGATGGAATGTGACAGCATTCACAGTGTTGTGGAAAGAAAGATTAGGAAGAAAGCCGTGTATGTGCCTCAGAACTATGTAGAGCTTATAAGAGAAGCTCGGACAACCCCTCATCCTTACAAGGTGAACTACATTGATCATGAGTTCTTCAAGGACTATAGTGTCTTGAACTATTACCCTTCAATCAGGCCTGGTACAGGCGCTGGGTCTGCTGTGGTAACAGACATCCGAGTTCTCAAGTATACGCCTGAAGGAATTATACTGTATAAAACAAACTACTCAGATGACTTCAAAGATATTCCAAGACCAAGAGCTAGTAGATCCCGAACACCTTGTCGGGACGACACTGTGTGTAGCTTGTACAATGCCAGTCTTCGAATAAAAAAGACAAAGTATGACCATCTTCAACAGCTGAAGTCAGTCATACCGCCCGACTATCACAGTTTTTACGACCATCTTCAACACACCTAGATACTACTTCAGTGGTAAAACATACATATTGTCCGGTGATAGATATACAGATATCAGATATCGTGCCATTTTAAGTCTTATATTGGTCAATGTTGTTTGCCGTTATGAAAACACAGTAAAATATGTGTTAAGCGGTCAATAAATAAGGCATGAAGATCGCCAGAGAGGTTTCATATGTTATGTGGTACAGGACAGAGACCTAACAAGTTTGATAAGTTTTATGGTACAGGATAGAGACCTTACAAGTTTGATAAGTTTTATAGTACAGGATTGAGACCTTACAAGTTTTATAAGTTATGTGGTACAGGATAGAGACCTTACAAGTTTGACAAGTTTTATGGTACAGGATGGAGACCTAACAAGTTTGAAAAGTTTTATGGTACAGGAGAGAGACCTTACAAGTTTGAAAAGTTTTATGGTACATGTTAGAGACCTTACAAGTTTGATAAGTTTTATGGTACAGGAAAGAGACCTTACAAGTTTGAAAAGTTTTATGGTACATGTTAGAGACCTTACAAGTTTGATAAGTTTTATGGTACAGGATAGAGACCTTACAAGTTTGAAAAGTTTTATGGTACATGTTAGAGACCTTACAAGTTTGATAAGTTTTATGGTACAGGATAGAGACCTTACAAGTTTGAAAAGTTTTATGGTACATGTAAGAGACCTTACAAGTTTGATAAGTTTTATGGTACAGGATAGAGACCTTACAAATAGAGACTTTACAAGTTTGATAAGTTGTGGGGTACATGTTAGAGACCTTACACGTTTGATAAGTTGGTGGTATAGGATATATACCTTTCACGTTTGATAACACCTTACACCTTTTCCACTTAGTGTCATTTTCCGGTTTTCCGCATTCTAGTGTTATTTTATACATGTATCAGGCAACTAGCATAATGAAACGTTTCACTCTGAGTTCATCCTTTAACCCTTTGCTCCATAGGTACGCATGTTTACGCATTGAATTAATTCTCCCACTGAAGAAAATAGCTCCGTTTTATAAGTCATGAATATGTATCCTATATCCTAGAAGATTTAATTTAAAGCAGACTGAAAGCGAAGCAGAATGTGCTTTTAGGCGCATTCTGCTTTACTCACAACCTGCTGTAAGCGGTCACCTATCTTAAATACTAGAAACGGGCTGTGGAGTAAAGGGTTTTATGAGCTGGTGCAATTCCTTAGAACCCAGTTTCTTTGTTTCCATAAGTTCAGAGTCAATCAAAGCCAGAGATCACAAACAGTTTTTATAATGATTAAAATTGATTAAACTAAATGTTATGCTTTTAAGTTTGATTGAGCTGATACCGTTTGTGTTTGCATTGTTAACCCTTTTGAATTTTTATACATTTGCTTGTCTCACAGCTACGCCAAATTCATAAGGTGTTGAGACCCAAGCGAATCCTTTGGAAAACAGAGGATTAAAGCTGCTACACATATTAATGAGGGTTTTGACTCTAGTCAAAGCGACCACTCATTGAAGTAGCATGAACCACTCCTGAAAAGACAGTTGAGTGTTTGATGCAGGATAAAAAAGATAATGCAAAAAGCTCTTGTAGAAACTTTCTGATTTATTTATATCCTGCATTTATCAGTCACCTATGCTTCAGACTATACCCATTTTTATTCTATTCAGTGGTCGCTTAATACAATTTTGACTTATAAGATTTATGTTGAAGGTACTACAACATGTCTTTTTCAGGTGTTCATGTTTTTTCAGGTGTTCTTAAACCCTTTCCCTCCTATTAACGCACATTTTGTCGCATTTGTTAAACTGGGTAGACCCGTATCAGACAGCTCCTGTAGAAGCTGCCTATCCAGGTCTCCTCTATTTGCATTTCGGGTTTTATAAAGAGAGTCATGTAGATTTTTTCAGGATAGGAATACCAATTATTCATGTTCTGCCAAGTTGATTCTGTTTATGAACAAACATTTTGAAAACAACCATATAACAGGGAAAGGGTTAATGCTTTTAAGTTACGATTTTTACTTTCAATGTCAAAGCTTGGCATCGTCTATGGTGTTGGCATATCTCTTTTGCCATTTAGTGTTTCGAATTTCAGAGTTGTGTTGAAATAAACTTGTTTCTGTCAACGAAATCTAGCCCGCTTTTATATATTCCAAACACACGTATGCATTATTTACAGGAATCGTTCAATGCTTACAGATATTAAATTGTTTGGAGCATAGTATAATTATGAAAAGAAAAAAAAACTTAGTCCTGCAAATCGTCACATCAAACAAATGGTAATGTGTATTTGCTTAGCTTACTGGTATATAACTTGAAGAAACAAAATGAGATACAACTGACTGCAGAAAGACTAGATGTATGTGGCCTTAATGGCCTATCTAGCCTAACTCAAATATAACTTTTGACTCCAGATAAAGCGAAACGCACAAAATGTCGTAACTCATGAAGCATAATCTGTCGAAACAATACGCTGTTAATAGTATACTACCTTTGAAACAATCCTTAACAACAAACCATATGGCCAGCACCGCACCTTTACATTCATCAAGAGAAAGAAAAATCTTTTTTTTCACCCTCCTGAAAACTTCAGCTTTTTTACTTATGCCATTTACGTTCGATGGCGACGATATATAGACTGTCATGAAGCGGTATAGATCCCTGTGACACAGATCAGACAGTTCCTACACCAGGGTCAGCTAGGTTTGCCTATGTTATAATATAGATACAACACAGCCAAAAGGTTCTGTGTCAATGTGCTATATCCATGATGTCATTATTTCTTACATGAATATTCATGGAGTAAAGGGTTAATAATTTTATTTTACATTAAAGATAGATAGCTCTAATCTTTATCTTACTAAGCGGTGACCTGGTTGGCAGTTTGGTTCTAGATGAGATATTGATCATTTTATTCGTTATGACAGCACATGGACACATGCAGGTTCGGTTTTGGCAGAACTATAGAATTATGTCTATATTATTTCATAAACAAACAGAGCAGACCCTGATTAAACGGCTCCTGTAGGAGCTGTCTGATCTGGGTTTGCTCTGTTTGTAAAAGCGTAGATAGGCGTATTTATGGAGTAATATCACACGATAAGAGTGAGTCAAATTTATGATTAGCCCTTTCTGATTGTCGTCTGCAATCCAAGTTTGTAAATCATTCAGCAAAATAAGGAAGTGAGATAAAGCACATACGTATATCAAAATTGAGATTGCGACAAATCGTGAAGTCCCTGATCAGACGCCGCCTTGAAAAGGCGGCGTCTGATCAGGGACGGCACCATTTGTCGTGATGCATTTATGCGACTGCGGTGGTGAAAGGGTTAGTCAGATTTGTAAAAAGCTCACAACCTGACTAATTAGATGTTTGAGAATAATCTCAGACCCAGGCAAACTATTTTATGATATCGGTACTGTTTCTACTGGTAGTCAAAATGGAGTTTGTTAAGTGAGTATAGAACATACAGTATCGAGGATAGGCACGGCAAGTATGAGTATAGACCCTACAATATTGAGGATAGGCACGACAATTATGAGTATAGACCCTACAGTATCGAGGATAGGCACGACAATTATGAGTATAGACCCTACAGTATCGAGGATAGGCAGGACAAGTATGATTAAGATTAGAACGATAATCTAAATAGTATGTCGGCTAATTCCATATGCATACTACATTGCAGCGCACTGAATCACAATCCTACTCCCGTCATTCTGTTTAGTTTTTGTCAGAAGGGGTGATATTTGGAAAGAGAATTAGAAATTACGAATTATATTAGTCAATATAAACCTGTATGAACACGTCCACTAATACGTATATAACAACAATCAAATATATTTGTATCTACATGTGCTAATTATCTTACTAACGTGATCTCGAAACATTACGTCTGAAGCAAACCGTATGTACCGATCTTGATCATATGGTAGAAAATGTACTCTCTATCTGCTTTTCTCTCTTCTCTTTTTCTCTGGGTCTATACTGTTTGCGTTTGTTCATCCAGTATTATAAGATAACAGTATCTTATCGGTCTACCAGCACTTCATAGTACCCACAGTCGCCCGAACAGCACAATGACAAACTAACTAGAAAATTGTGCCTGTAAGACACAGCGATTCCCCCGTGTAGGTGCTTGCCTAGCTGCACATGAAATTCCTAAGTCATTTGACCTTGACATTGGGCTTGTGGGCAGCATGGGCCAGGTGCGTAATGAAAGTATGGATGATGTTTAATGTGTATATGCAATTCCATGTCAATAGCTATAGCGGTTAGTGAGATATAAGACAATGAAAAAACTGTGACAACCAACTGCATGTAAAATTCCTAAGTCATTTGACCTTGACATTGGGCTTTCGGGCAGCATGGGTTGGGTGTGCAATGAAAGTATAGATAGTATATGCAATTCCACGAGAATAGCTACAGTGGTAAGGGAGATATAAGGCGATGAAAAAACTGTGACAACCAACAGCACGTAAATGTGACAACCAACTGCACGTACAAATTCCAATTCATTTCACATTGACCTTGGGCTTACGGTCATCATGGGTGGGGTATCAAATGATATCACAGATGGTAACTGATGTGTATGTGAAGTTTCATGTGTGTAAGTGTAGAAATTGCTGAAATATAACACTTGATAAAACTGTGACAACCAACTGCACCTAAAAGCGTGACGCACGGACAGACAGACAGACAGACAGACGGACGTACATGTGCAAAACATAATGCCCCCTGACTATCGTCAACGGGGGCATAAAAAGAACATCAAATGCACATACCCATAATAAGATAAAAAGGGATGCACAAATACAAAAAGGGATGCACATAGGGGGAAGATAGAAGTACCGCCATGAAACGACCAGTGTCACTGGGTTTTTAAAACCGGTTTAAGGGCTCCCAACCTCACACTTATTTCACCCCACCTTAAAAAGTAAATAAACATATCCCCTCTCCGACTAATGCACAACAACTGCGATGGCAAATACAGTGGTAAAGTGCATCTTAAACGAAAACATATTTAAGTGGCCCCACCTATCGCTAGTACACTCAGAGCCTCAAACAGAGTAACTGTAGAAATGTCATAAAATTAGGACAAAAACGAGGACCTGACGTCCTCCCCCCGTTTCAGGATTTTAGAGTGCGTCTTCATTGAATACTAAGTCGTTTCACCCTTATTGTCTATGTTCCGTACGATGCGTATTGACTAAAAGCATAGAAACTTAACAAGTTGAGAAGGGGAGAGAAGAAATGCTTCATATTCGATTGGTTATGTTTCAGACGTAATGATGGTTCAAAAGAAGTCATTTGGGATCAACAGGGCGAGCACGGACCACGGTGGTTAAAAGCTGTTGTTGCCGTTAAACGATATGCCGTTTCACTGCAGGTCATCATATAAACACATTACACTTATAATAGTATTGTTTTTCTTATGTGCAGTTATACCATATCCGTTTACTATCTCTGCATGTTTTGTTTATATTTCAAGCACTCTTTGCAAAATAACATCTTAGACAGTTGTTATGAATGAAACAAACGAATGAAAAATCAAAACCGCAAACAATGAAAACGTTTATCTATCGATATTTAACTTTTTCCAAAATGTGAAGTCATACTGTCTGCTCAGTTTTGGATCGGGTGTAATTTGGACTATTTCCGACTATCTCTAAAACACTGACCGTGTGTTAAACAGTTTGGATCATATTGTGTAAAATGTAAAAGTACCTGTCTTAAGCGACCTCATATTGTTTGGATACAAATATATTAAAAACAGGTTGTTTGCGTAATACACCGCAAAAGTAATGCATTACTTTTGCCCTGCTATTACCTGCCTTACAAGCCCTGAATTAAACCTCTTTTTGATGGTCGCTTACTGTTACGATTTTTATCTATATATTAGTAATTAATTGATATATGTATTGAACACTGTGTGGTCTTGTAAATGATGTTGCTGCATCATCAGATTACGATATGGACATTATATCTCCCACAATGGCGAATAATACATCACCTTATTATATTACTATTCTGCACCTTCCATACATTTTCAGTTGATCTTCGAAGGGGAAGTTGGATCCTCCTACAAGAGCGACATTGCATTAGATGACATCAAAATAATCGAAGGACCTTGTATTTCAATGTAATGATATCGAAGACGTGTTGGTTATACAGTTTTGAGTATATTTCTGGTGTTCGATATTTACGGAATATTCAAAGAGAACAGCTAAAGTATAACCTGATTTATTTTCCGTATTATGAGATGTTTGTTGGAGTTGAGAAACGCTTAAATCACATACCATTAACCCTTACAGTATGGGGCACGAGTCATGTAATGTTTTTCATGTTACACATTTCCTTAGAAAGGAACTTTCATGTTACACTTTTCCTATATATTCACCACAAGCTGGACCTGTTTGAAATTTGGAATAGTCCATTTGAAAAGTTTTAGCGTTGCAAGTGTTAAGTATATGTATTGACCATTGTATACTTATTATGTCACTAGTGTTACAAGAAAATGTTCTGTGCTGAATAAGCCTGTACATAGTTTCAATGTGTTCATTTGAGATTATTGATGTGCAAGGAATACCGTGCCCAATAGTAAGAATACTTATAAATTCTTACAAAAAAACAATGTTCTTGTTTACTAGACACAAGATTACTTGTAGTAAATAATTGACCTAATTAAAATTCAGGTTTGGCTTAAATCTGACCAATAAGATCCTGGTGAATAAACCCAGGCTTCAATGCGGACGTTTTATAACTTCTAAGCACGGTTGATTTAATGGTGGGACAAAGTAGCGTCTTCTCAGACCATGACCATATTGACTTGAATTGTTTTTATACAATAACTGATGTCTCTTCCAGCACGTGGACAAAATTTCCCAATCCCCATAACTCTATCGAAAATCATCTAACCGGAAAAGAAATAAACTATGCACAACTAGGCATGGTGCTGATCAATCCTACGAAGTTTCATGAAAATCCGATCAAAGAATTTTGGGGAATCCCCGCGGACAAACTTCTCCATGAAAAATTTCAAAGTCCTAAAACTCTGCAGAAAATCATCATACTGGAACAGGAATAAGATATGCACAACTAGGCAATATTCTAATCAACCCTATTTAATGAATATCCAATTAAAGGTTTTGGAGAAACCATGCAGACAAAATTTCCATGTAAAAAGTTCAAAGTTCCATAACTCTACAGAAAATTGGAGGAAATGACTCCAATATTATTGGAGCCAGAGTTATGATACTTGTACATAACACTTCCTTCCATCAAGCTCTTTCCATGCATGAAACATCATTCCAATAGCATCAGTAGGGCAATAGTTATTGATCGGACAAGAAAATGTAACAAAGGGCAAAAACTCCAAAAGTATTGAAGCCAGAGTTATGGCCCTTATACATGACATGTCCTCATGTCACCATGCTCTGTTAATGTATGAAGTACCAAACAAATGACATTAGCCATGTTGGAGTCACGTCCAGACAAGAAACTGTGAATAAATGACCTTGAAGTGTGACCATTACCTTGAATTGTGACCTTGACCTATGAAGAATGTGCCTAACTTCTGTTGTCTGCACATCGCCTAGTTACGGAAATCATTTGTGCCACAGCATTTTGAAATAATACCAAGGGTTTTAGAGATATGGAGCGGGCACGAAGGTTGTGGCTAAAACATTTGACCTTGAGTTGTGACCTTGACCTTCAAGTACATTAGGATCTTATCCTTTTTTAATGAATATTTTAAACATATGTGATGAACAAAGTGAGAAAATGGGTATGTCCAATAATTTTACGAAGTTTGTCAATCACATCACCATAAATTCAGGATGTGAAATACCGTGTCGCAGGAGCGCCTTGAGATTTCATTTTTACATGCCAATAAGAGAGAGATTTCAATAATAAAAAATAGAGAAAGTTTTTCTTAGTTTATGGTATCTATATCCTTGCTTAAGCAGCTTTTCAGTTAAAATGAGATTTCAACTGTTAAAACCGTCAACAGATGAACAATCTCTACCAAAACGAATAAGTTATATAACCCCCGTAAGATTGGGCACGGGGGACATCTCCGTCAAGAGGAGGGAACGTTACAATATTAAAATCAAAATCATCTCTTTTTCCATATATTTTAGAAGAATTTTTTTTTTCCATTGTCAATTTTAAGGTCTAGATCAAGAAAAGCTGCATAAGTGTCGGAAGGGTTAGCTTTATTCAATTTGAGTTCTTTTGGGTAAATTGTAGGAATCAGAACAACAAAGAAAGGGTTATCTAAGTTGAAAATATCATCCAAATTTTAAGAAGTTTCATTGAATGCTTTTATAAAATCATCTTGTGATTGTAAATTCAAACCTAACATAAAATCTCTCTCATAGCAGTATAAAGACAAATCGGCAACGAGTGGTGCACATTTCGTATCCATAGGAATACCAATCACCTGACGGTATAATTATAGTATTCCCATAACGTACTTGTACATATGTTAACCAGAAGAAAGGTTAGTGATTCGCAAACTTCTGAGGAAGTCCAACATGTGTAATATTTTATCTGCTCGTCAGTAAAGAAAGCTTTTTCAGCATTACATGTTTTTTCTCGGGCAAATACTTTCTATATTAAGTTTATAAGTTTATCTTTAATTAAATCATGAGGAATGATTGTGTACAAAGAAAGATCGTATGTGCTTACAGTGGATGCGGGAAATCTTTTGTTTTTAAGTATGTTTAAGACTTCTGAAGAGTTCTTAATAGACCTGAAGCTATTTATTCCAGAAATTTCATAAGTTGCATAATTGAATGTTGAGAATATTGCACATTTTGGCGCTCTTTGTTAACGTTTAAAAATTGTTATACCTTCCCTGATTAAATTCTAAACGAATCTGGCAATCCTAGTATATTAGTAAGTTTACATTCACTTGTTAACGATACGATACACCCAGGAACATTCAAGTACAGAAATAAATCATCCTTTAATATAACAAAACCCGTCTCATAAACATATGTCTTCTCAATTTTTGATTTGCTGAACTTGTCTTTAACTACCGATTTGTTCGAACCTTTCGAACCAGCTTGGTGTCTCATCAGGATCTAAACTGTTTGCAAATACCAGTTAATAAGCGCTTAACTGGGAAGTCCTGTCTAAAGTTTCAACACACTGTCAAATGTGGGGTTTAAGGATTTTTCCGAATTAGGGAATAAAGCAACAACATACAAATGTCTGTAATAGATGACCATTATTGTATACATAATAATAACAAACAGACCTCAAACATTCGAATTCAGCCAGAAAGGCATATAAAATAGCACATCAGTACAAATGGTGGTTCTCAAAAATGAATATTGATGAATACTGATCTAGAAAGCGTATTACCAACAGTCTTGAAGACATTAAAGACAAGTATTACCCACAATCTGGAGGACATTAAAGACAAGCATTGCCCACAGTCTGGAGGACATTAAAGACAAAAATCATAACATAACTGCATTAAGCTAAATATTATGCTACCATTTTGTTGAGGTAAGTTAGACCAAGACACGTTCAGTTCAGGGACACGTCATTGTTTTGAACATTTACACATGATCTGATCATGTGACAATACGTTCAACAAATGTAACAACAGCATGGGCATGTCATTCTAAACGAACATGTCATGGTTAACCAGTAATAGATATATGGAAAAAAGTCACATACAAATACAGTTAGGATAAAACCTGCAATAATTACACTTAAGTTTCTAGTTAACTGTTTCCCTCATATAAACGCCTTTTCACGCCTTTGCAAACAGACTAGACTAAGATCAGACCGTCTGGTCAGAGTATTCTCTGTTAATTTATTGAAATATAATGGACCGACTCTGTAGTTTGTACCATTACCAAAGGGTTAGGATACCTGCTGTTATAAAATTAGCTACTACATATGTATGATGTCGCTATTTCTTTCATGATTATTCAGCAGGGAAAGGAATCAAACCAAATCAACAGAAGTTAAAAAATATGTAATATATTCAAGTAATGTACGGAATTGATAAATAAAACAATATTTTGCAATGCAGCGATAGTTGTGACTGGCGGGCTATGGGTTATGGAGGGCTATGGGTTATGGCGGGTTATGGTGGGCTATGGGTTATGGCGGGCTATGGGTTATGGCGGGCGGGCTATGGGTTATGGCGGGCTATGTGTTATGTCGGGCTATGGGTTATGGCGGGCTATGGGTTATGGCGGGTTATGGCGGGATATGGGTTATGGCGGGCTATGGGTTATGGCGGACTATGGGTTATGGCGGGCTATGGGTTATGGCGGGCTATGGGTTATGGCGGACTATGGGTTATGGGTTATGGCGGGCTATGGGTTATGGTGGGCTATGGGTTAAGGCGGGCTATGGGTTATGGCGGGCTATGGGTTATGGCGGGCTATGGGTTAATGTCTGCAGTATATCCAAAGTATCAGACCAGAACAGAACATATATGTATTGACTTGTACTTCAGTACACAATTATTCATATACATATGTTAATACATAAACCAGTCTAGTATATTCCTAATAATTAAAACATGTTATTACATCATTATATGTTGTGTCACGTTATTTAGATTGATCTTTTACGCATATTATACCCAGCATGTACAGTTTCATAGTATATACCATCACTAAACATATAACGTAATGCAAATGCAGCTATTAAATACATGTATACATGCATTCTGTCAGGTTTAAAATAGTTTTCATATACTCGTATCATCTTGCAAGAATGCAATAAACTCCATCATGATTGAAATTGATTGGTCTGTTAATAAAAAACAGTAAGACATCTCTATAACGGCCACTAAAATACATCAAGGATTTTGTGTTAAAGACAGGTGGCTGTCCTGAATAACAACTAATTGACAAGATTGTAAGGCCGTTATAGAGAGGTTTTACTGACTTTTTAATATAATTTTCCTTAGATCAGAAAAAGCATAGACATTTAATAATAGTGTGGAATTCTATGTATACATACAATACCTTTCATGTCTCAGTAACCCATTTATTGAATGTCTGCCAGTTTGTATATGTAAGGTATGAGCCGATAAGCTGAAATTAGCAATGCAAGTTCTTAAATTGAAAGGTAAGACATCCAAATATGTTACATAATCGAAAATATTAAAATTGTTATAAAAGGTGTAGCACTGCAGAACTGTCTTTACCTGAATGAAAAAAAATACTTAAGTCTAGCAGCAAAAGCCACACACAAGACGCAACCATTAACCAAAATACCGTTAGAAAAAAAAAATGGCACATCCAAAACCGCACACGGTACGAGCACACGCACGCACGCATGCACATACACATACATACAAATCCATTTTGTTGGGTATATCCTTCACATTTAGCAACCAGCTTTTATACTCATTATTACAATTGTCTAAACGCATACTGTAAACTATATGCAATATGATATTATGCGTATTCAACAATTTATACCGGTACATGTATTTTACTATTTTTGCATAACGTGGTATGAGTAGGAGATGCCTGCCCCTAGTTTACCACAAATACCTATCGAAGAAGTGATGACTAACAATTTTTAGTGGATTCTATCAGTTCCATTTGACTTACTATGACCCCCTATTTCTGAGGCATGTCCTAATATCGAGCCTGAAATGCATCGACCTTTAGCAACTGGTAAAAGTATGTTTAATGCCTTTAGATATTTTCCCACTAAATGCTTCTGATTGTAAATAAATGTACCTGTATAATAATGAACTGTACCCAAATAAGTAAATTCTTCAAAGACGTCTACTACGCAGTCTTTATATGAGACACTTGCACTTGCTAAAATCATTCCCATTTTTCTAGATAACGTTATTTTAGATGTTGAGGCATTCACCTTCAAACTCCAACTATTACAATATGTTGATAAATGGTTTAAACTACAGCTGAACTTCGGTATCTCGAACTCGGATAACTCGATTTTCGGGATAACTCGAAATAAAAGATCGGTCCTTGGAAACATCACAATGCAGAATTGTTCTAAAATGTATCACTACGCATGTCTAGAAATACATGTGTCAGCTTAATCTTTAGCCTTCTATGGGCGGATAAATGAATACATATGCAAACAGTTTGGATCCAGACGAGACGCCGAGTAACTGGTCGACACCCTGATAACATTGTGGTTGACACATTGATAATAGCTTAGTTTTCGAAAATTCGGGCTAAAGGTTAAGATATGTTATAATGTCAGCAGTTGATTTGGTTCAACACTATTAGCATAACTTATAAGTATTTTAATCCAGTTTGTGGCACTTGTATTTAATAATTCACGGATCTGCCTCATTAATTTCCATATTCCTGTCCTCGGCCATACGTAGTCAGTTAAACTGCTTAAAGTTCTGAAATATAAAAGGAAACAGTAGTGTAATACCTTCTGACATATGTGGCAATACTTTTAAGGCCGTGGTTCCTACAATAAACGCATATGTTCAATAACATCATGACACTAATATTTGTTATGTTCAATCGTTATTATGAAGACTGTTAATTTTAACTTATATCGAAACCTGTCCCGGTGATACAAAACACGTTTTCAATGATACTTTTTTTGTTCTACAACAAATTATTAAAACAGTTAACGATCCAACATCACAACACGAAAAAAATACAATGTCGCATTGCCGACTAACGCCAGGTCATGTATATAAAAAACATGAAAGATTTGTCTTTTTCGCCGTTTATTCGGTTGGTTTTCTTGCGATATACCTCTGTTCAACATATGCACAAATAATTCATATAACTTTGAGATGTCTTTAAAGACGTTGCAGGTAGACAATATCACTTGAACGATTTCCTTTATATGTACGTATCTGCAAACTGAGTAAATCCAGATCAGACGGCTCCTACATGATCCTGTATAATAAAAAATAATATGAAGAAGAAATAGAACAGATAATAAAGGCATCCCCTTGTAAATCCTGTGAACTGGATCCAATAGCTACATGGCTGTTAAAGTCATGCCCTGGTGAACTTCTACCGATTTTGACAAAAATTGTAAACTCCTACATTCCAAAAAGTTCCAAAGTGTCACGTGTCAGGCCTATTTTGAAGAGACCGGATCTCGATTCAAATGAACTGAATAATTACAATGAAGACAATATTCCAAAACAGGGAATTAATACATGAATACTTGAATTGCTCTGATCTAATATTTCAACCACTAAAGACCTTTTTCAAAGATTATCATGATAATCTTTGAAAAAGGCCCTTAGTGGTCGAATTATTAGATCAAAGCAATTCAAGTATTTAAGAATTATAGGCCTGTATCGAATTTGCCATTTGTCTCCAAAGTGTTAGAAAAAGTTGTCGACAAACGCATTGAGTCCCACTTGACATCAAACGAACTAAATGTGCATAAGCATCATCAGTAGGCATACCGAAAGCATGCTTCAACAGAGACTGATCTCCAGAATATACAGTAAAACCTCTCTATAACGGCCACTAAATTACATCATGCATTTTGTGTTAAATGCAGGTGGCTGCTTAACGCAAGGTGAAAGTAAAACAGAACGCTCCTATAGGAGCATTTTACTATAGGAGCGTTCCTATAGGGGCGTTTTGATTTACTTTCACCTTGCTTTAGGCAGTCACCTGACCTAATTACCAAATAATTAACACAATTTAGTGGCCGTTATAGAGATGTTTTACTGTATATGCTTATTACTTGTCTGTATAACCAAATGTAACTCCGGAACAAATACATGGTTTGTGACGCGTTTTACCTCTACGGGTGGACTGGTCCGAAAGCTCACAGCTCACGGGTCAAAATCGAACTATACACTTTGATAAACGTTTTGTCCTGTCATGTAAGCTTTAACCCACTCACTCATATTGGCGCCTCTGTAAAAGTCAGCTTTCGAAACAATGGTGGTAGAGGATTTACTCCTATATGAGCAAAATTTGCCCCGTCTTTATTCTTAACAAGTTAAAATATTTCATGTTGGGGGAACATTCCCCCAATTGTTTAGAAATTGTATGCCAGATAGTTTTACAAACAATAGATTGTATTCATATTCAGTCGATTTTGGGGGAATGTTCCCCTATACTTAATTGAGAAATAAAGGATTGATATGCATGTTTGAGATGTGTCCTTTCTTTTTCCCATTAGAACGGGACAATGTTCCCCCAATCTTTGATTTATACAGAATCTGCCCCGAAATCGTACCCCTAAAAAGAGGATTGATATGCATTTTTGAGTTTTTTCCTTTCATTTTCGCATTAGAACGGGAGAATATTCCCCCAAATCTTTGATGTATACAGAATCTGCCCCGAAATCGTACCCCTAAAAAAGAGGATTGAAGTGTCAAATTCTCTTTTAAAAAAACTCGAGTTAAGTGTTCTATTTATTACAATGGTTTCAAAACTACACAATTCTAAATGTTTCTGAGGGAACATGACCCCAGACCCCTACAGTCACGGTGCGCAGCTTACATTTGGAACCAGGTACGCTCTTTACCTCCATAACTTGGGTTCGATTAACATCCACCAGTGCCCAGGTGTACAGCTCCCTCTCTTCATATTTCAACAGTTTATACTGCAGGCTGCTTAAGCCGTCCTTCTTCATATTGGCTCTTACATTTTTCAATATCTTGAATCTACAAAATAAAATGCAGTTGAAGATCATAATTTGAATAACAACTTTATGAAACGTACTTGCTCTTCTTCGATATGATCAAGCTTTGACCTAGTGTCACACAGTTTGGATCTTGATGAGACGCCGAATCCTACGCAAAAGTTTGCACAGCTTATTTATTAAATACACGGCTATGTATACGACTACATATAAAATATTTTTAAGGTTCAACTCGGCTTTGATCACTATAGTTCATCGACAGTGCGTCGTTTTGAGCAGCAAAAAGGCGCTCTGTTAGGCTACAGTCCTACTAGCGCTTAGATTTTTAAAGACCAATGGCGACCTCTGAGACCTCTGAAACCGGCGATCGTCTGCGATTGTCTGCGACTAAATTCCAAATATGGTTCGCAGTCATACTGGAGATGCATCTACGACCACCGTTTGCGATCGTACGCCATGTCACTGGTATTCGTACGAAAGTTCCACAATCACTCCCGACCTGTTGTGTGGTCCCGTGGTCTATGCCGAGTCTCGGGTAATCTTTAGGCAGTCGCTGGTGATCGCACGGCAGTCGTAGGTAATTGTAGAAAGGTCGCTGATAGTCTTGCGATTATAGGGAAGATCACCAACGACCAGTTAAAGATTGTTCGAGACCTTCGTACGACGATCGCACGATTACCTTAACCATCTAAGGTTACCTCTTAAAGACCACCGGTGACCAGTGCGATCGTAAGGAGGTTGTTGTGTATCATGCACCTCTCTACGACTGAATTTGGTCGCACGACTAGAAACGATTTCCAACGATAACTGAAGACCATCCAATATTATCAGTGACTTGTCGTGCGACCTTCGTACGAACATCGGTGGCAAGAGGTAGCTTGAAATCGTAAACATGTCATAAGTGAACGTAGGCCTTGTGGGACTGGGTCCCCGGGTTGTTGTACAAGATCAACAACCTCTCTACGACTGAAATTGGTCTTACGACCACCAGAGATTATCAGTGACTCGTCTTGCGACCTTCGTACGAATTAAGTGGTCTGGGCCCTTATAGATAGCGCCTACACGTGTTGTTTCTTAATGTGTCATCCACCCGAACGTGTCAATCATTTGAACCTAATGAACGTGTCAACCAGCTGAACCTGTCATCCACCTCAACGTGTCATCAACTGACCTATTCACATGCATCAACGTTTCATTCAGAAGCGTGGCCAGTGTCTTAAGCAACATCAAAACTGACAGGTCACCGCCATACTCATCGTGAGACCGACTGTTTGCCAGGTTGTCAAGCATGCCGCCAAATATTGCAGTTACTGCACTTGTAATAGTCACATGCTTTGCATTCCTGGCAGTGTACAGTAAACACCCATATAAACCAGAGGTTAAAAATAGCTTCAATGTCACTGTAATGCTTGTGGCAACTTAATGCAGGGTGAAAGCAACTTTCTACACGCCTTTGTTTGCCTTTATCAGCAACATACCAGAAATGTCTATTCTTTAATACATTTCCGGTATAGAGGGTTTTCACTGGTCCTACAATTTTCCTCTGGCAACCGTTATTGTTTGATGTAATACATTAATAAATTGACTCTCAGATTGGTTCGTGCAATTTAGTTGTTGACCTTCATAAGTGTGATTAACCCTTACAGTGCGGGGCACGAGTCACTAATGTCCTTTGCAAACAGTGTATACCCAGATGAGAGGTCACCTAGAGGAGTAGTCTCATCAGGGTATTCAATGTGTGTCATATTGCACTTTCCACACCCTTTTCTCATAACACGTTAACATTCCATCCAGAAAATTTTGTCATTACACGATGACATTCTATCCACACATTTTAGTCATTACACGATAACATTCCATCGACACATTTTTGTTATTACACGATAACATTCCATCCACACCTTTTTGTCATAACATGTTAATCTTCCACTCATCTTTCCGAGTCATTTCAACCTTTACCCAACTGTATAAATTATATATATATATATATATATTCACTTTTATTACACTTTTAAGTGATTATAACATTCATGTCAGTATAAGTACGCGAAAAAGAACAACTAGATAATAACCTGTAAAGTAACTGAGAAAGGATATAAACTCTGTACATATAATACCGTCTACACTCTTTTTAAAAGCATTTGTGCAGTGTTAAGCAGCCACCTAAATCACGATGAATTTGAATATTGGATGAGGCATTTGAGAAAATATTGAGCAAGTTTCTCGGCGTCTCATCTGGATCCACGCCGCTCGCAAATGCAAGTGAGTCCGTGATTAGCGATATGAAGATTGACACATACTAAATTCGTGTATGATATGGTTCCAATGGACAGTAAATATATTGTTCTTGTTTAGATCAAATTGAATAAGTTTAATATTTTGGAGAGAATCATGCTTACCTTGCTGGATTGGGCTTATTTCCGGTGTCTTGTTTGTGATCTAGAGCCTCGTAAACGCCAACGTGATGTTTTACCCGGCCAGGTTTTAATCCAACTTGCACCAATCTGTAACCACAGTGATACATACTGTACATAGCAACATTATAACAGCAACAATGAAAAGCGCGTTTTGGACACATTACTGGTACAATATACTCTGACAACTATAACTGTGTATTTTGTAAATTTATTACTCATACATGGTGTCATTATTTCTTACATGAATGTTCATGCAGTGAAGAATTAATGCCACGAAGTATGTATTCTCTTTTAGGTGGTTGCATTTTAGTGAGTGGTTGCTGTGATGTGTAAGATCGGAATTTTTACACTTGAGCACCAACAGTTCTTTTAATATCTTAACAAGTGCATTACCTCTTACAACGCTGGAATGGACTAATCCAACATTCAAACAGGTCAAGCTCATGTTGAATATTTAGGGATTTTTCTGCAGAAAAGTGCAACATTACAAACAGTGCATACCCTGATGAGATGACAAACAGAGCATACCCTGATGAGAGGACAAACAGAGCATACCCTGATCTAAGGACAAACAGAGCATACCCTGATGTAAGGACAAACAGAGCATACCCTGATGGAAGGACAATCAGAGCATACCCTGATGGAAGGACAAACAGTGCATACCCTGATGGAAGGACAATCAGAGCATACCCTGATGAGAGGACAAACAGTGCAAACCCTGATGAGAGGACAAACAGTGCATACCCTGATGAGAGGACAAACAGAGCATACCCTGATGGGAGGACAAACAGTGCATACCCTGATGAGAGGACAGACAGAGCATACCCTGATGAGAGGACAAACAGTGCATACCCTGAAGAGAGGACAAACAGAGCATACCCTGATGGGAGGACAGACAGTGAATACCCTGATGAGAGGACAAACAGAGCATACCTTGATGAGAGGACTCCATCTGGGTTTACATTGTTTGCAAATGACATTCGTGACTCGTACCTCAGTGTAGAGGTTAATACAGCACTGTGTTACCTTATGACTCGTACCTCAGTGTAGGGGTTAATACAGCACTGTGTTACCTTATGACTCGTACCTCAGTGTAGGGGTTAATACAGCACTGTGTTACCTTATGACTCGTACCTCAGTGTAGGGGTTAATACAGCACTGTGTTACCTTATGACTTGTACCTCAGTGTAGGGGTTAATACAGCACTGTGGTACCTTATGACTCGTACCTCAGTGTAGGGGTTAATACAGCACTGTGTTACCTTATGACTCGTACCTCAGTGTAGGGGTTAATACAGCACTGTGTTACCTTATGACTCGTACCTCAGTGTAGGGGTTAATACAGCACTGTGTTACCTTATGACTTGTACCTCAGTGTAGGGGTTAATACAGCACTGTGGTACCTTATGACTCGTACCTCAGTGTAGGGATTAATACAGCACTGTGTTACCTTATGACTCGTACCTCAGTGTAGGGGTTAATACAGCACTGTGTTACCTTATGACTCGTACCTCAGTGTAGGGGTTAATACAGCACTGTGTTACCTTATGACTTGTACCTCAGTGTATGGGTTAATACAGCACTGTGTTACCTTATGACTCGTACCTCAGTGTAGGGGTAAATACAGCACTGTGGTACCTTATGACTCGTACCTCAGTGTAGGGGTTAATACAGCACTGTGGTACCTTATGACTCCTACCTCAGTGTATGGGTTAATACAGCACAGTGTTACCTTATGACTCGTACCTCAGTGTAGGGGTTAATACAGCACTGTGTTACCTTATGACTCGTACCTCAGTGTATGGGTTAATACAGCACTGTGTTACCTTATGACTCATACCTCAGTGTATGGGTTAATACAGCACTGTGTTACCTTATGGCTCGTACCTCAGTGTAGGGGTTAATACAGCACTGTGTTACCTTATGACTCGTACCTCAGTGTAGGGGTTAATACAGCACTGTGTTACCTTATGACTCGTACCTCAGTGTAGGGGTTAATACAGCACTGTGTTACATTATGACTCGTACCTCAGTGTAGGGGTTAATACAGCACTGTGTTACCTTATGATTTGTACCTCAGTGTAGGGGTTAATACAGCACTGAGATACCTTATGACTCGTACCTCAGTGTAGTGGTTAATACAGCACGGTGGTACCTTATGACTCGTACCTCAGTGTAGGGGTTAATACAGCACTGTGGTACCTTATGACTCGTACCTCAGTGTAGGGGTTAATACAGCACTGTGGTACCTTATGACTCGTACCTCAGTGTAGGGGTTAATACAGCACTGTGTTACCTTATGACTCGTACCTCAGTGTTTGGGTTAATACATCACTATGTTACCTTATGGCTCGTACCGCAGTGCAGGGGTTAATACAGCACTGTGGTACCTTATGACTCGTACCGCAGTGTAGGGGTTAATACAGCACTGTGTTACCTTATGACTTGTACCTCAGTGTATGGGTTAATACAGTACTGTGTTACCTTATGACTCGTACCTCAGTGTAATTTGTTTTCAAACTGGTCAGGTAGGTCAAACGAATTGTGCTTACTAATTAGTCAAAATGTTTTTTCTTGCTGCCTTGTCTTTTAGAATGTTTCATCATGTTGCTTGATCAAATTATTGCCAGATAGTGCGTTTGAATGACATCGCTTTACTATTAACAAGGAATATATCAATTAGAGACGATGGATTTTCAGTGAAATGTCTTGGTTCGTCTATTACTTGTGAAAGGCCAAACTGCTGAGAAAGTGAATTATTTTTCTGCGCTGTTTGTTTGTTCAACATATTGCGATTAAAACCACTACTAATGATTATCAACTCATTTACACGAGAATCTACGATTAAATGTATCGAGTCTTCAATTTTGTTTAAGTAATGAATTCTGGAATTGGGTGGTCTACAGAACACGCCTATAAAAATTCGCGATTGTTATTTCAATCCAAATACATTCGATATCAAGAAGTTAAAGCGCATGCTTTCTTTTGTATGTTAAAATACTCTTTTGTAGATACACATTTCTTCATATACGTCGTATCTGCCAGACTTAAACTAAGTCGGGTATGGAGGTCGTCAGAATGGACAGGTCGTTTAGCCAATTATTCGAGAATGACAGAATATCAAAATATTTTAGTTTTGTTTATAAATTAACTATTTTAGGTAATAAACTTGGGACACTATAAAGACAAGTTATGCACCATACTGGAGAACGATTTATAAGATTCTAAGTAAGTTACTGAGCCAAAACTAGTTTGTAAGGGAAGAGAGGGGTGGCGGTTAGGATGTATGTCACCTGAGCAAACCAGTAAAACTGACAACCATACCAGACAACCATACTGTTTAATGAGGCACATTGTAATTATTGTAAAATTATCAGCAGGATCAATGCATGTAAGATTCGTTTAGTGAATCGTACATTCGAAATATACTTTTCATCTGGGTCTATATACACATGTACAAACTTATATATAACTTATACTTTTCATCTGGGTCTATATACAAACTTATACGATTGGCAAGATTTCTTGTCAACACAACATTCGCATATATAGAAAACATGCTGACATAGCATGATAGTAGTGATATTTGGTACATCATATGTAATATTAAGCCTATAGCTATGGCGTGACAAACGTTTCAATATTCAATTTCACATTTTTCATCTGATGTCTATATTTTTTCGTTTGAATAAAACGATATTTATTCAGTAATAATTGTTTCATTCGATTTTACGAAAACATTCAATCTATATTAAATAATATTTATTCAATATGTTTGTTTTTCATTCGATTTTAGGAACGCATGCTTTCAATATTTCAATCGAATTCATTCAATGTTACAATCAAAATTGAACTTTAGGATATGTACCAGTGACAAATGTTGAATACAGCTAAACAATGATACTTGTACCGATGCAAATGGTGTTATTTACATGTACTTAGAAGTTAAACTGGTTATATCTGGGTAACAAAAATACACCGGACGATATTTCCATCTAACGCCGATAACGATGCGAAGGTGTGAAATATTTCTGATATTTTTATTATACCTATACGTGGTAAACTATCAATACTTTGCAAACCAAATGATACCAATAATGTCTAAAAATGTAGAACTATTGTACGGTGTTAAACTATATATTCCCTTCGTAATTAAACGTAATGCAATTTCCAGAATAGTAAAAATCGACCAGCACGCGGGCCATATAATAAATGGATCCCTGGAAGCACCGTCCGTATCTGGGATCTGGAAGCAATGTTCCGTATAGTAAATAAGTGTAGGAGCAAAAGTCCCGAAAAGTAAATGTGGAAATGCATACACGTATAGTATTTATGGAAGAGGAACAGATAATTGAACAAGTAACAAATTCGAACCACGGTTAAACTATATATTCCCTTCGTAGGTGAATAATTTTGCAATGTCGGGCAAATAAATGACCAGCACGCGGGCCATGTAATATATAATGGGAATCGAAATCGTTCCTGAACGTTATATGAAATATGGGAGCAATGTCCCGTAAAAGTAAACAAACAATTGCAAATATAAATGTCCCTACATGAAGTGGAATACATAACTGAATTTTTTAATTAGATGTAACAACTATGGAACTCAGGAGAGCGCATTGGTCCCGAATAGAAACTATTATGTTAAGAGCAAATTCGCGGCCCTCAAAGTGCAGAAGCTGAACATGCATGTAAAATCAAATGCGTCGGATATTGATTATACTGTACATATATATGATTACAGATGCTGTCGAAATTATGTACTTTGGAAGAAAAATATACATAATGCATATAAAAGACATTACTTTGAAACAAAACATATAGTATGAAGTTAATAGTTCTACTGCATATTAAACACCAAACAACTGAATTATGTGTACTAAAGTTTGGCCTGCGTAAACAGTCCTGATTTGAAGAAACAAAACACATTCTAAAATCCATAATATTGACACTATGTACCGTCCTAAAGTAGTTGTAATAATTCAATAGGATAGGAAACTGCCACTGTAGATTCTGTAGCTGACGACATTTTCGACCAACGACCACGCCGATTTCGCCGAACACGGTGAGGAAAGTTGTTAAAGTTATCATTTGAATGATTTACCATACATGTATGATCCGCGGTTTTGTTCACGTAGAGTTTGAAGATCTTCACATAGAGTTTGAAGATCAGATATTTCAGAATGGGCTTGTTCAAGTTGTTGCAGGTACATATCAGATGTATTTTCAAGTTCACGTTTGTGAAGAACAGCTAATTTTAGTTGCATCTGTAAATTTTCATTTTCACGTTATTTCTTATGCAACTCACCGTCAATGTAGCGATCATATTGAAAGAGTTTGTCATATCTATATTCTAATGACTTGATTTGATCTGTGAGTTCCGCGTTGATATCCTCTGTTGTTTGGGTTGATGTCGTAGCTGTAATTATTGGAACTGTAGCACGAGGTCTCCGGTTAAGTGAGTTGTTGGTGCCTAGCTTCAGTAGTTCAGGAGTTTCCAAGCAGTTCAAAGGTAGGTTTTCTGCCGTTTTCCGGAGAATAAATGCCGTCATCCTGGCCCGACCACGTTTTGATTTCTTCTCCCGCTGTAACGACGGAGAAGAAAGATTTCTTATGCTCTGTATAAAGTAAGGCTGGATTTTGCTGATAAAGTCCCGATGTCGCACTTTGAAGTTTGAAGATTGTTCGCAGAAATGTCCGTTGAGTTCCATCGGGTGTCCAAAGTAAAAATCCATGTGGTAATCCAGCATGTTGAAAATGGGGAAATTGAATATAGCTCGAACTTGGGTAGAATCCACTCGCTTTGTGAAAGGTCCGAAAAAGTGTACATCACAAAATATATGTGAGTACTCCCGATTCAACCACCAACTGCAGTACAGCTCAGTTGTTAAACACTGCAGAGAACGTTTGTAGAATAGCTGAAGAAATGTAGAATGTGGAGTTGGTAGATGGATAACTGTTCCGATAGTATTTTATATGTTTATAATGTATCCTGGAATTCCAGTTCGTAATATATAACAGTGGTACTCCATAGATAGTAAAATAACAAGTCCAAATGTAAAAAGTAACTATATGAAAGTAAAATAATTAAGTCAGGATATCCCGAGTACTAGAAATATAGCATGGCCTAAACACGTCTTTCTTTGTCTAACTCTACACTGTAACTCTTGCAGAAAGGGGGGCGAAGGGATTTAGTACATCACGTGACTTTTGACAGGTAATTTGTACACAACGCTATCTTGCGTAATTGCCACCATCAGGCATGCGGTATGTGTTGACAGTTATTACACTAGATAAATGATCTGGAGAACAACTATAAATATGAAACTATGAAGTATGAATTTACCGATATAATATAATTCGATAATTTGCCTAATGGGATAGGCTACTAGGTCGAGTTGTAAGCTCGGATTTCATTGGACGAACAAATCAACGGAAATGCCGACTAGCTAAAGGCATAGTTAGATTTTTAACACGGACACTTATTGACAAAAGAACATAATTCATTAATAAAAACATTGATCAATTACGCATGTGTGCTCAAGATTATATACAATAGCTTCTAGTTAACCGTTTTTCACTTACCAACGTATTGGTGAACCTTATGCTATTTCTAGCCATTTATGGTGTTCCTGAAATCTCGTCCAATGAAAATCGCGTTTACAACTCCATCTAATATCACATGAGGCAAATTATTCAACATTTTTTCACAACATCGAATGCAAAATAAATTATTGAATAAATAGTTTTATAACATCGAATGAACAGATATTCGTTTATAACTTTAAATGAATTCGTTCAAACATCGAATGAGAAAAAAGAAAATATATTTCTTTATCAAATGGAAAATGTGATTTTGAATAGTGCAACAGTTGTCACGCCATATATAGCAGCTATATAGCAGATCTGCTAGACGGCATGATGGTGGGAATGTAGTCATCAATCGATCTCATGTGATCTCGCGGAGAAACAATAAAACCTAATTTAATACCATCAGCCAGTCGTACAACAGAGCAGTGTGAAGTACTTTTGCCTCAGTACACCGCCACAGACCACACTCTTGTTTAAAGCTACCTGATATCGAAGGAGAATTGTAACATAACATTAAGTTATACATAATAAGAATAAGCGTTATGCTTTGAGGGATTCGTACAAGTATATATTGCAAAAAGGTGAACGGTATGGACAGTATTCCCTCCTAGACTATTTTTAGACCCAACCTCTTTGAAAAAATCTACATGAATAAAGGAGCAATGACTATATAGAAAAGGAGATTGTTTTTAATTGTGTAGTTTTAAAGAATTGTGATGAACAGAGCATTTGCTCCTTTTACTGAGGCGACAAAAGGCATCAATATGGGGGAATTCGTTAATCTAGATATATTGTTGTGAGCGAAATCTCTTGTTGCTAACAGTTTTGCTTCAGATAAAACGTCGAGTTAACCAGGCCTCTCATTTAAAGCCTAGCCATCTCACAAACGAGGTTATTCAGTCTGGAAAAGACATTAGGACATTTTATCTTAATTACGGGACAGCGAGTTTTTAATTGGCGTAAATTAACACAGAAAGCTTAGCTTTAAAACGTCACGGTGCTTTATTAATAAACAGTCGAATAAGGAATACGTATGCATTCAATATGTACCTATGACCTGGGAGCTACGATCAGACTATATACGTATGCATTCAATATGTACCTAAGACCTGGGAGCTACGATCAGACTATCAATACAGGGGTGCCGTCTAATTTGCTATACAAACGAATACTGCAAAAGACAATTACCGTACAAAGAACTTTGGTTCGACTTGTATAAAATGATTTGGATTTGGATTTTATCGGGTTTACGTCGCTTTAACAGTATTTCAGTGATATCACGACGCCCAGCTAATTACAGGTGGGGAAGGCCCCAAAGGTTCTTCTATGCACGGAACAATTTGCAGTGTTTCGTGCACAGAAGAACATCAGGGTAGTAACTGACATATCGCAAAAATAAAATGAATACGACAATACAATAATTTGGTCAATATTTCACATAATTAAAACCATGCGTTCATCACAGAATCTAGTCTGAATGCGGTCCTTTTCAAACGGACTCTTGCTGAAACGAAATACAAGAATCACTAAAAAACGTTAAGTCAGATACAAGCGTAGATAAATTCTCTTGTTATCAGTTTGAAGAGATCATCCTTAGTATAAAATTCGTCACTGACATCTCGTAATGAAACTACCTATGTACAGACGGAAACGTGTAAACCTTGCCGAAACGAGAACAATGCTATTCGATGTGGTAAAAGAAGATACATGTACACGCATAGGGTGGTAAATAAGGACCTCGGGTACATGTACACGAATAAGGTGGTAAATAAGTACACCGGATATATGTACAAGCATAGGGTGGTAAATAAGGACCTCGGGTACATGTACAAGAATAGGGTGGTAAACAAGGACCTCGGGTACATGTACAATCTTTCAATCTAGGGTGGTAAATAAGGACCTCGGGTACATGTACAAGCATAGGGTGGTAAATAAGGACCTCGGATACATGTACAAGCATAGGGTGGTAAATAAGGACCTCGGATACATGTACAAGCAAAAGGTGGTAAATAAGGACCTCGAACTAGTATCTAACTGTTATTATCCTGTAGACGCCCTTTCCTTCATGTCTTCCTGTCCTTTCCACCTCTTCGCAGACAGAGTAGACCCAAACCAGATGGCTCCATAAGAAACTGTATGATCAGGTTCTACTCTAATTACTTGCGAAATAAAACATACCATTATACATGATTATTTTACATGACTAATCACCGTTCCAAGGCGGTACTCCTGCTTCCATCCTATTGTCAACTTTGTTATTTAATATGCTTAATGTTTTTCTTCTTGATATGCGTCCCGTTGTGTATTGTCTTGTGGCTGCGCCGTTTGTTGTGGATATGCGTGCAAGGGAACCTTTCAGTTTGTTTGCTTTGGGAAAACGTTTCAATCGGTTTAAGTGTTTGTCTCATGCCCGAAACCATGCCACTTGTTTCTCATGCAGAATAAAATATGGCACGTCTGTGGTTATTTGAACAACGTTTGAAGCGACAGGCAGTGGCATAGCGGAATCCTATTGTAATGTATTGACCGTGGTAATAGGGACCCGTGGGGGCATTCTCCCTGAGGAAAATTTAAAAGCGTGTAGTTTTAAAACCATTGTGATAAATAGAGCGTTTGTTCCTATGGGAGCACATGGTTTATTTATCACAATGGTTTTAAAAGGTGAATGTAACAGAGGCTTTAAAATACGTCAATATGAGGGTGTGGTTAAAAGACGGCAATATGAGGGTGTGGTTAAAAGACGTCAATATGAGGGTGTGGTTAAAAGACGTCAATATGAGGGTGTGGTTAAAAGCTTACATAAGACAGACGAGTTATCAACATGTTTCCATTCCATTTTTGCCATAATAATGCTTTAACATTTCAGATTGATGTTACGCACGTGCGTAAGTGCGTATCGCTAGATCTATACGCTCCTAGCAGTAAGATACAATAAAGGTTGAACATTCTGAAGGGTGGTGATCCTCCGAAAGCAAAAATTACAACACAAAAAAAAAGAAAATTGCAGAATCGGTTTTATTGAGTCTGTTCATGAGCAGTAATTGAAAGTGCAACACTGCTCAAGCCCCCTAGCACCGGCTTAAGCGGTATTCAATTTTCAGAACAAGAAGTACTGAAATTCATGATCTCGAAGGATCAGAAGGTATAACAACACTGAGAATGAAGTACGGGGCGACGTTTTACGGCCGCCACACAAGCATGATAAGTGTGAGTAACAATCTGAACCCTGTTAAAATACACATTGTTCGATGCTATCCTGACGAGCCAATGCTATAGTAAAGTACCTAGTTAAAGTCCACTTTCAGTTAGATGGACCCCTCTGCGAACTGTACATTTACTCCCCTGGTCATTGTGTCATTCGCCTACAATATTGAGGACTACTAACATATAGCGCAACCATGGAGCCGCATTACCGACTAGTGACCCTCGCAGGTACACATTTTAACCCCTGGATGGAGAGGAGGTGCGGGTGGGAGACACTAAAAAGCGTCTCTGAAATTTCCGGGAGGGGCCGCTGTTCTATGTTTATTTCAAATTTCAATGCATACTGAATATCCATGAACACAATTTATAGTGACGTGTAGAAGATTGGAACATCGTAGCCTTACTAGTAAGTAACGCACCAGATTTTATAAATTCAAATATAATTCCTATAGGAGCCGTCTGATCAGCGTCTGCTCTGTTTGCATATGCGTGAAAATGCGTTTATATGAGGGAAAGGATTAACCCATAAAAACTAATTTCTACGTCCTTGCAAACAGAATAGGTCTATATCAAACGGTTCCTATAGAGTCGGCACTGTTTGCGTATGATGTTATTTAGACATGGTTTTACATTGTCAACCATAGTCAAACGTGGCTGTGTTCATGTACTATCATAGCTCATTTAATACCCTAATGCACATTCGTGATGTCATCATTCCTTACATGAATATTCATGCAGTAAAGAGTTAAATGAACCTTTTTTCTCTGAAACGTGGTAAACTATATGAAGATATTACAAGAGTGTTCTTGATTAATGGATTTATTGAATGAGTCTTTTTAAACAATAAAAAAACGAACTTTAGCGAGTTTTTTTTTATCATTTTAAAAAGACAAATATAAAAAATCCAATAATCAAGAACACGAATGCAAGATTCTATTTATAACATAACACACACAAATGTTTTTTGCAGCCAATATTTCAGCAGTAACGTGGATTGTTATAAGTTATCCTTACATATAGAAATGATGAATGAAAGGTGTTATTAGTTTCGCTAAGTAACCGGGACAAAGTAGGTCCAAAATTTCCAACTGTCGTTTTGACTTACTGTCATATCAACCGGGATCTAATTTACACATCTCTTGTATTCAATTTAACAGATAGTTTTAACTTTATGATAACAAAACCCTACAGAAACATGTCAAAATAAATTTTGAGCTACAGTTTCGACATACAAACGCGTCACATTATGACGTCACTGTACACAACATGTGTCTGTGTAAAGTGTGCCATTTGCTCATAGTTTAAAAGAAGACCAATACATTTCGCCTACACGTCCAACACTCACTGTCAATGGGATTGAAAATGCGCCTTCGATTTGGTATATTAAGCTCTTCATCAGTGTTCTATACACATGGACATGGACATTTCCACCGAGAAAACAATTTTTGATTCAAATTCAGTGAAAATGTTTATTGAAATGGACAAAAGATTCAGTACGAACTGCTGCATAAAACTGTGTTGGAACAGGAGGAAGATTTTCGCGATCAGGTGTTCTGGAGTATATAACATATTTGAACTATGTTTGTGCTGTGCTGGATACAGATGACTATAGTTGTTGATTGACGAGACATTTTTATGAGTAGAAATCTGCATAAATAAAAGGACATACGGTGAATAAGTTGTGGAGGCAAATTTTTGTGTAGAATGGATGGTTTGGGTCAGAGTAGCTGGTAGGTCTTTTTTGCATACATTTTGTAGATATTCACTGACATCGATTATAACTTGTATTATTTTATCGTAATTACTTCAGGCGCAATTGCCAACAGTCCTCTGCCATCTATCGTGACTCAATCGTTGACAGGTAGGTCACTGTCCGCCAGTTTGTTTGCTTTGACAACGCGTATGAATACAATTAGGTCGTTCTAATGTTATTCACTAGTGAATATATGCCCATGAATATCAAAATATATATGACAGTGTTACGTCACACTGAAGCCACGAGTTATGTTATATATTTATTTCAAATTACCTATGGTAAAAGTCGTCATCCTGACCGCCCCAACCAAAGTACAGGTTACTATATCCATTGGCTTTGTGAAACATGTCTCTCGTCAATGCTACTACTCCACCGAAATAACTACCATACTTGTATCTGTAAGAAATAAGAAACTCACATGAATGAATTCTTCTCCAGCTATTTGTGATCATAATCGCTGAGACGCCAGGTACATGTAACACCGAGTATCAGATTGCAGTAAGCTATCGGTTAGTCGAAATTTTTGTATATACTAATTTAGACCCTTTTAGGCAGGTGGATGCATAGTGAAAGTCACGCAGAAAGCTCCTAGAGGAGCTTTCTGCGTGACTTTCACCATACATTAAGTTCAACAGTTTCTCAAAAGCTTGATTAAATCAGATTAGGCAATATTGCTCCAGCTGCAAACTTGAGCACACATAGTTTTTTCACAGTTGGATATGGCAGATCATGTACATGTATATCCTGTAGAAGAACTATATACTCGTGGAATAATGTACTGAATATTACCAAACCTCATACGACACAGAAAGAAGCCTCTAAAGCGACCCGAGCAGAATTGTTTGTCTGATTTTTACAGGCAGGTGGTAGCTCAATGGAGGATCAAGTCATGTAGAACACTCTCATTCCGCATCACCAACCTGCATGCAGTGACTCTCATATTTATTTCGTCACGTTGTCGACTTACAGAGACCCCAGTAGATACAAAGTATTGCCATTTTGATAAGTCCTCGCTGACCCACGCCTTCGAACCACAACGACTATGCTCACAAAATGAATACCTAATGTGTCACGTATAGGAGCTGTCTGTATCACTTGTGTCCTGCATTAAGCTACCGCCTGTTTTAAAACTCCAGAATTAGACTTCTTCTAAGTGGCAGTATTAGCGAGAATGTACTGTACTATGTTCATTGCATTGGTCAAACCTGTAACTGTAAATAAATAAGTATAAATAAACGCTCAATAGTTTTTCAACAGTTTATTTCAGCCTTCACTGTGTTGGTGTTTGTGTTTTCGGTTATAGTTTAGTCAAACGATTAACATTGACCCATTGCAGAATAATTACGTATGCTCTAACTTTCATCTGGATCATGGTTAATTACGTCCGATTCCATCAAACCTTTGAGTCACTATGGATCGAGAATCAACCCGCTTTCATCCTGATGAGATGATGAGTTACTCTGGGCCGTATCTGGATCCAAGCTAACTGAAACTGCCAGTCCAGTCACGATCGGCGGAGTAATGGTAACAGACTCAGGTGAGTATAATATGGTGTATCTTCGGCAAGATTTAGTTCTGCACGAAAACATTCTGCACATGACACCGTTGTATCGGAGTTCAGTTGAATAATCTCTATAAAACATGATATTGGAGCGTAGCTGAATCTAAATGTAGGCTTAATGAACGCACCGTGGCCATAGGGGGCGGGAGGCATGCTCCACCGGGAAAATTTAGAACAGTGAAGTTTTGAAACTACATGTATTGTGATAAATAGAGCGTTTAGTCCAATATGATAAAAGCTTACATGACAAGAGGGAACGTTTATCCAAGTCTAGCCTTTAGGCTTCGAGTTTTGCTCCATTTATTGCCATACTAATGTTTTCACCTTTCAGATTGATTGTTACGCACATGCAAATGTACGTATCGCTAGCCACGCCCCTGTGATACATTAACTGCCAATCTATCACATACCACACAGCTAATCTCGTGTTGTACAAAAAGCATCTGCTCACGTTAAATCTACTTCTGACTCGTTCAAAATGTTGGGCAACTATTGACCGAGGGACCACGGGGATCCAACTGCGATTGTCGAGTAATTCCTCGTCTTATTTAGTTCCTTGCTGAGTGCATGTCAGCAACGTTGCACATTGCATAATGATGGGCTATAGTTTTCTAACATCTACTTCATGGTACCTCAGTTCGCAAACACCTCAATACCACTGACCATACGGCTCTGTTTTTTAAGCTGGGGTAAGCGGTTTTTATCTCCGACTGAGTCTGAGGTATTTTAATTATGATCAAAGTGACACAATTGTGGATATTGCGATTCTGTGAGAATAATGGGTTGTGTGTAGATAATGGGACAAGATAATGGGGCTAGACGTTGACGATAAAGTATCTGGACGTTGGCAATGACACTGGGTGTGAATTCCATCGTATACCTGTGCTTCCTTTTGGACATATAAAAGAAGTAGAACTCCAATGATGGTTTTTTCGAGTTTCTGAGAAAACATGAGAACTTATTGGAGGCTACTCTGTTAGACCATGTACCAATGAATGTAATTGGACAATTAAAAGTCAAATACATACAGCAGAACCTGTCTTAAGCGACCATTCATTTAATCAACATAGAAGTCTTGCAAAACAGGATGTGGAGAAAAAGTAATACAAAAAACTCCTGTAGGATCTTTCTGTATCACTTTAGACCTGCATTAAGCTATCACGTGCCTTACAGACCCATAATTAGACCTATTTTGATGGTCGTGTAACCGGGTGGTCTGATAAAGAAACATAACCGCTCAAACCCGGGATCGAACCCGGTTCGCCAGATTCGCAGTCATGCACTCTACCACGTCGCCATAAAAGCGCGCTTGTACAGCAAGGCCGTACAAGTGATGCTAATTCTGAAAATGGGTGATCCTTCGAAAGCAAAAGAAGACATGCAAAAAGAGAAAATTGCAGACTCGGTTTTATTGAATCTGTTCATGAGTAGTAATTAAAAGTGCAACACTACTCATGCCCACTTGCACCGGCTTAAGCAATATTCAATTTTCAAAATTAATAACATCAAACCTTATTATCCCAAAGGACCAGGCAATATAACAACACTAAGAAATGAATAAATTGCGATGAAAATAAAATATTTCCATAGGAATGTACACAATTCTGTCTTTAAAGATTAATTATACTATTAATATGAAAATCATATCAGTAGTTTGGAAGACATTTAAAGAATTGTTTTATGGACATGTCACACACAGGGCGATTCCAATAGCTCAACTTGCCACTTTGTGCCAATAGAGACAACATTGATGTTTAATGTAGTATAGAGCCATCACTGCATTATTTGAAAGTAAGGGTCATACTTCTGCTACTATCTGTTGGACCATAACAGTAATTAGCATGCATCATTCACTTATCCATATATACACTTCCACAAATTTTAGACATATTCCTTATGATTCTAAATACCCTACAAAATGATTGCCAAATATACTGTGGGGTGATATTAACAATATGACAAATTATAAAGTAACAAATATTTTCAACTTAGCATGGCAGGATACAACAGGGAAATTAAAATTAACTAGAAAATTGTTTCCAAGACACTGATGCACCCCTCCCCTAACAATAGTGTCTCTATATCAAACACTTTTGACTATGTGTTATACAGTGAAGAAAATTTCAGAGTCCCATAACTCTGGTAAAATGGTCAGAGCAATAATTACATTCTTTAAGAAAATCTTCACATCAAGGTTGACAGCTTATCATGGGTGGAAATTTGAAGTAAAACCTCCCATTAGTATATGGGTTGTTAGACACATAATATTGTTTCACTTTATATTATATAGTGAAGACGATTTCAGGGTTCCATATCGGGTACAATTGGTCTGAGCAAAAATAAACCTTTCTGTGCTTTTGCAAACAGAAAAGACCCTTAATAGTTTACCCATGCCTATACCTTGTCTTTTTGTGTGATTGTGTTGTATTTTCTTACTTTTTCCTGAGGAGACTGCGAGTGTGAGTCTGTTCAGGGTCAATTTGTGAGTCTGTGCTGCAAACAATACATACCCCGATCAGTTACCACAACTGTCCAGGGTCTTTGCTATTTGCAGCATCATACATGTAACAAGTATATCAATAAATGATATAATTAAAAATAAATTATAGTCATACATGCAAATTACAGTTAGTGCTGTAGTAAACACTACAGACCCTGATCAGTAACCGGCGTCATAGAAATAAATGATATGAATTAGAAATAAATTACATACATTACTATAAGATACTATAAGACACTATTAGATACTGTAAGCCTGACACGTAAATCAATAAATGATGAAATGTATATAAATTAAAAGATAAGAAAGTGCTTTGTCTCATTTTGTTTGCCTTTCTCCTTTTTTTCCTTTAAATGATCTTTTAATAATATAAAGGATACAAAACCCCTTGTTTCCTTTTAATAGTAATTGTTAATACTACCATCCAAGCTACTTGAACAATAAAGATTGGCAAAGTGGGACACCCTGTTTGGATTCAGATCTTATACCAAGTAACTGTCTGACCAAAATCTAAACTGTTTACAACTTGTGACAATTTTGGCTTGGGTCAAAATGCCTAAAACTTATCTTTTAGAAATTCAAATGATGACAAACCTGAAGCAGACGATATTACAGATCTCTACAGCTTGCTTAATCCTTATAATGTTGAGTGATGTTTCGTTTGCAACAATTGCCGTCTGCTTCAATTCTTCAATAAACTTTCTTTCATTTTATGCAAAGATATGGTCAAGATGACAAACAGTTTGGATCCTGATGAGAAGCAGAATTATGTGGCCTCTCATCTGGATCCAAACTGTTTTCATAGGTAATCACAGTTTCGCCGCTAGCGTGCAAAGAGTTAAGCGTATGACCTCTAGAGATTTTAGCATGATGTAACAGTTGCCCTGCACTACTGACCACCAGTGCTGTAACCTTTATATTGTAAAGGACGTAAAGAACAGAAGAAGTCTATTTAACCCTTATTTCCCCATATAAACTTGTTTTCATGCATCTGCAAACAGATTCGACACAGAAAAGACAGGTCGCTCCCATAGGATCAGGGTCTGCTCTGTTTGCTAATGGATCCACCTTCCATATTTCATTATAAATATTGTGTAAGATTCCGGAACCGGGTTGTAAGCTAAGCACTGCACATGCGCGTATTCTCTTAAGGGGTAGAGCTCGCGCCATAGGGTTTTCCGTGAAAGTTTGAGTCGCAATCCATTTTATAAGGATTTCGGCAAAGCCGAAACCCTAAACAATGATATTTAAAAACAGGCAGTATGATCTAAGGTAGCTGTCAAAATGATTATCAGCTTAACACAGGAAACAATGAAACTCCATAAACATCTTCATAAACTAACCAATCATATTCAGAAACTGTATACTCAGATCTATATGATTTCATGTACATGCAGAGCAGACCCTGATCAAACAGTTCCTATAGGAGCCATCTGATCTGGATCTACTCCATAAAAATCTTAATAAACTAATCAATCATATTCTGATCTGTTTTAATAAACCCCAGTCCAATATGACCCAATCTGATTCCTATTTTTGGTAACAATATAATGAGTGCAGCTTTATTAACATTCACATATTTTATTTTTATTTTTCATAAGAACAAATATGTAAGATCTAATGGAAATCAGTTTTCATGAAAATTAAAACATCTGAAAGCAGTTTTCAGGGTTTTTTTTCTTAAAAGCTGTATTCATATATTCATAAATACTTAATAACCATACTTATGTATATTTCAGTCTAGTTAACTGACACATGACTAGCTTTCTACAACTTTGTTCAATAACTTTGTCCAATGTCAAACAGATAGGTATCTTATTTTATTTTGACTTTGCCAATGTGAGTAGAAAGAAAAGCACATATTAAGCAGTGTTGAAATAAACGTCTGACGCATTCACTGAGGTGCAAGATATCATAAACAAATGCGAGTTAAGCGTTTAAATCATAACGTTATTTAATTTCAGTCATAAATATATTATTATTCAAATCATATTACTACATTTTTTCAAATTTCGGTCGTTGAGAGTATTCCGCAATTAACCGAATACATCCGAGTATATTCGTGTAATAAATGGAAAGTTTGTTCGTGCAGTTTGATAACCAAATATTAACATGAATTACACATCAATCATTTTGTAATTGTATTTAACCCTATTCATCGAATTTCACAAGTTTTACTGATAAGCGTAAAGGGCCATAGTCCTTCGAAATGACCGAATTGGAATATCTTAAAGTTTCATATTTAAAGAATATTAATGGCAACAGACTATCGCATCATATTTACAAAAACAATATTCCTGATCCACAAAGTACATATTGTTTCTATTTGATGATGCTAAAACATTTGGTTAATCTACATGTAATTAGGTCACATATTGGACTGTCTATATGTACTTTGGGTTGCAATTTATTCCTATCCCAAGGCATCGGTTCTTCTTTCTTTTTCAATAATTTTATACTCGTTGGTTTATATTATCGTTGGATCTTTTTCATTTTCACTGCCTTTCCATGATAATACTTTTATAATTGGATTTTTGCAGTATTTTGTGTCTTTGAAGTATGTTGTTCTTATCTCTCAAAACACAGAATGCTCCTTCGATAGCCCAAAAGGAAAGGGAAAATGGCGGCGACCAATAATCCTACAAAATGCGACATACTCCCCAAGCAAGTTGAGATTCGTCTCGAATTTCTGTGGGTATGGGAACGACTGAGAATCGAAGTCATACAGCCACAGCCCCACGTTGGGCGCCAAATGTAACTGGGTGTTCTTATAAAGAAACATACCCACTCAGACCCGGGATCAAACCCGGGTCGCCAGGTTCGCAGTCATGCACTTTACCACGTCCCCATAAATGCGCGTTTGTACAGCAAGGGCGTACACGTGATGATAAACCTACACACTGTGACAGACGCTGAAGATAATTTCTACTGTATTACGATTAAACATTCGCAGTCCATTTGGATCTTTTGAATTTAGAATGACGCGGCAGTGCCCTCAATGTTCAAACTAAACCAGTACTGGGTCAGTAGTGGCCGCTGAAACTGATTGGCAAGGCTGTGATATATGAGAACGATGCAATCTGTTCTGAATAACTGTTGCTGTAATCCGTTTTCTAATAGATCAATTTGTTGTTTCTGTTTTACATAACTTCTAAAACGTTGATTTAGCTATAAATAGTCCTACCAATTACATTTGATGCATTCAATCTTCTCATGGTCAAATGCAATGGATGCAGAGGCCTGCAAACTTCTGAATGCTAAGTATTTAAAGTGGAAATGCGAATTATAGATTAACCCTTCCGTTCGTATAAACGCCTTTTTAGACCCGTGACTGTGTTCTAGTGTCAATTAATTCAATCCTACGATTTGTTCAGCATGGTATATTATGTTGAATTATTGCCCAGATTGTGTCTAGATATTACACCCAAAACTTTGTTCAGCGTTGTATACATCCAGTGTGCATGTTGCGTCTGTTCAGTACAAGTCTAACACTTGTTCAGCGTTTGATTTTGTGTTACACTATTACCTAATGTATTGTTTGGTGACTGTGCTATACAACCCCAAGATGTGTTCAAGGTGAAATGTCCTACTTTATGACCCCATTTGTGTTCTGGTGTCAATACAATATAATCCTACGATTTGTTTAGAATGGTCAATTGTATCACACTATCATCTACTTTATATGCTAGTGTCAATACAAAACAGTTCTAAAATGTGTTCAATGTGGTCAATTATGTTACATAATCGCTCTGTATATGTTTAGATGTCAATATCATCAGTATCATACCATCCTAATATTTATTCAGTGTGGTCAATTGTGTTACATTATCGCCAAGTCTGTGGTCTGGTGTCACTACAATCCAATCCTAAGATTTGTTCAGCGCGATACAGCTCATTATCATTTGGTTGGTTGGTTGGTTTTGCTGATCCGTTTCTGCAAACTATGGTCATTGTATTATTATTTTGTGCTACATGTACTACCTACAATACACATCATCTTACAAAAAGGTGACTCTCTCTTAAACCTGTACTTTATAGATTAGCATTTTAACGCATTTGCAGATAAAATGACTCCTGTATGAATCGTCTGATCATGGTCTAATACGTTTGTTAGTAAATGATATGATATATAGATTTTACAGATTTTGCCAAAGCGGAATCATTTTAATCATAATTTGGTTATACACTTTCAGCAAATTCATAAATATATTAGTCATTCTTTCTTACCTGAATATTCAGATAGTAAAGGATTAAATTGATCTTAATATCGAATTGCTATTTCTTACCCGTAGCCATATTTACTGTTATTGACTGCCAAGAGAATGGGCATTGCGTCACATTTGTATATATTGTTTTCATTGGTTGGCAGCAAGTCGACGTCATGAATTATGAAGCACGTAAAATTCCCCGCCTTTTCTCCAGTTATAAAGCCGACATTTTGCATCATTCCCGTATTGAATGTTGTACCTTGGGCCTGTAACGAAAATGGCAATAAATCGCAGATAATTTGTAATTGCAACATAACAATGTCAAAATAGATCAGTCGATAAGCATGTGTTACATTCACAGAATGTAGACTTTAAGTTTTGTCGTTTTATTTAATTGACATAGACATAGCTATCACATCTAAGTGTTTTGTAACAACAGAAATCCAACAACCTGCTTAACTTTTTACCTCATATATTGCACCATAAACAAACGGAACATAACCTGATCAGACTATTCCTACCGAACCCGTCTGATCTGGATCTACTTTGTTTGCAGAAAAGTAGAAAGGCGTATTAATTGAGTAAAGGGTTAACCCGTTTCGTGCTGAAAACATGATACCTTCCAAACGTCTGATCTGTTAAAACATGATACTTTCCAAACGTCTGATCTGTTAAAACATGATACCTTCCAAACGTCTGATCTGTTAAAACATGATACTTTCCAAACGTTATATCTGTTAAAACATGATACCTTCCAAACGTCTGATCTGTTAAAACATGATACTTTCCAAACGTCTGATCTGTTAAAACATGATACCTTCCAAACGTCTGATCTGTTAAAACATGATACCTTCCAAACGTCTGATCTGTTAAAACATGATATTTTCCAAACGTCTGATCTGTTAAAACATGCTGCCTTCCAAACGTCTGATCTGTTGCGTGTTGTTCTTACTTCTGATTCGTGCAAGCGTTTTAGACAATGCTAGTGTCAAAACCTAGTGTCAAACAGCATGACCTAGTGTCAAACAGCATGGATCCGGATAAGACGCCGAGTTACTCGTAACTGATATTACATTATCCCACATTATTACCCTATATCGATATCCACGGGGTGAAGCGGTAAGGTTATTGCAATACTCTTGAATTAAAACTGAATTTTACATTACCAAACAGTAAATGTGTATTACACCAACCATTTCTGCAACAAAAATCCTATAACTGATCTTCTGTTTCGGCAGGAACTGGTGCAAGTGAACGACCAGTCTGTTAAGATGTTCTTGCCTGTCCCTGAAAAGGCAAATGTTCCAGTGTTCAGCCTGTGTTAACAGTCCACCTACCTGGTGCATCTGTCCAATAGAAACATTTATTTATTGAATCCTTTCCTTTATATCAACGCATTTACAAACATAGAAGACCAGGAGTCTTCCGGGTCTGTTCTATTTGCTTTTGACAGGATATACATCGGATTCTACAATTTTTCTGAAAGCAAACTAAAATCCTTGAATAGTTTATATTATAAAAGTTCAGTTAATAAATATTCACGATATCATAAGTTCCTACATGAATATTGATTAGGTAAAGGATAGACAGGCTAAGGATGCGTATCTACATTAACTCTTCTTCCGCTACAAAATGCATACCTGCCCATAGTCTGACATTGTGCCACTTTGCTAAATTTCGATTCATTCGTTGAAACATTTAGCCCTTACTCCATGAGTATTTATGTAAGAAATAACGCTAACCATGAATATTGATTAGATTACTTGTTTTATAATAACACAGAAACTTTAAATCATATCTATATCATATCATAAGCAAACAAAGCAGACCCTAATCAGACGGCTCCTGTCTAGGTCTACGCTGTTTGAAAAGGCATAGAAAAGCGTAAATATGCCGTAAAGGGTTATGGAATTACTGTCATGAGAGCCAAACAGCTTGGATCGTGATGAAACAACGGTTAACTATATGGAGCATACCGAGATAAGGTTGACAATAAAACGTTTTGAGCTTATTTATTACCGTAGGAGTTGTCTGATTTTGTTCTGCTATATTTGCAAAGATAAAAGATTCGCAGCCTAGCAATAGTTATGACGTAATCGAAGTATCGTATCATCCTTAAAAATAGTGCTATACGTAGTAGCCATGGGCCAGGGTTGTCCATAGTAACATTCTTTTGTATGTGGTAATAACTACTCTGCTTTGCTTTGTCAAAGCTTTAATCTTTTGAATGCTAAACAGAATGATCAATATTTTACAACGTTACAGTATATTCCATCTGAAATGGTATAACCTGACAGAGATTCTTAAATTACAAACAGTACAGACCCTGATCAGAAGACACCTCTTGGAGCCCCCTAAATGTGGCCTCCACTGTTAGCAGATACCAGTACACGGGTTTATCGTATTCAAGGGGTAAATATTGGGCTACGAATTCCACTCGAAGGGAATGGTGCTAACGTTGGCACGCTATAAGAACTTCGATGTGAAAGTAGAGAATCGATGGTAGCCTTTAATATTTATTTCACCATTTTAACCAACGCATACACTTAATTTTCCTGGAACTCGTATTACACAAAATGTGACGTTAAAATTCAAAACAGGTAGCCGTCTCTTGTTATAGTCTGTCTCTCTTAAAAAAAATAGAAATGCATATTGTTAAGGTTACATGTATTCCATTTATATCGATGTCCTCAGTGGAAATGATATATAGATCAATGGACACATGTTGGAGACGGTATCAGCCTTCAAATATCTAGGATCTCTTATGATAGATGAAAGCTCCAATCTCGAAGTGTTAGCTAGAATTGCACAAGCAGTAGCCGCTCTTTGAAAGCTGAAGTCTATGTGGAAGGACAGGACATTTTACTCCTCACCAAGATGAGACATGCGCTATCTTGTTGTTTCAATATTCCTGTATGCTTGTGAGACGTGGATGCTGACAGCGGAACTGGAGAGAAGAATCCAGTCTGTAGAGATCAAATGCTACAGAAGGTTCATAAACATCACTTAAAAGGATCACATCGCCAATGTAGAAGTCAGCAGCCGGGTTCAGGCACTGATTGGCCCCATATGAAGAGTTTCGCACTACAGTTAAGAAATGGAACAGGTCTCGCCAAGGAATCCTCCGGGAAACATTTTATGGAACATACGTGGACGGTTCAATAAGTACGGTATTGAAATTTGTTCCACGAAATCCACCATTTCCAGGTTTTCCCCTTGGTATTCATTTTATATCGTCGTTATATTCAATACCTACCAGTTGGTATAACACTATTTGAAACCTCTCTATTAGTTTTAATGTGTTTACACTCGAAATTAGTTAAAATTCTGATGAGAGATGATCCCTCAAAAGCAAACATTGCAACACAAAAGGAGACAATTGCAGCCTCGGTTTTATTGAGTCTGTTCATGAGCAGTAATTGAAAGTGCAACACTGCTCACGTCCCCTAGCACCGGCTTAAGCGGTATTCAATTTTCAGAAAAAAGGACTGAAATTCATGATCTCGAAGGATAAAAAAGTATAACAACACTGAGAATGAAGTACGGGGCGACGTTTTATGGCCGCCACACAAGCTCTTAACACCTGCTGTTGTGAAAAGTATACATTCTGAAGAAGACATGAAGGGGTATATAAAACAAACCCGTTGTAGACTAGGGAAACCTGCCAAAGCAATATTTGACGAATTATGTGTTGAAATCGCATTGTGTCATATTTAACAGTCATGAGATGGCATGATCGCCTTAAAAGTGGGATTGGTTTAGTTGAAAGTGCACCAATGCCATAAAACTACAAAAATGAGTCATGCAGGAAACACCACATACAGAACAAACAGTCGCCCGAACAGCAACACAAGGAAACAGCAAATGTACATAACTATCAAAACATCAGGAGACGCACAAAGACAAAACAAACATACAATAGGGGGGGGGAGATGGAAGTACCGACTTGGAACGGTCAGTGACAAAAGTCACTGGGGGTTAAACCGGTTTATGGGCGCCCAATCTCACACTTATTCCATCCCCATCCTAAAAATCAAACAGTGTAAATAAACGTATCCCCTCTCCGACTAATCTACAACAATCGCGATGGCAAATACAGTGGTAAAGTGCATGTATAACGAAAACATTTAAGTGAACAAACTGTATCTACCTATCGCTAGTGTACTCAATGATTGAGCTGCAAACAGAGTAACTGTAGAAAAGCAATAAAGGGTACGAAAAAAAACGAAATAGTACAGATATCTGACGTCCTCCTTCCGTTTCTGGATTTAAGAGGTCGCCTTCATAGAGTACTAAACCTTTCTTGTCGGCGTACATGCAAAGAGGCCAGCGTGATTGCCAACTGTAAAAGGGTTGACAGCCAACCATGCAGTATGTTGTAGTACTATAGGATCATATCCCTTTTTAATGAATGTTTTAACATATTTGATGAACAAAGTGAGAAAATGGGTATGTCCAATAATGTTACGAAGTTTGTAAATCACATCACCATAAAATTCAGGATGTGAAACACCATGTCGCAGAAGTGCCTTGAGATTACGTCCACTCAGCGCAATTGTCCCTCAAATTATCCAAACAATACAAACTTTTCTGAAAAAGAATGCTCGCTTGATTACGCTTCAGATAGCTAAGTATGTCTGCATTTCGATAGGATCAGCTTTTACGATCCTGAATCGCGATTTGAAAGTTAGGTGTATTGTTGCCAGATGGACACCCGAATGGCTTACTGAGGACCAAAAAGGCAGCGTGTTTAGACCGTCCGCAAATTGTTGAAACTGTACCCTAAATTCAGCCAGAGAACGTTTCCTAGCCTTGTGACTGGTAACAAGACATGGGTGCATTATTTCCAGCCAACCAGAAAGTGCATTAGTAAAATATGGGCCACCAAACAGCCAAGGAGACATTTTGTAGCTAAAAGAAGTGTATGTGTAAAGAATGTCATGTATGCCGTTTTCTTCAATAGCCATGAAGAAAATGTTCAGGTGGCGATTCCGCGTGGTAGGACAGTTACTGGCAAAAATATTTTGCAAAGTATATTGTGATATTGCACTGAAAAAGCTTGAGAAAATGTTAAAAACAGAGACGCCCGGTTGTTGGTTTATCAGGTATGACCTTACTACATGACAATGCTCCGGGTTTATCTGGCATGACCTTACTACATGACAATGCTCCGGGTTTATCAGGTATGGCCTTACTACATGGCAATGCTCCGGCTCACCAGTCCTTTTTAACGACACAATGTTAGAGCATACAATGTAGTACTTCTTCGCCTGTACATGCGAAACTGTATACAACATAATTATATTGTTCCACTTCCGTATTCTACAATTTAGTGCTAAAATAAATAATTTTCCAAAAGTCACACAGAAAGCTCCAAATTGGGCTTTCCGCATGACTTCACTCTACATTAACCCTTTCCCTGGCTCCGCTGCACAGAAATTCTCAAGCTAATCTCAAGCTCAAATACCTTAGAAATCTCAAATCGTGAGTTCAGATTTGAGATTTCCTCAAAATGACTTTCACACACAAGTCTTGAGAAAAATATCAGCTCAACGCTTAAGTTTTTTTTCTCAACTATGTTTTAGCTGTCTCAAATCTAATATGGCGACGTACTGGAATAGCCGATTGTGGCTGTGTTTTCCGTGATAGTGATTTAATTCTTGCTCTGTGTTTACATATTTAACATTTATATAAACTTACATTTAACTTTTGATATTGATATTTGGCTATTTTGGATTGATTTTATTCAGATTTCAATAGTTTTGCCATTTTATCGGAGACACCGTCAAGGCGTCCGACGGAGAAGACAGTGCTGTAAAAGAGTTGATATCATTGAAATGACAGACGAGCAAGTACAATCCAGATAAATATTTAGGAAAGATACTATATTCTATAGTCTATATCCTGACATTGATTAAGCATAAACTATCTGTTCCGTCCAGAAGGGGAAAGTCAGTAACGGGGTGTTACTTCAGTTCTTGTGTTTCCTTCGTTCGCAGCCACAGGGGAATTTTTAAGCTGATTGGCGATTTTGTCGGACTTTCAGAGTCGACCGTTAGTCGTTCTGTATACAGAGTAGCGTCTGCCATAGCAGAATTGTCGCCAAGGTTTATAAAAATGCCCCAAGGAGAATATGCCGATGCAGCTAACCAAGAGTATTATCATCCTAGCCGTACGTTGTTTACATTAGAAACAGATGCTATTTTCAGACAATATTTTGGATTGACCATGGGATAATTGAAGTAATTAAAGACCGTTTTAACCCAGGTCGCGTTTATTATCCTTTATAAAGGCCTCGTACTATTTTAGCATAATATTTGCCATCACACAAGCGAAAGTATACTTTGATTACGTAAACAATAGCAAACTTCATACCTTTGTAAAAGAGATCCATACCCATATCAAAAACTCTTTAAAGGAGCAGAACAGGATGTGTTGAGTATGGTTATTGATTTGTACTGCAAGCATACTCGAACGCATAAGTACAGTAAACTTGGAGACTACAGAAGGATTTGCAATTACTGCATTTCCGATGCATTCTAGATATTTCTGTTACGTTCATTTTTTAATACAAGACAAACATTGGTGCAAGCCTCTGGATCGCTCCCGAAATGCTGTTACAAGGAACAGTTAATATGTCACCAGGCGTGGGACACTTATGAATCCGAAGTTCGGAGAAGGAATCCAAACAATTTGAGTAGACCCAATCCAAACTTGATTATATATGTAACAATTGTCTAAAATAAATGGAACACTTTAATGTGTTATTATCTAATCATGATGTCCTGTTTGTACCTACATTTTATGAATCATGCATTTTCCTCGTTTTTCTGCCTATATAAATAATCAAATCTCAAGCATTTCTAACGATTTTCTCAGTCATTTTGTCTAAAAATTATGGTACCCCTGCATTTTTCATTTAAATTGTGCTTAAATCAGGATAATAGAGGTTATTTGCAAACACGTCTGATCAAATTCCAAATGGCTTGAATCTCATAACGATATATATATATATATATATTAGCATATTCAAAACCAATCATGGATACATTATTACTATTATTAAAATATAATAGGTCCATCATGACCAAAGAATGTATGCAGAATACATAATGAGAGAGATGACGCTGTATAAATAAAGCTCCGTCGGTAAATCGTGCAGTGAATTACGGGAGAGCGGTAACCCGTGCATATGTAAACCATACAGTCATTGGTGTGTCCATGCATAGTTGCTTAGCGGGGCACGTGTCAAGGATAAGCCCATGCAATGTCGATGATAAAAAAAGAAAGGGTACGATTTTTTATTTTTGCAATTTAAGTAGATCAGGGTCCAGGTCGAACTGTTCGAGCTATAGCATACAGGAAAACATGTTAGCAAGGGGTTACGAAATGACTTCATTGGCTATCAGATATCAAATGTACGTAAGCAACGCCGTCTATCTCACTGGCTTTCCCTTTCGGCAGCGATCTTATGCACATCCCGACAAAGCACTGTTAAAATGATCTTTTATAGTTGATCGAACATTTTGCTCCAAAAGCTGATCAAAGAATGGAATGGTCGAAGGGCTATATAGCTTACCAAAATAGTTACCCCACTGTTCCGTTAATTGCTCTCTGGTTCTATAGACGACCTCGTCAAACTTGATTCCTGCTCCTAGTGACGACTTGCGCTTACGCTTTCAAGATTCCAGAAGCTTCCAGAAGAGTGAACTGTGCGGCCTCTTCTAGTCTCTCATCCAATAAGAAGATATACTTTACTGCGTATTGTCTATATGCCTAAAGGAAGTATTCACAGTTTGGTACTGTTTGTACGCTGTATCACTAGATACTTTACTACTCATTGTCTATGGGCCTAAAGGAGGTTTTCACAGTTTTGTAATGTATGTACGCTGTATCATTAGATACTTTACTACGCATTGTCTATTGGGCCGTATTGGCCTAAAGAAAGTTTTCACAGTTTTGTGCTGTATGTACGCTGTATCATTAGGATCACGTGGCCTGTCTGCTCGACACTAAGCTGCACGAGATTCTTTCATAGCGACATGTAGGAGATTGAACTCCTCACACCAGTATGGCTTTAAGTGAGACTTAAACATTTTAGTCGGTAAAGTACTTTGAGCACTAATAACTAGTAATTCACACAGTTTCATCTATGCATCATCAATCTCAGCATCACACATAGAGACTCTCGAAATCTTATGCATATCTTCATCATCCAAAAGCACCTCGGAATAACGATCAACAGATTCTCTATCGACTCTGAATACGAGTCATATACAGTACTACTGAGATTACAAAAGTCTAAACAACACTAAATAGTTCTGTGTCTTGAGACATTCAAACAATGATCACTTAATACTTCACAGTGTAACATCCTGTGTACCATTTCCACAGGGACACATATATAGTCAATCACAGATGTACTACGGTTGTTATATGAGACAAGTGTATTACTTACACCAAAGCATATATCGGTAACATTCAAAGCACACAAGTTACATTCGCTAATAAATTTCAATAAACCTTTATAACGTGCATGTATCTGACTACGAATAATGTTAGCATTCATATCACCCATAAAAAAATCAATTCCCTTTTCACAATAAATATTATATGTCATACAGTTTAAGAATATACTCTTAGTACACAGTAACGCTATGGTTGACACAGGGTAAATGCACTCGAAATACATATACATATTGACCGTCAATTTGCAGCTGAATACCTATCATACGCTCAGCGGCTATATCTAACGGTACAATTTGCAGCTGAACACCCATCATACGCTCAGCGGCTATATCTAACGGTACGATATGCTTTTATAATTGTATATGCCACATAATTGCCACTCCACTTCTACCATATCCCCTACCGATGAGGCTTTCTTTACATTTACCAAAATAGCCATAGTCACTGTTAATACAGTCAAGAAAAACAAATTATGTGATGAAAGCCAGTGCTCCGAGATTCCGCATATGTCGATTTTACCATCACTTAAAATGTCGTACAGATACAACGCATTTGACTGTCACATTCCAGGTGAGAAGATTCAATATCTCAACTGCCGTTACCGTACCTAAAGTAAAGTACCAGTCACAGTCACACGAGTCCTGTATGCTCAATCAACACCACTGGTCAGACACTCGTACCTATTCGCACTAGCAAATATATCTCTCTGCATCCAACTGCCATCAGTCAAGCGTGAAGCTGACTGTGTGATCGGGATGCTTGGAGTCTTGGTGGCAACTGGTAACGTCTTGATCCCCGACGTAACCGGCCGCGTGACACCCATGGCCTACGGGTAATGGAGCTGGGCCAGAATCATTTCTCCACCACACGACTAGAGTACTCGTCTGCCATCACGTTAAGACGGAGTACAACCCTACACGGATCACGCTTACATGGAAACACCCGAATATTGGAGACAGTAGGTCCTTTTGTCTGAATAAAGATTGCAAGGGTGCCAATGTCAAACTTGCGACTCATGCTAGTTACACAGAAATGCCGCGTGTGTCTATGTTTCTGCGATGTGAACCCATCCTCATCTGCGGAATAACGGTCATGTCGTTTATTAAGACCGTACTGTCGTGTTACACGCACGGGCATCGGATCACCGCCTACAGAGTTAAGGCTGATTTGGGTCTGCACTGACTGCTCACGACCAGGCAAATGCAAACATTGATCCGATTCCGTCCTTGAATCGGGTGCAAGTGGTTGCTCTGTGGTCATATCAGCCGCATATTCTTGAGGGATGGCACGAACAATATACTGTGTTGTCTCATTAAAGAGATCACAATTAACTATGTCAGCGGCAGCAACAGCTCCATCAGCATCATCACAAACATATGTATCAGTTGACAGCGACTGACCGATACTGACGATATTATACGCTGCACTCTACCAACGCCTCTAACAGTCAAACCCTGTCTCCTATGGCTGCTATTTGCTCCATTACTGAGTTCGACACACCACGTATAGCTGAAAACGTATTCCCCGTGAAAACTTGAATGTTGCTGCTGCAGTCTAACACTGCTGATCTGCCAATCCGTCGCTAAGTACCACGCCCGCTACACGCAAGTGACACCCGCTGTATTTTCTGTCCGGTACTAAGCATGTACTCCAGTATACTTAGGTCACAATCCTCCGTAATATATATATTGTGCCAACCTGACTACCACAGGATCGCCGCTACGTGTGAACATTCTCCGTTTTAAACTGCAATCCTGTCCGTACGGAAAATCCACGTACGTCCGCTTTAACTGTTCGAAGTAATTATCACGTACTTTCTCAAGTTCAGTCTCACATGCGGCAACAATCTTTCATATTTGCGCCACACACATATCCTTAGGCAGTTCTCTTAATAAATTCACTAATGTTCGATACTCCTCCCACCGGAAGTCCTCCTCGTCGACCATAACTACACTGTTGTCATGGCTATCATGGTCAGAAACACTGTCTGCGTCATTTTGCAGACTGTGATCAAAACAAGTTTGGCTGCCATTGTGTTAAAACCGTCACGTGAGTCTTCGGCAATATCTGCCCCATGCACTTGTAACACCCAGCAACGCTATTTCACACCTACCATTGTTGCCTCTAGACGAACTAGGGTTGGTTACCGTTAGACCACTTATATATGCCCGCCGTCTAGTGTTACCATTAACGCTCGATCAATGTATGTCCAACACAGATCACAACATAGTTCCACAACATAGTTCCGCCAAAAGGTTCCAACAAAGAGAATTAAAAAAATCCAAACTCTTCTATTCCGTCGAAATATCAAATGAAATATCACATTCACTACTAAAATAATCCCAACACATCCATATACATGTACAGTTTTCGTTTTTCACAAGAGCAAAACTCAAAACATGTCCTTCTCTCGCACACGTGTTTTACTGTATTTTACCATAGAAAAAGGAATTTATTCATATGAGAACAGGGTATTTAAATTTCATTTCTAAAAGCAAAAAGAAGAAATACTGCATTATCAGTTTATATTCGAATTATAAATCCAAAAATGGGATACCATGATACATGTACATTTAATATATTTATGGTTTTAGTATTTCCAAATATACTCGGCTGTGTTGATGGGACACGGGTTAAAATACAAGCTCCATCAAGGAATGTAAATAGGAAAGGATTTCATTGGGCAGCAAATTCATATGGCTTTGAATTTTGACCATGCGTTTCTGCGTTCATAAAAACCAATATTTTTAATAATTATGGATTACTGTGAGACAAGTTTTTATTTTTATATATTCATTTTTTTTTATTCGTTTATTTTTCTCAGCGGGGCACACATTTTTGTCGGGGTTATTTCTTTCTTTTCTGCCATGGCCCAGTTTCAGTGAAAATGCTAATGAATTAGGTATAACTGATTTAAATCTCATTCCTAATCATAGCGGTAAGCATGGTCTAAGGGATATAATGATGGCTTTTGTACATAAAAATATAAGTCCTTTGTTTGCATTTTGATCAGACTTATCAATGTGCTGCAGAAATTTAAATGGTAATTTTTGTGTAAAATGTCAGATGATCTGCAGCAGTGAATACGTAATTCGCAATGTTGTTGCAAACTGGCCAGGATTGATTCTTGGATATTTAGAGAAAGTGCTGTGTGCAGAAAGTTCGAAAGAGGTAATATGAGTTTAGTTTTCAATCAAAAACCAAAAATTGACTTACATTATCTCTTTACTCCATAAATATTTATGAAAGTATAGCATACAGACAAGAAAAGTATTGATCCTGGCAGCAAGTGTAGGAGACATCTGATCTGTGTATCCTCTGTTTGCAAAGGCATATAAAAGGCACATTTATTACGAAAGGTATTATGTAACAAATAAATGTAACACCACTGTGATAATGCAGATATGTAACATCATCCATTTATATCTAGACCTAGTTTACAGAATTATATAGTCTTATGTCTGAATCCCTATATTCGGTCCTGGAAAATATGATCAGAAATGATTACATTTCTTTTAACCCTTTCCATGCTGCATATTCATGTAAAAACAATGACATCATTAACATATATATTAGCTGAATATTTGATAATGACATGTACACAGGGTATTTTGGCTCAGGCAGAAACTATATGAAGAGACCTATATTAAACTATGAAAACAGAGCAGATTCTGACCAGATGGCTCCTAGAGGAGCTGTCTGACCTGGATCTACTTGGTTTACAAATATGTGTGTTTATAAAATATGAAGGAAACACATAACTAATACTTTCCCTACTAGACACTCAGGGTTATAGTTTTATCTTAGTTCGATCAGTCTCATGTGTGTACATGCATAATATATACATATATAATACATTTAACATGTATACAACCAGTCTAAATAGAATAATAAGAGGCTATATGTAGATATATATTCATTTATCACATAATAGAATGTATCACATACTAGACAGTAGTATCAGTTGATTACATGTTCAATTTTATAATTACCCTGTACAAACTAAAAACTAACCTTGGTATACATTAACCTGTACAATAAAATACCCACGGTGCTAATCGTTATATCAGTTGCACTTTGGTATCAGATGTCACTATGTGAGAGTAACCCTTCGACGTGCTATGTAAGGGCGTCTTAGATCTAATGTGCACCTGGGCTCTCCTATACAGCCTAAGCTAAATGAGTCATTTAGTATTACCCAATTTTACACAGTAGGCAAACTGATTGGCACGGTATGTAGTCTTTTGGTATCACATGTCTGCATATGAGAGTAACCCTAAGACGTGCTATATAAGGACGTCTTAGATCGGGTGTGCAATTGGGCTCTCCTATAAAGCCTATTAAGCCAATCAGACATTTAATTTAGTAGTACTCAAATTTAGACAGTAGGCAAACGTATGACTAAATTTAAGCCATCATGAATATGAATCAAATTTATGGGTTCAAATCATCCAAACTTTATAACATACTTATTGATTTTGACATAATACTGTAAAAGCAAGACTATTAGTTTATATTTTATTTAAAATTTCCATGTGTGTATTAGCAGTCCAATATTCTGATGACAGAATTTTCTAATCAATGGGATTTGTTATCATCACATTGGAATGCCAGTTAAACAAGTGTGGTATATTTTTCAAGTGATGTGTTTATAGAATGGTTACTGATTCAAGAAATGAAACATTATCAAAAGAACTTTTGCTAAATACAAAACAAATGAGAAATGATCAATTATTATACCAATATTTTTCAATGCATGTTATATTCTTTTAATATCCTGATTTTGATGGTCTCATTCTTGGCGATTCTGGGTACCCATGCAGAAGATGTTTAATGACACCATTCCATGCTCCAGACACAGATCAAGCGAGAGCTTTTAATATATAATTATGCAGGGCTAGAACAATCCTTTGGTGTTTTGAAAAGGAGGTTTCCTTGTCTTCATTCAGGTCTAAGAGTAGATCCTGCCAAATCTGCTGTTATATAATTCTTGCATGTTGTGTTTTGCAAAATAATGCTATTGACAGAAGGGATCAGATAGAGGAAGCTAATACTGACAATTTGAATGTTTTTGCTGATAACCCTCCATGTGAAGCTGCAAATGATGGGAATGGATTCAGAAATTTCATTTGCCAAACTAATTTTTAATATTACCTTACTTGCGCTCGCAATGACACTTGATCAGCTGTAAAGGTATCATTATTTATTGATATAAATATTAATTGCATGACAAGAATTGCAAACATTTAATTTTGCTGAAAAGTTTCCCCCATAGATCCACTTTTCCTAACAGATTTCACCCCCTGCAGCCAGAAATTGGCAATTTGATAAGGGTTTGCTCTGTTTGCAAAAATGGAAATATGTCATTTTGCTTAACCATTTCCATCTAGGTACACTTTTTCAAAACAGAATGCGCCCTTTGCAGACAGTAAGTAATGGGCTGTTTGATTAGGGTCTGGTCTGTTTGCAAATATTGTCATTTCTGTCATAATCAATACTTTCTTGTAAATGTATGCTTCATTGCGAATATATTTATGAATAATGAAAGTACTTATACATAAATTCTTATTTTCCTGAATAATCCTTAACCTTATAAAATCCTTACAAGTACAGATATTTAAGTGAAATAAAGCTGTATATATCTGATCAGACAGACCCTACAAAAGCTGCCTGATCTGAGTTTACTGCAAAGGCATCGAAAAGCATTTATAAATGGGAATTAACAGTCTTATGAATAAGACTAAGGGGAATGTATACAATGAGTATAATATTTGCATTAATATTTCTAAACTTACCTTATCACACAATTATATAACAGCATATATATTTAAAATTATTGTAGCAGAAGATACAATTCAAAATAACGTTCATGGTTTTGATTTAAGAATAACAACTGGCAATTTACGAGTTCTAGATAGAGACTGTTTAGAACATTTATGACATTGTTAACCCAAATATTTATATAGATCACAGGGTTTTTTTTCCTTACATAGTAGGGGCTGTTTAAAGGCCCCTTCCCCATCAGAAAGGCCCTCTTCCCCTCATTTTCCCCCAAACACTGACTTTACATTGGAAATCTTTATCCCCTATATCGAAGTACTGTACTATTTTTCCCAATGTAGAGGCCAGGCCCCTTCCCCACTTGATGAAAAGACTCGCATGAGTATATACTATTTCATTGTTTTGTGCTGTTCAGATTGTATGTTTTTGTTGTGATGATTGTTTATCACATTTAGACTAACAAATATATTTAACCCTTTCCCAAATGAACACATTATGCATGAATTGATTCATTAATACCCCCATTCAACTGGGCGGCGCTTCCACTGCGCTCATGGCGATCATGGCGCTTCTCCAAAATCTTCCAAATCGCCGCAGAAGCGCAGTCATGTGCCTAATTCTGGGACTTGGGCGTTTCTAGTACGCTTATAGTACGCTTCAATAACGATCTCGCTGCGCTGTTTACGGTCCTGTGGAGATGTTGCTGTGCTTCTACGGCGGTTGGTGTCTCTCCACGACGCTTCTACTACGCTTCTACTACGACACGGGAGTTCAAACTACGCTTCGTCTACGCTTACTACGTTGCTGTTACGACCTTGCTTCGACCTAAGCGCAGGAGCTGCGCTTCTGTTGCGCTTTTGGAACGTTTCTATATAAAATAGGTGATTAAATTGCTTTCGAAGCAGTTGGCCATCATCCTTCGAAGAAAATGGATCAAATGTTTTGAAGACCTAGATCAAGAAAAACACAGTTTTGGGCATGATCTAGGTCTTCTTTTTGCTAAGTGTTTCATGGGGTGACTCAATCATTAACATTTTCCCTGTTCAATATCCATGTAAGAAAGAATGATCTTATGAATATTTATTAGCTGCATTTTTAAAATTAAACCTTTTTAAGAAATGTTTTTGCTTTGAAAAAAACTGTAGAATCATATCTATATCATGTTATAAGCAAACAGAGCAAACCCTGATCAGACGGCTCCAGTAGGAGCTGGCTGATCTATGTCTACTCTGCAAATGTGTGATAAAGCATTTGTATGCGGACAAATATCAGGGCGCTTTTGTTGCGATGCGACTGCGATTGCGCTACGTTACTCACGCTGCGGCTACGATACTGCTGCGTTCATGAATTTCTTACTACGCTTTTGCGGCGATTCGAGTCCACGGCGATGCCACTACGATTGTTTTGAGCAAGGTCAAAACAATCGCCGTGAAGTGGCGATCAAGAAGCTTCTGTTACGCTTCTACTACGATCAGGGCGCTTCTACTGCGCTGTTGCCGCTCCTGCTACGATTCGTGGCATTTTTACCAAAATTTCGAAGCGTAGCGGAATCGCCGCTCAGTGGAATGGGGGTATTACATACTTTTTATAACGTAAATTGATGAAGGTCATTTTGGCTCAGACAAAACAATTCAATCAGATATATATGCAGAGAATGTCTGATCTGTTTATTTGAGGGAAAATGTCAAATATATTAATCAATGTCCAAATTTGACAATTAAAAAAATACTCTGACCTTTCTTGCTCTTGGGCTCATTGTTGCATGAGATTTCAGGCACTTGTGCACAAGAGCAATCACCATCTGTGTTTGTTGAAGGCATAACAACCAGGTCTGAAATAAAGATGGTTGCGTGTTTAATCATTTACTCCATGAATATTCATGTCATTATTTATGACATCATAAACATTTATTAGATTGTGTTAAATGCACATGGACACAATAATAAATTTTGCTATGGCAGAACATGAATACAGTGTATACATATCTACGGTATATTATATCATATTCAAACAGAGCAAACCCTGATCAGACATCTGCTCTGGTTTTACTGTGTTTGCAAATGATTAGAAAGTCATATTTATTGAGTAAATGGTTAATTAAATATGAAGGATGGGTGTATTGTACAACGACAGTTAAATACTAATTATTTTGAGTACCCAGATTGAAATTAAAAGAGGTATTCAATGACTGTAGACATCTCATTAATCATTACCATGTCATTATGCTAAATGAAACTTATGAGATACCTATTATGCGAACTGTCTTATATAGTTTTGATCTGTTTAGAAGACTTGAAAAGTTTATGTTTTTGCTCAATATTTAACCTCGGTATCTATACCACCGACAAACCCGTCCAGTGTTGATTCGTCCATCAGATAATCAAGAAGCAGTGCTTGTGCTGGTGATGGCGAATGTGACTTTGGATCCCTCCCGTCTATGAACGCTTAATAGCGTCGTATCGCTCCTAAGCTGAATTAAACGAACGAATATTATTGTTTATCTCTTTTTTCACCGTGTATATTTCATCTACTAAATAATCATCTCATTTTGATGACTAATATATTGTTTTCTTTCAATTGATGCTCCCACAAATGTATATATAGTGTCAAACATAAGAATTCCAGGAACACCTATCTCTAGCGACTTTGAATTGATTGAACGCAGATAACTTAACGCAGGTTGCTTAATGCCATATAAAAGCAAGGCAGAAAGCTCCTATAATAGCTTTTTGCCTGAATTAAGCTACATGTACCACCTGCCCTATAGGCCCAATATTGGACATTTTTTATGGTCGCTTAAGACATGTTAAACTGTATGAAGAAACGCGAGTTACTCCGCGTGTTATCTAGAATCAAACTGTAGGAGCTGTCTTGTCTGGGTCTACTCTATTGGCAAAGGCGTATTTACACATGACAAAATACGCCATTTTTATGAAAGGTCTGTCAATTCAAGCGCGTGGAAGACGTTCTACAAACGTTCTGATCATATCAATCATGTGACCGCTTCAATGCTATAATTTGCTTACATGTATTTGGAAATGGTTTTAAAATAGTTTAGTTTACATTCTTTTGCCCAAGATTTATAGGAATGCTTCGGACAACTTTCATAATGATAAGAGCGAGATTTTACGGGGCACTATTTTTAACCGCTTAACTCCTCATTAGCATTTGGCCTAGAATTGCAGACACATCTCAGGGCAGGGGCGGATCGGCAGTTCCGGTTCAAAGGGTAGTTAAGTAGTATTTTGCTTTATTGAAAATATGCGATCAAACATATAGACCCACCTATGGTGCATTTATACACGGAAATGTTAAATAGGACGTGGCATTGGAATGATTGCTGAATCCGATTTACGGTACTAAAGACTGGCTTCCGTCAGTCTAAAAATTAAATTAAGAATGTGAATTTATTGTTCGGTTATGCCGTATGTTTCAATTGATTTAACAATCTGAAGCATATCGATCTGAAACTGTAGAAATCTAACTGCATAGCATTACTGAATGATGTAAATAAGTTTTATCTACTTAATATAAGAAGAAGAAATATCGCGTCCATTGACAACTTACGCATTCACGGCCACTGCTTCTTCTTTCCCAAGCATTCTCTTTCTCCGCCGTCGACACACCTCCAAAACCACAGCCTTTCAATTTTCCAAATAAAATCCCGTCCCTCGTCCCACCTCCTAAACTAATACGCATTTTCCTTCTCGGTCCAGTTAACCTTACGCCTCTTTGCATCCATAGTTGCAACATCCGAATCTGGCGGTTGCGCGAAAGCTCGCGTGCTGTTATTTCCGTACTTCCATATTGAAAAGTAATGCCGTTGCGCCGTTTACATCGTTATTAAGTTTGCTCAACTTTCGGCTCAGCTGAGACGAATCTCAAAGTGAGTTGAGAAGTTTTCTGAAAACCGATTTTTGAGAAATCTCAAGTGAGACAGACAGAGAGAGATAGAATTTGAGACTGAGTTTTACTCAAGCTGAGAAGGTTTGTGCAAACGGGGACTGTTCTATATTTGTTACAAATGTTAATACCTACTAAAATTTTTAGTTACATGTATATTGAAATATACATGTACGGTTGAATATTGTAGCCAGTTTAGAAACTAACGAAACAGGTCTATCGAATCCTGTAGGAGCCGTCTGATCTGGGTCTACTCTGTTTGCACATGCGTGATAACTCGTTTACATGATGGAAAGAGTTAAGCAGTCACCTGCCTAAAGGAGATCATTTCACCTTTACTAAAATTACTGTTTAGAAGGGTTTTATACATTCAGTATTAGGGGCCAGAAAATACTTTGTTTCAGTGTTTAGGCAATATGTTTCATAAAAGATATATAATCTAACGAAATTTAAGCCGCTGATACGGACTGTACTTAGTTACTGATAGACAATTCCAGTTTGAATGTTTAGCATTGCAAGGACCGTCTCTAGTGGTGATGCAAAGACTGTTTAAGGCTTTATCCCATAAATACGCCTTTTACGCCTTAGCCAACAGAATAGTCCCAGATCAAACGGCTCCTATAGAAGCCGTCTTATCAGGATATGTTCTATTTGCTGCTTGTGAGATTATATAGATATAATTCTACCGATTCTGTCAGGATAAAATTCCCTTGTTCAAAGTGCTGTTTTAAAAATCAGTTAATTAATTTTCGTGACGTCATTATTTATTGCATAAATATTCATGGAGTAAAGGGTTAACGCGTGTTGGTTTTAGATGTTAGGTTAGCCTTATCGATCAGAGATCATACTCATTAATTCCTCTCCGTTAAGTCTACAGAACGAAATCTATTACGCAACGAAAAAGACTCATTCAGTCGATATCCTACCTCATGGGCACCACAATGGCCACGTGTTCTCTTGGCTTGCAGTCTCGTGGTCGGTACATGCCCCCACGCTGCACATGATGTAAGACAGATGCGTTTGTTTCATAGGTTTTCCAGTATACCGCAGTCTGCACTCTACTTCCTGAAAATATTTCGATGAAAAAGAAATTATCCAGACATCTAAACAGGATCGAGTTTGAGTCTCAGGCAGGAATGTGGATAGAGAGATGACGGACGGACTGTGGAAGCACGAGATACACAGAAAACACCTCTTATGTCCGATGTCAAGATACAGTAAGTGTATTTCCCTTTTTGATTTACATCACTGAAGCTGACCCCCAACACACACACATACACAAACACCAAACAACACCCACATCCATACCGACACAAACATCCATTCTTGACCCCAAATACTCCCTACACATACATACAAGTACACAAACAAACAAATCCAAACGCACACATAAACACACAAAAAAACACATGCGCCCGCACACTCAAACACAAACATATATTACACGTACACATTCACGCTGGAACATGCACTCACGTGAATACATACATACACAAACACGCTCTGTGTTTGTTTGTGTCTCTTTCTCTGCATGTGTCTCTGTCTGTGTCTATTTATCTGCCAGTGTATATATCTATGTCCATGTCCCTTTCCCTGTCTCTGTGTCTTTGTCTCTGTTTCTCTGTCTGTCTCTGTCTCTGTGTCTTTGTCTCTGTTTCTCTGTCTGTCTCTGTCTCTGTCTCTGTCTCTGTCTCTGTGTCTTTGTCTCTGTTTCTCTGTGTGTCTCTGTCCCTGTCTCTGTCTCTGTGTCGTTGTTTCTGTTTCTCTGTGTGTCTCTGTCTCTATGTCTGTCTCTGTGTCTTTGTCTCTGTTTCCCTGTCTGTCTCTGTCCCTGTCTCTGTCTCTGTGTCGTTGTCTCTGTTTCTCTGTCTGTCTCTGTCCCTGTCTCTGTCTCTGTGTCGTTGTCTCTGTTTCTCTGTCTGTCTCTGTCTCTGTGTCTGTCTCTGTGTCTTTGTCTCTGTTTCTCGGTCTGTCTCTGTCCCTGTCCCTGTCTCTGTGTCGTTGTCTCTGTTTCTCTGTCTGTCCCTGTCTCTATCTCTGTGTCGTTGTCTCTGTTTCTCTGTCTGTCTCTGTCTCTGTGTCTGTCTCAGTGTCTTTGTCTCTGTTTCTCTGTCTGTCTCTGTCTCTGTCTCTGTGTCTTTGTCTCTGTTTCTCAGTCTGTCTCTGTCCCTGTCTCTGTCTCTGTGTCGTTGTCTCTGTTTCCCTGTCTGTCCCTGTCTCTGTCTCTGTGTCGTTGTCTCTGTTTCTCTGTCTGCCTCTGTCTCTGTCTCTGTGTCTTTGTCTCTGTTTCTCTGTCTGTCTCTGTCTCTGTGTCTGTGTCTTTGTCTCTGTTTCTCTGTCGGTCTCTGTCCATGTCTCTGTCTCTGTGTCGTTGTCTCCGTTTCCCTGTCTGTCCCTGTCTCTGTCTCTGTGTCATTGTCTCTGTTTCTCTGTCTATCTCTGTGTCTGTCTCTGTGTCTTTGTCTCTGTTTCTCTGTCTGTCTCTGTCTCTGTCTCTGTGTCTTTGTCTCTGTTTCTCTGTCTGTCTCTGTCCCTGTCTCTGTCTCTGTGTCGTTGTCTCTGTTTCTCTGTCTGTCTCTGTCCCTGTCTCTGTCTCTGTGTCGTTGTCCCTGTTTCTCTGTCTGTCTCTGTCTGTCTCTGTCTCTGTCTCTGTGTCTTTGTCTCTGTTTCTCTGTCTGTCTCTGTGTCTTTGTCTCTGTTTCTCTGTCTGTCTCTGTGCCTGTCTCTGTCTCTGTTTCGTTATCTCTGTTTCTCTGTATGTCTCTAGGTTGTCTTTGTCTCTGTCCCTGTGTCTGTCTCTGTCCCTGTCTCTGTCTCTGTGTCGTTGTCTCTGTTTCTCTGTCTGTCTCTAGGTTGTCTCTGTCTCTGTCTCTGTCTCTGTCTTGCCTCTGTCCCTGTCTCTGTCTCTGTCCCTGTCTCTGTCTCTGTGGCGTTGTGGGTGTGGGTATGTCATGATGTATATCGATGTGTTGGTGGTTGCGTCTTGTATGTGGCTATCTCCTGTATATGTGTGTTTGTGAATGTGTATAAATTGCTGTATAAATTCCTTTCTGTCGGTGTTTTGGTGATAGTGGCGTTTTGTGTGTGGCTTTTCTTGCTTGACTTTATTACTTTTTCAATTTTTTTCTTTTACATAAATCAGCTGTTCCGTTTCTCAGAATTCAGACAAAGAGGAACTGCCACACTTCGAACTATCTTTCTATTAAGATAAGAATGTATGGTTAGTTTAGCTGTAATCATTACTACTTCGAAAGCATGATAAAATTGTGAAACTAGAGTCAGTTCTCCATCAGCTCTACCTTTATAATTTACTACGTGCTTTAATACGGTCAGACGCACTCACGTTTATGTAAAGCACAACCGTGACGAAGTGCGAAATAAACGGGATTTTGAACACAGTTTCGCTAATGACTAAATAATGGTAATACAGACTGAGATGGTTACAACAATTTCGTTTTTGATAGATATTAGTTCGGATGAATCATTGGTTATTTTCGCTGTCAAAGCTGTCAAGATAGGGTTTTATTTTGCACGGTTAACGACCATACCAATACAAATTAATACGAGCTTCAAATCTAATTTCTTTTCCGAATATTTCATGGAGAAAACATAAAATATGTTTTTTATTCGACTGTGCGAATTTAAAGGTTAAACACGAACCTCGAAGCCATTTTAGCACTTGTAACCCGAATTTTGCATGTCAAACGGGTTCACGTGGTTTTAACAGTATTTCAGTCATATCATGACACGACACAGGTAAGGGAACTGTTGTCAATTCATTACGTTCAAGTCTTTCTCTGTTTCTTCTTGGGTCTCTCATATCTCCCCTTGAACTTATCATATCTCACGCAGCGATATTTATGTCGTTTTGCTACGGCTACATCGATTGCAATGGGTCCGACATACACCGACACCTATGGGTATCAAGGCTAGATATGGGCTCAACGTCATCGAGTTTTTGTAGTCTTCCGTCTACGAGTAAGGCCTTTTGCAGAAGAAAATGTCAAGACATCCCACGTTCAAATAGCCGGATGGCGTTCCCTGCCCTGCAAGACAACACCCGTCCTTACCTAGACCCAACAAACTTTAGCTGGAGGAAGGGTGAAAGGTCAAAACGTCTGCAGTCGGTGACTGCCGGATACTAACTTTACTAACGCTTTGGGCACCATATTGGAAGCCATGTTGGCGGATATGCTTGTTTTAACAGTAGTAAGCGTTATTTTGAACAAATGTGGTTCAGTTTAATTACTGTTAGCTCATATTAACGGATGTATGAATTGTAACATTTTTTTCTCCTCCCTCGCGGACGCCATTTTGGATGCCATTTTAATTTTCACGAAACCCTCAAGGGTGCCAAGGTGGCACCCGGCATATTCAAAGAGTGGTTCCGTGGTTGAGCGTCCGCCTGCGGTGCGGAAGGTCGTGGGTTCGATCCCCGGCCGCAACAGACCAAAAGTCGTTAACAGTTGGTACTAGACGCCCCCTTGTCTACGCTCGACATTAAAGGGCTAGTTCTAGGACTGGTCGGCCCGGTGTCAGGATAATATGACTGGGTGGGGTGCCCTTGCCATGTGCCTTCTGCTGGGGTTTTCCAGTGAGGCAGCACTATAACTTGTATCATGCGTGTGCCGTCTGCAAATAACTGAAATACTCGTGGTCGGACGTAAAACCCAACTCACTCATTCACTCTCTCGCGGACGCCATTTTGGAAGCCATCTTGAATTTCTCGAAACCCTCAAGGGTGCTAAGGTGGCACCCGGCATATTTTAAGAGTGCCAACAATCCCTGACCATAATCAAACGAGAAAAAAACTATACTTTTGATGAATCCCCATCGGAGTGGTTATCATTTCTCAAGTAAATAATACATACATGCTTTACATAGCTTTTGCCGCCATAATGGAAGCCATATTGGAAGCCATATTGGCGTATATGCTTGACTTAACAGTAGTAAACGTTATTTTTAACAAGTTTAGTTCAATTCAATTACTGTTAGCTAATAAGTTTCAAAACATTACGAATGTATGAATTGTAACATATTTTTGTATGCTTTTGTCCTCACTCGCGGATGCCATTTTGGACGCCATCTTGAATTTTTCGAAACCCTCAAGGATGCCAAAGTGGCACCCGGCATATTTTAAGAGTGCCAACAATCTCTGACCATAATCAAACGAGAAAAAACTATACTTTTGATGAATCCCCATCGGAGTGGTTATCATTTCTCAAGTAAATAATACATACATGCTTTACATAGCTTTGGCCGCCATAATGGAAGCCATATTGGAAGCCATATTGGCGTATATGCTTGACTTAACAGTAGTAAACGTTATTTTTAACAAGTTTAGTTCAATTCAATTACTGTTAGTTAATAAGTTTCAAAACATTACGAATGTATGAATTGTAACATATTTTTGTATGATTTTGTCCTCACTCGCGGACGCCATTTTGGACGCCATCTTGAATTTTTCGAAACCCTCAAGGATGCCAAAGTGGCACCCGGCATATTTAATGAGTGCCAACAATCTCTGACCATAATCAAACGAGAAAAAACTATACACCGCAATCGGCGGTTCACCTATACCGCTGCAGGACTACAGGCAGTACTGTATGTTCTATACCCCAGCCTCTACAGGCAGTACTGTATGTTCTATACCCCAGTCTCTACAGGCAGTACTGTATGTTCTATACCCCAGCCTCTACAGGCAGTACTGTATGTTCTATACCCCAGACTCTACAGGCAGTACTGTATTTTCTATACCCCAGCCTCTACAGGCAGTACTGTATTTTCTATACCCCAGCCTCTACAGGCAGTACTGTGTGTTCTATACCCCAGCCTCTACAGGCAGTACTGAATTTTCTATACCCTAGCCTCTACAGGCAGTACTGTATTTTCTATACCCCAGCCTCTACAGGCAGTACTGTATTTTCTATACCCCAGCCTCTACAGGCAGTACTGTATGTTCTATACCCCAGCCTCTACAGGCAGTACTGTATTTTCTATACCCCAGCCTCTACAGGCAGTACTGTATTTTCTATACCCCAGCCTCTACAGGCAGTACTGTATTTTCTATACCCCAGCCTCTACAGGCAGTACTGTATGTTCTATACCCCAGCCTCTACAGGCAGTACTGTATTTTCTATACCCCAGCCTCTACAGGCAGTACTGTACTTTCTATACCCCAGCCTCTACAGGCAGTACTGTATTTTCTATACCCCAGCCTCTACAGGCAGTACTGTATTTTCTATACCCCAGCCTCTACAGGCAGTACTGTATTTTCTATACCCCAGCCTCTACAGGCAGTACTGTATTTTCTATACCCCAGCCTCTACAGGCAGTACTGTATTTTCTATACCCCAGCCTCTACAGGCAGTACTGTATTTTCTATACCCCAGCCTCTACAGGCAGTACTGTATGTTCTATACCCCAGCCTCTACAGGCAGTACTGTATTTTCTATACCCCAGCCTCTACAGGCAGTACTGTATTTTCTATACCCCAGCCTCTACAGGCAGTACTGTATTTTCTATACCCCAGCCTCTACAGGCAGAACTGTATTTTCTATACCCCAGCCTCTACAGGCAGTACTGTATTTTCTATACCCCAGCCTCTACAGGTTTCAAACCTTATTCCATCCGCAAAACAAGCATATTTCAAACAGATATTTGCACGTAATACTTAATATGAAATAGGCACAGCCTATAAGCGAGTACAGCTGCCAAAAGCATTCAACTAAATAAAGTGAAAGCATAACACCAAATGATATGGTGAATTTGATGATTTATACATCATGATCAGATACAGATGAAATTAGTAACAGCAATTACAACTCTCTAAAAGTAACAGAACAATAAACGAATACAGTACAACTTGATAAAAGTTGAAAGCGCAACTTCAAATAACAAACTTAACCAACAATCTCTTACTTTTCTTTTATAAATATCCAAGTCGTAAAGTGGTTGATAGATCTTCTATTGGTTATATAAGTGATTGTCCTACTGCAATTTATATAATGCATGTTTAATTGGTTAGCGACGATCATGTCACCCACCATACTATGTTGATTTTAAAAAATGGCTTTAACTGAACCTTGGCAATAAGTACTGTAATATTAATGTGAAATAGTTGTGTATTGGTTAGAAGTTGAATGTTGTAATAGAACTTTGTGTATTGGTTAGCGATGTTCATGTCACCCACCATTTTTTACAAGTAAAATAAGAAACTCATAATGCTGCGATGTGATGTTTAAATTATTGACATAGTCTAAATCACAAGACAGTAGATTAGAGATATGAACCCTTTCCCCCATTGCCAGAATTTAAGGGCATTACATGTATAATTTAATACTGCTTCAAGCAAGCTGATATTAAGGTTTGGTAATGCTTAAATTAAGCAAGATGACAGTATTGTTGTTTGTTTGTTTGGTGTTTTTTTATTACAATTATTTATACTTTCTTTGTTCAGTCTGTTATAAGTATAGTTCAGCTCAACAGGTTCTTGCAGCGACTGCCATGGGATGATTGTTCTTAGCCAAACATATCAAAAGTATCGCAAAATACTTGAACCGAAACTAGGACCATTTTGTGCCTTAGGTCTAACACCAGCTTAACATTTACATGTATTCATAACAGCTCACTACAAAAACTTTGTTATCGTTATATCAGTTATATGTACGATATCCATTCTTTGTATTGCTTGTAAATTTATGTTTTGTATGCGGGCTTGTGAGATGTGGAGAGGGATGGTTCTCTGACCCTCACACGTCAAATGGACGGGGAAAATAAATGGGGTCCCTCGCTGCAGGGCCTGAAAAAAAAAAGCAAGATGACAGTAAACCAGAAAGCTCCTTGCTTTACTTTCATCATGATTTAAGCTGCCATCAGATCTGTATTCGCCATCATCAATAAATATTAATTGTAAAAAATATATGCAGAGGAAGGAGTGAATGTATCATACGGTGTTAAACATGCAGAGGAAAGGGTTAAAATGGCAAGACAAGCTGCGTGTTAGTTGTGGTATATTTGCATGTACACCAGGTGCAATGAGATAGAAACATGCAGAAAACAGAATACCTTGATAGAGCTGTAGTGTTAGTAACTTAATTCAATTGTTGCAAATTAATGATGGTCATGATAGACTTTGAAATTACTTGAAAGGTTATAAGTATAAGGACAATACTGCGTGTATGCATGTATTTTTTAACACATGTAACATAATGTTTAGCTATTTCCTATTTAGCATGGAGAAAAGGGTTAAACATGTGAACTATGTGTTACAGTATATCTTAGGGGTAGTTAAAAAGCTATTTTCGTTTGAAATCCCATGAATCAGAATCATTTTCATGATTAAAATTGTAATCAATAGCATCATCATCATCAGCAGCAGCAACATCTTGCAGGGAAGAGGACAACTTAAGTCATTCTGAACTGTCTTGCAGACAATGGAGAACCACGTGTAAGTAAGCCAGTGATCAGGATGAAATCTATCATACATATGAACATAAGTTGGGTGAGACAGACAGAATGATTTTTGTAAACCAGTAGGCCTATTTAAAGAAGTCAGACAGACAGGCTGATTTATGTAAAACAGTATTTAAAGAAGGACAGAAAGACTTTACAGAGATAAACGAAACGTTTCAGTACTTAAACAGTACACTGACAGACAGACTTGCAGACAGACAGACTGGTCGGAAAGAACAAGTCAGATTTCACCAAGATTTAAGCTATAAATATCTAGATGTAGATTCTAATTCAAATAATGTGATGTGTTGTATTCACAACTGATTCAAATGAAAGAAAATTTTAGAATAAATGTCTAAATCACTCACATACAAAGTTATTGACAGTAGGAACACAGCTGAGCCTTGTATGTAAACAAAATTCACTGCAGACGATGAATGTAAACAGAGCGTGACATAATTCCACATATACTCGGCATTTTCCGCTAACTCGATCACTGACGGAGATGTTTACCGAACGGAAAACAGTAATTTTCTGGTAAATAAATAGCGATTCAAATAGTTAAATCTAAATCTACACCGAAACGAAATGTAAGTTACAATCTAGTAAGTTTTAGAAAATCGATTTTCTTCGTAGACAAACGTTGTTGCGATTTGTGTGGACTGTCGGGTATTGAGTTGATAAATTTGACATTGAATAAGGTGTAACCCGTCAACTTCCGGTAATATCCATGGACCAATCGTAACTACTCGCTGTATTCCGTCAGAGTTCGGAATATAGGAATCACTCGGAACACCTCGGCTATTTCGAGGTGTTCCGATTGATGAATGGATCAAACCGGAAGCGAAAAATCCATACAACCGATTCCAGGTTAACAATGTACAGCCTAGAGAATCAAAAGTATATCCTACGCGTTACCATAGAGCTCACTTCGTTCGCAAGAATGGCCTTCGGCCATTCTTGCGAGCTGTGCTCGCTATTAATGTACCTCGACCTGTTTGTAGTGGATGTTGGGTAATTTTATCTAGAAATGAAGAAGGTTGCTTTGTTTTAAAACTATATTGTTATCAGGTCATGCCAAGCGCTGTTTTACTTTCGTTACCGGATACGTTTAAATCTGGGACCGAATGGAGATAGTTAAGCGGGATTATTTTGCTAACCGTTTGGCATTAATTTCATGTTGATCCGACCGACATATTTTATTGATGTTATGTTTGATGTTTTGTCGTTTAGAAATATAATTATAAATACAAAAAATGTAAAAGAATGTAGATGAAAATGTTCAGTGACTGTACTCTTAAAGGTCAAGTAAACAGGCAGGACACATTTTCGTAAATATTTGACAAGTTGGTACCTTGTACGACGTAGTTTCGAAAACACTAAAAAATACAGTCATATCGCACATAGCAGCTGTCATATATCACCGATAATACCCCCATTCCACTGGGCGGCGCTTCCACTGCGCTCATGGTGATCATGGCGCTTCTCCAAAATCTTCCAAATCGCCGCAGAAGCGCAGTCATGTGCCTAATTTAGGGACTTGGGCGTTTCTAGTACGCTTATAGTACGCTTCAATCAAAATCTCGCTGCGCTGTTTACGATCCTGTCGCGATGTTGCTGCGCTTCTACGGCGCTTGGTGTCTCTCTACGACGCTTCTACTACGCTTCCACTACGACACGAGATTTCAGGCTACGCTTCGTCTACGCTTACTACGTTGCTGTTACGACCTTGCTTCGACCTAAGCGCAGGAGCTGCGCTTCTGTTGCGCTTTTGGAACGTTTTTATATAAACTACATGTAGGTGATTAAATTGCTTTCGAAGCAGTTGACCATCATCCTTCGAAGAAAATGGATCAAATTGTTTTGAAGACCCAGATCAAGCAAAACACTGTTTTGGGCATGATCTAGGTCTTCTTTTTGCTAAGTGTTTCATGGGGTGACAAGCATTAACATTTCTCTGTTCAATATCCATGTAAGAAAGAATGGTCTTATGAATATTTATTAGCTGCATTTTTTAAAATTAAACCTTTTTAGGAAATGTTTTTGCTTTGACAAAAACTGTACAATCATATCTATATCATGCTATAAGCAAACAGAGCAGACCTTGATCAGACGGCTCCAATAGGAGCTGTCTGATCTAGGTCTACTCTGCAAATGTGTGAAAAAGCATTTTAGTCCATGAGCCAGTAGGGTTGGTCGGTACCATCTCAGGGGAATAATCCCCATTGTGATTTTTTACATCATATACATCTATAGAGTTAGAAAATATGTGATAGCATTGCATCGATGGTAGCTTTCTTTGTGTTAATGCGTTTTATATTATGCTATACAATATCCGCATTTCGAGACAAAATTATCAATGAAAAGTAAAGCTAACGATTTTAGATTTTCTACATTTGGTATCATACCCCAACACGAAATTATGATGGTATACCTGAATCAGGTTGTCAGTCTAACTGTCCTTCCATCTGTCCAACCCATATGTCTCTTCCTCTATCTGTCCGTCCATTCATCTGTCTGCCTATCTGTCCATTTATAGACGCAAGTGTCCCAATGTACAAGTTTGCTTAAAACTTGATATTCTTATTATTTTAGTAACCAATGCACTTGCTAGTTATGCCCCCAAGTATACTGGGGGACATATTGTTTTTGTGTGCGGCGTCCGTCTGTCCATCCGTATGTCTGCACCCCCCCCCCCACACACACACACACACACTTCCGTCCGTCCGTCCGTTCTTCTGTCCGATTTTAGTTTATCCGTGCGGTTTCTCCAAAACCTTTGATCGGATTTGCATGAAATTTCATAGGATTGATCAGCACGATGCCTTGTTTTGTTTATCTTATTTATGTTCCGGTCAAATGATTTTCTGCAGATTTGTGGGACTTTGATTTTATGCACCCCAACGGCGGGCATATAGTAATCGCATTGTCTGTCATTCTACTACGATCAGGGCGCTTCTACTGCGCTGTTGCCGTTCCTGCTACGATTCGCGGCGTTTTTACCAAAATTTTGAAGCGTAGCGGAATCGCCGCTCAGTGGAATGGTGGTATAAGTAAGCACTGGCTGATTTTGGTTGTTCGCTTATCTCCCTTGTGATGACGTCACTTGTGACATTCGCTATAAATGTCGAACTAGATATCGTATAGAAAAGAATCGCACGTAATGTACTTCTGCTTCATTTTGAGTGCTAAAATGGTAATTGGTGCTGCCTATGGGTGTAGCTCCTAATCCGACAGAGACTAAATAGGATTATTTAATTACCAAAAGACGAGAATATGATTTACATTTTGTCTCGATGACTGTTTTCCGTGAAATTTATACTATCTAGAGATGCAGTGGATGACTTGGGTCCACAATTATAAAAAAGGATATGCTACATTCTGTTATAAATGTGACTTAGGTCTAGCACTGTAGGTTAATGGGCTTTTTCTTCGTGGAAAATTATTCTATACAACCGTTTTGTTAACAGCGTAAACCCAAACCACGCAGGAACTGTCTGATCAGGATATGCTCTGATTGCTTAGTCCGAAGACTTATTTCTTTAGATTCGATCAGGGTTGTCTAGCGTCTCTGTAATCCCTGTAATGATTATTTATGAGGTCATGAAATCTTTTATAAATACTCTTAAGAGAAAAAAATGATTAATAAACACGATTTAGCACTGTTGGCAGCAGACACCTAATTTGCTTTAAAATCAATTTCCCAATCCTTCTCTTCTTATATAAACGGCTTCACGCGCGTTTGCAAATAGAGTAGATCCAGATCGGCCAGTTCCTGTAATTTAAGAGCTGTCTGATCAGGTTCTGCTCTGTTTGCTTATGAAATTTTGTTGATCTAATCCTAATTGATCTGTCAGAGCCAATGATCTATTTGCCTTTAGATCTTCTTCATGAATATTCGTGTAAGAAATAATTATTCCATGGATAGTTAATGATATATGAGCACAGGCTATGGCAGTAATTGTACAACCAGACCTACCGGTATATTATTTCATAAGAAAATCGACAAGAACCTGATCAGGGAGCTACAACAGAAGCTGTCTGATCTGGATCTACTCTGTTTGTAAATTTGTTTCAATACGTTTGATCTGGGCCTACTGTGTTTGCATTGGCATAAACAGGCACGTGGAATGAAGGGTTTATATTCGTGAAGTGATTTACTCACACATATTTTTTCATCAGGGAAATAGTTTATCATAAATATGATCCATTTGCAATTTTGGAACATGGACAATTTTGACCCTAAATCCATGGGAAAAAGGGTCATTCTGGATTACTGTAATATACGGAATTGTTCATTGGATGCGTTTTATAGTTTTACTGATTATTACTTACATTATGCCCAAAACTAACTTTGAGGCACCATGACCGCAATGATTGATTCTTTTGACAAGTTACCACAGCTACATAAAGGAATGCAACAATACGTAATATACAGGAAGCGGGTTTTATGGCCTTGCAATAATCATTGTCCCCTGTTGGGTATTTGACAAAGGGCCACTATGATAACTGACATCTGGAGACTGACCCTGCATGGGGCATTTCGTGTGAAATATGGCTTAGTAAAATATGGCCTAAGGCCATTTAACACATTCATTCATACATGCATAGAGAAATTCTAATGGCTATGTTTACTGTTGTTTCCATACAATACAAACCATAATTAAATTGCACATACGAGTATACTGTAAACTTATGATAAAGAAAAAGGAAGCACAGTTTTAATGTGTTGACCATATTTGTTTTATAGACATTTTATTTGTAGTGGGTCCAGTCATTTAAACATTATTCACAAGCTTTAGAAACATGAATATATTAATAAAAAAGTCATTCTTCAAGACCACCTTTTTCTCATTTTTCCAACAAAATACATATTTTGGTATTCCACCTTTACTTGATTTTCTGAAAGTAATGCATCATTTTGGTATTGCAAATATTAAAGTAAAGTAAATAAATAAATAATTTTCTATTTTTAGCTCACCAGAGCACAAAGTGCTCAGTGTGAGCTTTTGTGATCGCTTGATGTCCGTCGTCAGTCGTCGTGCGTCGTGCGGTGTGCGTCGTCCGTCGTCCCGCGTCAACAATTTGAACTTTTAAAAATCTTCTCCTCTGAATCTACAGGGTTCTTAGCTTTCATCTTTGGCACATAGCATCATCTGTAGGTCCTCTACAAAAGTTATATAAATTATGCCCCTGGGGTCAAAATTGGCCCCGCCCCAGGGGTGCCTTGTTTTCTATAGAAATATATAGTAAAGTTTGAAAATCTTCTCCTCTGAAACTGGAATGTTCTCAGCTTTCATATTTGACACATAGCATCAGGTCCAGGTCCTTTATAAAAGTTATATAAATTATGCCCCTGGAGTCAAAATTGGCCCTGCCCCAGGGGTGGGAAGTTTTCAATAGAAGCATATAGTGAAAACTTTGAAAATATTCTCCTCTGAAACTGGATGGTCCTCAGCTTTCATATTTGGCACATAGCATCATGTTCAGGTCCTGTACAAAAGTTATATAAATTATGCCCCTGGGGTCAACATTGGCCCCGCCCCATGGGTGCCTTGTTTTCTATAGAAATATATAGTAAAACTTTGAATATCTTCTCCTCTGAAACTGGAAGGTTCTCAGCTTTCATATTTGGCACATAGCATCATGATCAGGTCCTCTACAAAAGTTATATAAATTATGCCCCTGGGGTCAAAATTGGCCCCGCCCCAGGGTTAGCCAGTTTTCAATAGAAACATATAGTGAAAACTTTGAAAATCTTCTCCTCTTAACCCTTTCCCTGTTCTATGTTATTACAATGTCCAATACCTACTTAATATTTATAAATAAAATAGTTATAACAAAATATAGAAGGTGGAACATTGTAGCCATTCTAGAAAGTAAAGAAACAGACCTATCAAATTCTATTAGCAAACAGAGCAGACCCTGATCAGACGGCTCCTATAGGAGCCGTCTGATTTGGGTCTACTCTGTTTGCATATGCGTAAAAACACGTTTATCTGAGGGAAAGGGTTAAACTGGTAGGTTCTCAGCTTTCATATTTGGCACATAGCATCATGATCAGGTCCTCTACAAAAGTTATATAAATTATGCCCCTGGGGTCAAAATTGGCCCCGCCCCAGGGTTAGCCAGTTTTCAATAGAAACATATAGTGAAAACTTTGAAAATCTTCTCCTCTTAACCCTTTCCCTGTTCTATGTTATTACAATGTCCAATACCTACTTAATATTTATAAATAAAATAGTTATAACAAAATATAGAAGGTGGAACATTGTAGCCATTCTAGAAAGTAAAGAAACAGACCTATCAAATTCTATTAGCAAACAGAGCAGACCCTGATCAGACGGCTCCTATAGGAGCCGTCTGATTTGGGTCTACTCTGTTTGCATATGCGTAAAAACACGTTTATCTGAGGGAAAGGGTTAAACTGGAAGGTTCTCAGCTTTCATATTTGGCACATATCATCATGTTCAGGTCCTCTACAAAAGTTATATAAATTATGCCCCTGGGGTCAAAATTGGCCCCGCCCCAGGGATGGACAGTTTTCAATAGAAACATATTGTGAATACTTTTAAAATCTTCTCGTCTGAAACTAGAAGGTTCTCAGCTTCCATATTTGGCACATAGCATCATGTTCAGGTCCTCTTCAAAAGTTATATAAATTATATCCCTGGGTCAAAATTGGCCCTGCCCCAGGGGTAGCCAGTTTTTAATATAAGCATATAGTGTAAACTTTGAAAACCTTCTCCTCTGAATCTATAAGGTTCTCAGCTTTCATATTTGGCACATAGCATCATGTTTAGGCCTCTACAAAAGTTATATAAATTGTGCAATTTGGGTCAAAATTGGCCCCGCCCCAAGGCTAGCTAATTTTCTATAGAAACATATAGTGAAGACTTTGAAAATCTTTTCCTCTGATTGTCTGGTGAGCGCTTCAGGGCCATTCTGGCCCTCTTGTTCTGTATTTTAGTGGAATTTCTTTTTTTTTTATAAAGTACGTACATTTATACATAGTACTATGTTACTTAACGAGAACGTCCCATTTCATCTGAACCCACTTTGCCTAAATATGAAATTCATCTAAAGTTGTCTGGTTCTGTCTAAAAGTTGTTTGGACCCAACTCATGGACGGGACCCAAATGGTCCCTCTGATCTGAATCTACACTATTTGCTAATGGTCTTGGTCCTAACCTCATCCTCTTTTTAAATTATAGTTTATGAATAGTGTAAATTCACTGACGGGTAAAGTAAGTTTTAACCATTCGCTTGCTATTCACGTCAATCTACCTACCTGTAAATAGTGAAAACCTGCAGGAGCTGTCTCATCAGGGTCTGCACTATTTACAAGTTAATTTACAGCAGTGAAATACGTGTACACCGTGAAACTATATGTTATTATACAACAGGGCATGGGTAAAAAGCAAGAGAAGGGTTAAGATTAACAAAATTAAAAAAAATGTGTTTAATATTAAGTATCATTGTATTTCACACCTAAAATAAACATCACACCCCATAAATAGTTTCCCCTACTCGATAAAGTGTCACTTTCTATGGCTAATCCATGGACGTAATGTCTGGAAAAGTGTGAAAATAATTTGGGTATTTATAGAAACTTAGGAGTCGGATTTGATCAAATTTTGTAAGTAAATAGAACAGACCCTAATTAGACGGTTCCTGTAGGCTCTGATCTGGATCTACTTGCTTTGCAGAGACGTTAATTTAAAGGTAAATGTTAAGTTTCTGTGTACATCCCTCCCTCTCAATAGGATCCCTGACTGGCGAGCATCACAAGTGACGTCACGCAAGGGAGATAATCATGTATCGATATTCAAAATGCACGGTTCGCGGTACAATAAAAACTCGATTTAAATCAAAACTAGATAAAAATGGTAAGAATTTTCTAAAGCTTGGTGTTTAATTAACTGTATACTATCAGAACTTGACGAAAGCCCAATCTGTTTACTTGACCTTTAATGTTTAATCAACATGGTGTAAATATCGGACAAATGTATCTTATTTTAGCGTCCTGATTGACCTATCTTAAATTGTAATAAAGTTATATAGGGTTTAAATATGTACAGTAAAACCGTCTAAACTGAACTTTGAATTTAGTAATACAGTGTGAAAGTCATGCAGAAATATGAGCTTTCTGTGTGACTTTCACCCTGCATTAAGCAACCACCTTTCCTAACGTATCTTAATTGTTCTCTACTAGAATTCCGGTTTAGAAAATATTGCTTTATTGTTAGGTAACCTTGTGCTATGATCCAGCATAGGCTTCGAGTATGCCTACATGCTGTGAAGTTACCGGTCAATCAAACGGCAGACTGAAAATGACTGCCAAAATGACTGCCGTGCTCGGCCACGACCGGATGTTTCTTTGTAAAAACGGAGATATAGAGCAAACTAGAGGTTTTTGTCACAAAAACGCATGTCTCTCCCCTCTAATAAAAGCAATATGTAAAGGGAAATCACTAAAAATGTTATGGTCTTGATGAATGATACTTCCCCTCATTATGCGTTTTCCACACTACATTTTTCAAGAAGAAAATGATAACAGCTAATAACTCCAAAAATACTGATACCAGATTAATGGCCCTTGTGCATGACACTTACTTTCATCATGCTCTTTCCAAAAATAAAATGTCATTCCAATAGCATCAGTCGAACAGGAGTTATTGATCGGCCAAAAAATGTAACAAAGGGCAATAACTCCAAAAATATTGAAGCCAGAATTATGGCCCTTGTTCATGACACTTTCTCTCATCATGCTCTTTCCATGTATGAAGTTTCAATACGATGGCAAGAGCCATGTAGGAGTTATCGTCCGGACAAGAACGAATTAAACAATTGTGCAAGGAGCAATAACTCTAAATTTATTGAAGCTCGAGTTAAGGATCTTATGCATGACACTTTCTCTTATTGTGATCGTTCCATGTATGAAGTTTCACTCCAATGGCATGTGTCACATAGGAGTAATCATCCGGACATTATGTACCTTCTGCATGACAATTCCTCTCATTATGCTCTTTCCATATATGAAGTTTCAATCAACTGGCATCAGGCATATTGAAGTTATTGTCCGGACAAAAAATTGTGATATTTTTAACAAAGGGCAATAACTCAAATATTAGTGAAACCAGAGTTATGGACCTTGTGCATGACACTTCCTCTCGTCATGATCTTTCCATATATGAAGTTTCAATCCAATGGCATGAGCCATATAGGAGTTATCGTCCGGACAAAAAATGTGATTTTTTACAAGGGGCAATAACTCCTATATTAGTGAAGCCAGAGTTATGGACCTTAAGCATGACACTTCCTCTCATTATGCTCTTTCCATATATAAAGTTTCAATCAACTGGCATCAGGCATATTGAAGTTATCGTCCGGACAAAAAGTGTGACAGACAGACAGACAGACGGACAGACGGACAGGCAGACAACTCTCACGAAAACAATATGTCTCCCCCATATAAATATGGGGGGGGGGACATAATAATTCCGTGATGGAGGTTTCTCTGCCGATGTCGAAATTTCTGGAGTAACAAGCGCCCGCGTAAGGCCATTCTATGTACGAGTGTATCATTTTTAAAGGGTTGTATATTGTATATTGTACTGCAATTAGCTCTGTTTCGCTTACCTAATGATTGGGCTATCATTGGTCCCTCTAAATGACCCGTCCGATGGAGTTTTATTCTCCTTCAGCCTTTGTTATATTGACAAAAGCTTTCTTCCTGAATTTAGCAACAACTCAATGTTAAAGACAGCTTTGTTAAAGTAGTAGCTTTAGCGTGGATTTACTGTATATTTTATAAATGCATTTCCTTCTTGATTGTTAAATTGTATAGACTCAGACAGGACGCCGCCGAAAAAATCCAGCTGACCTGGTCGGTATGACTGTAGGAGAAAAACGGAACACAACACACAATTCAACTCGGAATACGGCTAAAGTTAACTGGGCATTGCAATTGTTCATATAATGTTTTGGAGATTGTATGTATTTACCAATTTGGACAAAAACAGATATATGTCTACAGTGTATAGTACCTATGTATATTTAGGCCATTTCATCATTTTAATGATGATTGTTTTTTAAATTCAGACCTCAAAATAGTGTTTAATCCAAAGAAATAAATTCGAATGGTTGGATCTGTTTTATCTTTAACAACATTATTGTGCATTTCGACTATGTTTTGACCATATTGTAACTGGAAATGCGAACTGCGAGACAAATAGGTACTCGACTATGCATTCGTGACATGTTACTAGATAACTAGCATAGCATTTAATAAACAAAAACGTGGTGTTAAGTAGCATTCTCGTGCACCGTAAGATTGTTTTTACTTTAAAATTTTATTTGACTAATTGCGAAATACAACACATGTATAGCTTATTTCGACAATTTCGTTATTCATAGGTCGACTGCAACTATTTCTGTATTAGGATTTAAATACATGTATAACGTTTGGATGTGCTATGATTTAAATACAAGTATAACCTTTGTATGTGCTATGATGTCTGTCTACAGTGTCAACAATATAATCCTTACGCAATAGCAGTATAACTTATACTGACCATTTTGTTATTCGGGGGTTGAACTGCGAACAAGTTCGTTATTTAAATGACGAACTGCGAAATAGTTTGCTATTCGAATGCCCTACATTTGATATATAAGCTATGGATCCATGTCGATATGTGTCCGCAGTGTCTAGAATTTAATCACTGCACATTTATAGCTTATTTTTTACCATTTCGTTATTCGGAGGTTGAAATGCGAACTAGTTCATTATTCAAATGACGAACTGTGAAATATTTCGTCATTCGAATGTCGACCTCCGAATGGTCCTTGATTTGATATATAAAAATTCTGCAAGTGGGAGATCTTTCGAAAGCAAAAAGAGAATATTGCAGACTCTGATTTATTGAGTCAGTTCATGAGAGTAATGATTAAACCTGTAACACTACTCACGCCTTCTAGCACCGGCTTAAGATGTATTCAATTTTCATACTAAATTCACTGACACTGCGAATGTTCAAATGTCGTTTGTTCAAATGACGAACAGCGAAATATGTCGTCTTTCGAATGATGACTTGCGAAATGGTCCTGAATTTGATATATAAATATATATGATGGTAGTGGTGGTGGTGGTGGTGGTGGTGAACTACCCCTACCACCACTACCACCACCATTATCACTCACTCCACCACTACTGACGCAACCACCACTGACCAAACCCCACCATCACCATGATACCTTTGGATAGACCGACAGTGATTCCAGAATAGAAGACTGTCATGCATGTATAAAATCCACGAACTGCAACAATTACTTTCATATCCAGCCTAGGTGTCGCATTCAAGACGATGTGGCTAATATAAGTGGATACAGTTTGGCACACAATATAACTTACACTGTGAAAAATGGTGTCTGTATATAGAGGATCTTACATGAGTGTTCTTGATTATTGGATTTTATTGAAAGAGCTTTTTTAAAATGATAAAAACGAGCTTTAGCGATTTTTATCGTTTTAAATAGACGAATTTAATAAATATAATAATCAAGAACACGAATGCAAGATTCTATTTATAACATAACAAACAAACATGCCTTTGCAGCCAATTTATTCAGCAGTAACGTGGATTGTTATAAACTCTCCTTACATATAGAAATGATGAATGAAAGGTATTATTAGGTTCGCTAAGTAACTGAGACAAAGTAGGTCCAAACTTTCCAAATGTTTATTGACTTACTGTCATATCAACCAAGATCTAATTTAGATCTATCTGATATTCAATTTTAATGTGATAGTTTATGATAGAAAAAATACAGACATACGTCAAAATGAATTTTGAGTTACAATTTCGACATACCAACACGTCACATTATGACGTCACTGCACACAACATGTGTCTGTGTAAAGTGCGCCAATCAGTTTAAATGAAGTTCGACATACAGTTCGCCTACACGTCATTCACTGTCAATGGGATTCAAAATGCGCCTTCATTTTGGTGGATTAAGCCTTTCATCAGTGTTGTATACATTTATTGAAATGGACAAAAGATTCAGTGCTGCATAAAACTGTGTTGAAACTGGAGGAAGATTTTCGCGATCAGCTGTTTTGGAGTAGATCTATAACACTTTTGAAATATGTTGCTGGGTTCAGATGACTATAGTTATTGATTGACGAGATGTTTTTTATGTGTAGCCATCTGCATTATCTGATTTGCCGGGACGTAAACTGTTATTCGGCCTTTGAATCATGTATATATTTGCGTGCACTGTGGTTTGCTTCTTGTTGAGATTGATACCTGTTTTCTGGACCATACGTAACGGCGTAGATGATGATTTGTTGATTCCTACAGATTTTCTTTTACACCAAATGACATGCGGTGAAGGATCGAAATTGTAAAGTTGTAGCGGCAATGTAGCCACTATAGCCAAAATAGAATGGATGATTTGGGTCAGAATAGGTCTTTTTTGGCATACATCTTGTAGATATTTACTGACAGCGGTTATAATTTGTATTATTTTATCGAAATTAAGGCCAAGTGCCAATAGTCCTTTGCCATCTATTGTGACTCAATCGTTGACAGGTAGGTTACCGTCCGCCAGTTTGCTTGTTTTGACAGCGCGTATGAATACAGTTAGGTCGTTCGAATGTTATTCACTAGTGAATATATGCCCGTGAATATCAACATATATATGATAGCGATACGTCAGGCTGAAGCCACGAGTTATGTTATAAACAACTTTAATGTTTTATCTCTTGATCCTTTTTTCACCTTTACAAATAGCTCAGATAAATACTAAACAACCATTGTAATATCAATTTGGTCAGGTTATGCTCCATTTGCTTTATCGCTCGATTCTGACGTTGTTTACAGTTGCATTTTATTTCTTATTGCAGTTCAATAAAAAATTATCCAATGTCCAAAATGTCTTTTTTTCTAGTTCATAATTGTAATACAATAATTAAATTATTAGGCCCCTGCAATGAAAATGCAGAAGCCCTATAGGAATCACATTTTCTGTCCGTCCGTCCGCCCGTCTGTCTGTCTGTCCGTCCGTCCGTCCGTCCGTCTCCGTCCATCTCCGTCCGTCTGTCTGTCTGTCTGTCCGTCCGTCCGTCAGTCAAAACGTTTGATGTGACGCGATGACACATACAGTACTTCACATATTGGTTTTATTTTAAGGGCATATGCTTAGTTTCATCAGAGGAAGACACATATAGTTTTGGGGTTGAAACGCAGTAACTCAAACAGTACTTCACATATTGGTTTCATATTAAGGGCATATGCTAAGTATTATCAGAGAAAGACGGCTATAGTTTTTTGCTTGAATCAGATTACTAAATCTAGCGTTATCTGCCCTTGATTCATCCAAAATGCCATAAACTTTTGATGTGCCGTAATAACTTTAACAGTAGTTCATATATTTGGTTCATAATAAGGGCATGTGCTTAGTATTATGAGAGGAAGACGCCTGTAGATTTTGGGTTGAATGAGATCATGTCCAGAGTTATCTGCCCTTGATTTACCAAAATTGTCATTCAAAAAAAGATCATATGCAGGACCCTGTCTGACTGAGTCAGTTTTCTAGTTTAATATCCTTATATATAATTGACCGACAAAAGAATATTCTTCTGGTAAACGAATATTACTACTACATTATAATCTGACAGTTTTGAATTGACCGGACGAAATAGGTATGTTACATGTACTTGCTTGCATCGGACTCGGGATAAGACTTAATTGCACAGCCACATAGTTTCAACATCACGCATGTGTACAGTAGTAAATACGCTATTCCTACCCACTTAACGCGTTTCTTACCCGTTTCCTATCCGTTCGTTAACCGTTTCTTTGCCGTTTCGTTAAACGGGTTTCTAAACGTTTATTTACGCGTTACTGAACGCGTTTCCTAATCGTTTAAGAGCCCGGATGAAAGCGGAGTAATCACGGATGAAAAGGGGGGGGGGTAATCCTTGATATGGCCTTTCTTTGAAATGGGAGTCATTCTCATTTACCTGTTGGACACGCCTGATATGTAAAATTAAGATCAACAGTATTTAAAATTTTAATTCTCGTTTCATTTCCATAAGATCTAGCTAGATCTAGATCTATATCAAAATATAGATCTACAGTCTCATGGCGTTCATCTATGTGATGTAAAATGTCTTTTATGCTACTGTTTTACAGTACCGGTTTACGGACATTTGCCCCCCCCCCGACACTTGCCCCCCGGACCTTTGCCCCCCTATTTTTAGCCTGTGCGGACATTTGTCCCCCTGACACTTGCCCCCCTGTTGGACTTGGGCGGATATTTGCCCCATAACGGTTTAGCTTGGGCGGACATTTGCCCCCTGTTAATTTTCTCGAGGACGGACCTTTGGTCATTTTTTGCATCATCAGCATCCCTAAAACATTTTACAGGAAGTTGGGCATTTAAAACAACAAAGTGTTTATATATAAAAATTACCTTCAAATAGCAACTAATCATGCATGGGAAACCCAAGCTTTTACAAACGAGTTTAATTGAGGCCTCTATTTACCTTTTTTGCAATGATTTGATGTGTGTGTGTGTGTGTGTGTGTGTGTGTGTGTGTGTGTGTGTGTGTGTGTGTGTGTGTGTGTGTGTGTGTGTGTGTGTGTGTGTGTGTGTGTGTGTGTGTGTGTGTGTGTGTGTGTGTGTGTGTGTGTGTGTGTGTGTGTGTGTGTGTGTGTGTGTGTGTGTGTGTGTGTGTGTGTGTGTGTGTGTGTGTGTGTGTGTGTGTGTGTGTGTGTGTGTGTGTGTGTGTGTGTGTGTGTGTGTGTGTGTGTGTGTGTGTGTGTGTGTGTGTGTGTGTGTGTGTGTGTGTGTGTGTGTGTGTGTGTGTGTGTGTGTGTGTGTGTGTGTGTGTGTGTGTGTGTGTGTGTGTGTGTGTGTGTGTATGTGTGTGTGTGTGTGTGTGTGTGTGTGCAGAAAAGGGTGTGTTCCAAATCAAATGATTCTGCGACATCAAATGTGACCTTTCATTTTCTGAAAACGGTGACCTTTCATTTTCTGAAAACACTGACAGCCATATTTATTGTTTTAACACACAAAGGTGTATGCAGCAGAACGTTACCTTTCATTTATTGTCATTATGTTGTTATGTGTTAAAAACACAACAAGTGTTAATTGGATTAGGGGTTTGACTAGCCTAAAGGCAGTGGAAAATTCTACACTAACGCAATTCATTTACTGTCAAGTGTCGGCTTAGCTTTTATGATAAATATTTGTTTGATTCACACGACGCAATCTTTAACAATAAATAAAACAAGATCTGGATCTGAAGGTGATAAGTATACATCTGTTTGTTATTTGAATACAAAATTACTGATTTAACAACAAAAAAGTAATTTACTTAACTTAGATCTAAGCAATTATTTAAAATAGCTACATTTCTGTATTAGAGCAATTTCTAATGAACCTGAATGGAAGTCTCTGGGTTTTCTGAGATCGAGTAACACAATACATGTGGTGGCAAGACTCAGGGGGGGGGGGGCAAATGTCCGCCCAAGTCAAACCACTAGGGGGCAAATGTCCACCCAAGTCAAACAGGGGGGCATATGTCAGGGGGGGGGGGGGGGGCAAATGTCCGCCCAGACTAAAACACCAGGGGGGAAATATCCGCCCATGCCCAAATAATGGGGCAAAGGTCCGGGGGGCAAGTGTCCGGGGGCAAATGTCCTAGAATCTACAGTACCGTAGCAGGTATAGTAGAAGTATTTTAGAAGAGATTTTAGATCATATCAATTTAAACTATCTTTAAAACTGGAATTCATAATAATCTAAATTTCAAATTTGTCTAAAAGGTTTGGATTTAACTTTGTGCTGAGCCATAGATCTATAATTAGTCAAAACATAGTTTTCTTCTATTTTGGAGAAGCTAACAAATCATAATTTAGATAATCGGGCACATTATATGTGCTTAAAAGTACACCTGTTACGTAATAATTCGTAAATTTGTTGATAAGAAAGATGGTAGTGGTGTCATCACTGTCAGATGTCAACACCGGGGACCATTGTCCCCTACTGAGAAAATAGCTTGGGGATTTACTGACTATCTGGCACCTTTTTAAAGGTTTAAATGAAGTATATTACCTTCTTTAACTCTTTGCCTGCTAGCAATGAAATTTGAAGACCGTTGATGACCCTTGCAAACAGTTTGGATCCAGATGAGGCCCAATAAAAGTAGGGCCTCATCTAATACCCACTCAACTAGGCCTGAACTGGGTCTTCACTAAATAAAACTATAAAAGAACCCCAAAAAAAAGTTTTAAAAAAGGTGGCAGACAGTCATGGAGGATAAAAATGCTAATGACAAGTAGCTGCCTAACACAGGTTGACTGTCTGTATAATAACATCAAGATTTTGTTTTAGAAAAAAAAGTTAAAAAAAAATTAAAAAAAAAAAAGGGTGGCATTTTTTCCAGTGGCATTTTTTCCAGTGGCATTTTTTCCAAATCAGGGTGGCATTTTTACCAGTGGCATTTTTTCCGGTGGCATTTTTATCGGTGACATGTTTTCCAGTGGCATTTTTTCCGCACACCCTTTGATCGTATCTTTAGGCTGGGTAAATAATAAAGTATTCAACTAAGACAATTTCTTTTCATGCATTCAAAACAATTAAATAGTTTAGTACTTTTTAAATATTTGAATGCGGGGAACAAAAGTACTGACATTTAAAAGCCGTGTAAAAACAGCTAATATAGCTCCAATTTCAGGGTTTTGATCAGGGTCTTCACTAGTACTTTTATAGGCCTAATTAAAAATCATATAGCAATTTTAAGCCTGATAATAATGGATGGAATATGCAGTTAAACAATAATGGGCCATTCCACTTATAAATTTCGGCATACAAAAGTTTAATCGTCACAAAGTAACACAATAATAAGAACGTTTTCATAGTTATATGTGTGCATAAAATACACTTATTTGTTTAAAACGCTTTAGATCTACCTCATAATGATGAAAAGACCTTTGCAAACAGAATAGACTCAGATCAGATTGCTCACGTGGAACCCGTTTTATCTTGGGGTCTACACTGTTTGCTTATCCCATTACATACACATGGATATAACACCTTAACACATTTGCAAACAGAGTAAACCTAGATTTGAAGGCTCTTGTAAGAGCCATCAGATCAGGGCCCACTCTGCTTATGAAATGATAAATTAATATACCTGACTATATTTTCTACCAATACCAAAATGTCGTGTGCACTTATACCATTGTTATAATTCAGCAAGATCTAATACATATTCATGATGTCATTTTTTTCTGACAAAAATATTCCAATGGGAAAGGGTTAAGAAATAGAATGGATCTGAATTCTTTAGTAGGTTTCTTCATTCCAGATCCAAAATTTGGTGGTTTACCTTGTGACAGTTTTGGATCTGAAATGCAGAAACCTATTAATTAAAATTAACTCTTCAGTCCATTTTTGGGGGGGCTGATATACAGTAGATACCTGATATTAGAGCTTTGTACAAAATAGTTTTAAGAACATGTCGTTCCCTAAATGAGCAAATCATCGACACTAGCCGGGATTGAACCGCTTAGCTTTCGTTGAGTGACGAATCGATACTTATTTCATTCGGTCTTGTTTGAAAACGGCAATCATCGATAAGATCCGATATCTCCGCATGAAACGGAAAACTGACGCACCAACCGCAACTTCTCTGGTATAATCGTTTCTTTACGCGTTTAACGGGTTTAAACCGTTTATCGTGTAACCGTTCGTTAACCGTTCAATACTCGTTCAATACTCGTTTCTTACGCGTAGAAAAACGGGTAAATGGGTAGGAATAGCGTATGAATTAAGTGTCCATCACAGACATGTCCCACTGTATAGAAGTACAAATTAACATCTGCGTCAAAATTGTTGACACGCCTGAGAAAACACAATTAGAACGTTATCGTTGTCGTCTTGGTATTAGTAAAAAAGTTTACCCTTGGCCTATTATTAAAATGAGGTTTGCATCAATTCCGATCTGTGATAGTTTTCACATACTCCCGGTTCGTTCAAGCTTTTGATAAACTATTAACAGTTTAAACAGTGTCAAATTAGTGTCAAACAGCTTGGATCCTGATGAGATGCCGAGTTACTCAGCGTCTGATCTGGATCCAAGCTGTTTGCAAATGTGAGTCAGCTCGCGCTTAGCTGGCCAATGGTTAACTCTGTGATGATGCGTTACTTTAACGACGTGGTTAATAAACGAGGTCTAGAATGTACACTGCTTTACAGTGCCCCAGTAAAATATTCAATAATATAATTTTCTATATGTAACATGCTAGCTGTTAACGTTCCAGTAACGGAAGTCGATATATGTATGTCGCTTCATGATTGACTATGTGTTTTATTACGTTTTCATTCATTTATCCCACATCATAGTCTTAGCATTTCGTCTTTTATCACTCCATCGTAGTTTATATATTCAAGTTCAGTTTAAATACCTATAAATTATCCACGCATTTACTAGTTTTATACCATTTTCTATCGTATTACAACAGCGCCGTGAGAACAAACTGCCACTGTGTTTTTTGTAAGCATAAAACAGTTACTACATCAGTGACGCTGCGTCCGCACAGGATCGCCACGTTTTTACTGTGTCGCCACGTTTTTACGGTGTCGACACCATTGGCGAATTTGTGATAACAGTTGCTAAATGTTTAAATGAGATGACGAACACATAAGTGCCTTATCAGGATCCAAACGTAACACCCTCAATATGGTCTTGTAAAGAAACTTAACAGAGCTCCATTTTATAATTAGAAAATCATATAATGTAGATCTCGATTTTGTGGCATACTTCATACTATACATGGTTATAATGTTTGTCTGTTTTGCTCAATTCATGGGTTTGTCTGTCCTGTTGTTAGAAAAATATAGCGCTTTAAATATACAACAAAAGTAATATGCCAATATCTTAGCAGGGTTCTGAACATTTTGTTGATTTTGCAAATTAGCTCATGACATTTTTCAAATGCAGATGGGTGTCAAAAAATGTATGCCCTGGTCATATGGCACATGTCAGCCACAATCTTTGTTCTTATTCGAAACTGTTTGCAAAGTACATGCACTAAACCAATGTATTAGCCCCACCGGTTAACGGAATAACGGGGAATATATGTTTGTTCTATTTCGTCTGTCTGTCTGTCCGTCCGTTCGTCCTCTCATACGGTTTGATGGTTATGTGACACCGAGAACAAAATATATTTTGAGTTTTTCTGTGACTATATTGTCATTTTATGTGACTATTTTGAACAAAAGAATAGTCACATAACATTCAATCCGTGAGAAGGGCAGTCAGTCCGTCTGTCACGCTTCGTGCACGGGCCATATCTCATACAAGGGTAGTCAAAATTCATTATAACTTCACACAGTGAACAATCATGATGAGAGAAAATATCATGCACAGGGACAATAACTATATAAAATCAAAATAGTTGGAGTTATTCCCCTTATTCATATTTTCTTGTCCGGACAATAACTCTTTATCGACTAGATCAATTGATTTGATACTTCACATACGGAACAGACACGATATGAGAAGGTGTAATACACAAGGGCCATAACCCTAGCATCAATATATTTGGAGTAGTTCCCCTTTTTAATATTTTCACGTTCTGTCACTCTGTCACACTTTGTGTCCGGGTCATATATCTTTCAAGGGTATGCCAAAATCATTATAACTTCACACGTGGAAGAATAATGATAAGAGACATTGTCATGCACACGGGCTATAACTCTAGCACCAATATTTTGGAGTTATTTCCCTTTTTCATATTTTCTTTTCCGGACAATAACTCCTTATCTACTGATTTGAAACTTCACATATGGGCCGTATCTCCTACAAGGGTAGTCGAAACTTCACACAGGGAACAAGCATGATGAGAGAAAATATCATGCACAGGGACCATAACTCTATAACATAAATATTTTTGGAGTTATTCCCCATTTTCATATTTTCTTGTCCGGACAATAACTCTTTATCTGCTGGATCAATTGATTTGAAATTTCACGTATGGAATAAGCATATGAGAGAAAGTGTCATGCATAAGCGTCATAACTCATAACTTATTTTTGGAGCTTGTCCCCTTTGTCATATATTATGTCGGTCTGTCACGTTCTGTCCGTCTGTCACTCTGTAATCCTGCGTTCCGTGCCCGGGCCATATCTCCACATTGGCTAAATTCATTATAACTTCCTATGATTGGTATCCATTGCATGGAGATGTGTCGCGCAGGACAATTAGCCACCAAATCCCATGGTCAATGTCACTTTTTGGTATGAAAGAAGGTCAGCATCATTTAACAAATTTTTTTCTCTATCTTCTACATTTCCTATATTTGTGAAATAGTCTTGGTATACTAGTACTAGCTTATGATTTTTACAAGTTCATTCAGGTGGGTCATGTATATACCATGGTCAGCTACACCATGGGTGGATGTAGTGGGGGGGGGGGAGGTCAGCTACACCATGGATGGGTGTAGTGGTGGAGGGGAGGTGGTGTAGTGGTGGAGGGGAGGTGGTGTAGTGGTGAGGGGAGGTGGTGTAGTGGGGAGGGGAGGTGGTGTAGTGGGGGAGGGGAGGTGTTTTTAATCCGGCGGGGGACTCGTAATACAACATGCCCTTGGTTTGATATAATGACAAACGTGAAATTGATGATGCAATAAGTACGTAACGTGTGCATGATTATTAGTTACAAAAACTACACCAATGTTTAGTTGAACATATAATATGTATTAATTACTCTATAGTTTATAGATCAACGGAGCTTAACGTATGCGGCTAAAACAAATAAGCTCGAATTTATCTGAGTATCTACGTTTTTTGTGTCTGTCTACCTTACTATCAACATCATCATCATCATCAGCATCATCATCATCATCATCATCATCATCATCATCATCATCATCATCATCATCATATCACCACTGTCATAATCATCATCTTCATCGTCGTCGTCGTCATCACCACCTCCACCATTGAAACTTGCATATGTTGTTGTTGCAATGATAATGTTGATAATGTAGATAAAGATGATAAAGACGATGACTGTCTGTCTATCTTAACTTATCTTATCTTATCTTATCTTAGCGTGCCCTATCTCATCTCACCTACCTTCTTCCCTAGCTACCTACTTTTTTTTTAACTTTGTTTGCGTTTAGCAAGTGTGTCATGTTGATATAGAAACAATAAGACATACCAAAACAATTGTCGTCTGAGCGTTTGCCGGAACATTCGATTTTTGTAAATATATATTTAAATATATACCAATGTCCGAAATGGTATTTGAAATAATTCAGTACTACTCCCCATTTCTTAGTGACCTATCGTACAACATGAGTTTCAATAAATTTGACATTCAGAAACTTGTTGCTCTTTTTTCCGATTGTTGTTACATGTGTTGCAAATGTTACAAAGAAAGTTAATGTTGCCAACTGTTACATATATTACCAGATGTAACATAATTATGTTGCCATACTTTTCTGTTGCCAGATAGTGTTACATATGTCGTATATTACATATAGTACATGTATTGGCGACTTTTGCTTATCTTGCCAACTCTTACAAATGTTGCCAGGTTTTACATTTGTTGCCAACTCTTACAAATGTTGCCAGGTTTTACATGTGTTGCCAGGTTTTAGATGTGTTGCATTTGTTACATGTATTTTCATGACCAACGTGCAAATATATGGATCATGTCAAGTGCAGGGAAATATTTTGAATCAAAATTAGACAATGAGTAACGCATATATATAATCAAGGTTCAGACTATTTGACACCCTAATAATGACTTTTGAAGGTATGGAAAAATGGTCTGGATCTACTCTGTTTGTAGATGCGTTGACATGACGGAAATGGTTACACAAGTATAAAGAACGCTTTCCACATTCTGCATACCTGCAATACACACACTTGTTAAGGGTGAAACGGTATCTTATGGTACACATGTACCGCGGTGTTTTCACTTACGGTTCGGTTTTCGGTATTTATTTCCACTTCACGGTACGTACCGAAAATTTCGTAATGTCTAGGGACGAATTTGCCGTAATAATATAAAAGCCGTTGGTTGGTTGGTTCTTTCTATAAATAATATCCAATTAGATTACGTGTTAAGTACATTACTCGTAGTTTACATACATGGCTTCAACCTCCAACGCAGTAATCTCCCCTAATCGCTACGCTGAAGAGACCGCACGTAGTGACAAGGGAGATCACTGTGAGGAGTTTGACATGGCTTCTCCGGAGCGAAACGAAAGTGCATATTTCAATTTGCAATACAGAAACTGTTCCCAAACTGAAAGATGCACCAACAAGCTACTGGTCGAAAGTTTGGAAGTCTTTTGGCTTTCGGGAAGGCCAGTCTGAGAGCAGAATGGCAACAATTCATGTAAGCGTTGTTTCGCGGACGTGTATATAGCACGTCGATCGCAAACGTTGTAGAAATTACTGATGGTAGACAAGTGAGTTATTGTTATTAATCCTTACTGTGCTGGATATTATTATATAATAGACTTAAACTCTGCTCTGAGATTTTCAACCATAGTCCATTGAAAACTGTGTGGACCAAGATAAGCTGTCTTGTTAAAATGTGACATTTGAATGTGACAGCTGCTCAGGGCTTACACTGTTTGCAATGCACTTTGGTTGGAAATCTTATAGTGAGGCTCAATTTCAATTATCATCCTACATGTCACACTGTTTAAACTTGTATTTATAGACAAACAATGCAGTCCAAGATTAGAAAACTTCTTATAATATCTACATTGTTTGCAATGCTTTGTTTGCTTGTTTCCAGCACATTGTTGGTTATTTTAAAGATCCAGTTGAAGAGATTATTAGATAGTGATATTTTCCATAGAAGGAGATTTGTATTTTAAATAAATATTCTATGACATGGTGTTCAGTATTACATTATTTTTTAAGTAATTTTCCCTGAAATACTTGACTGTTTATGATTTTAAGAGATTAATCATTATCACTGCTAGCTGTGGCAGTTACTGATTCTAGTCAAAACAAATTAATTCAAAAAGGTCTTTTTGTAGGTCAGCTTCAAAATTATGTTAACAAGATAAAAATTCATGTACCGAAAATGTACCGAACCGTGGCTCATATACCGTGTACCAAACCGAACCGTGGGGGTAGTGTACCGTTTCACCCCTAACACTGGTATATACATGTACACTTTAATACTTATCTGAAGCGACGACGTAAATCATATCACTTTATGGGCGGCTTTAGGTTACTATTCTAGATGTTCGTACTGCTGAACGTAACTATCGCCCACTAAACAAAACAGATGTGTACACTTGCATGCTTAACACATACTGTGGAACGCTCTCATCAGGGTCTGCACTGTTTGTCATGTAACGATTTTCTTAAGAAATATCCCGTAAATATTCACCATATGATTGTCCTGTTTGAATTTTGCAAGAGTCAATTTGAAAACTCGGCGTTGTAAGGGTTAACTAGTCTCTGTTGTATTATTAAATTATACTATATATAACTAAATAATCGGGCAAATCAAACAACAGCAACTTGCTTGAATGTTCTGAATGATTGTTTCTAGATCAAGTGCAACATGGTGAAAAAGTTGTGACTCGACTGGAGCTCGAACCCAGGGCCACTGGCCTACCATGCCAACACCCTACCGACCGAGCCACCAAGCCACACAGCAAAGCATATCAACTGATTCACCACAATCTCTACCGGCCACACACACACCCTCTACACAAGAAGTCGTCCCGAATTCTTACTTAAAGAACACTCCACAAGTTTCTTATTATTACAAATTATCTTCATATAATCTTCATATTATCTTCATATCTATGCCCCTGTGGGTTATTTACGTTGGGCGCCAAATGTAACATGGTGTAAAAGATGTGACTTGACTGAGACTCGGGTATATAGGCATTTGGTTTGCCATGCTAGAACTCTACCGACTGAGCTAGCGAGACCTCAGTGAAGTCACACTGTCACCAGGGGCGTCCTTTCCTTCAACTATCTCATCCGCTGCCTCATGTCGTAGTGCAGATGTACTATGCCATATAAAATAGTTGACAGTGCAACCTTAATTTAACCACCAACAACAATCTCCTTTATGCGACCGCTGTCCTGACTTATCAGTGTGAAATCTACTGGGCGAAAGAAAGAGCCCGCCGTAACACGCCAACTATATATCAATGGGTAAAATTAAAACATGAGCTCTGCACGTAATAACCGGAACATACAAACATACACCAGAAAAAATAATGACCAAACAACCGTCATCGTCACACAAGCACGGAAACAGAATGTTTTAATAATTCTTAATGAATGTCTGCTGTAACCCACAAAGTGTGCTCTGTTACTGATCTTCAAAGCAATCACTCAACAGTCAACAGTAGCGATTCTAAGGAAACGGTGAGTCGCCCGGTGTCATATCTGGAAACATACATGTGTGCATGGGATATCAAAGTAGCACAATCCTGTGAACAAACTGTATTGCTTGGTCTAACAATCAGATTACTTTTTTAATGCACCAGTGTGTCACATAGATTTTTATCACGCCTGAATGCTACAATTGGCAGTTGTTGAAATACTTCTTTAAGCCGGTCTGATTGGTGTAAAATATTTGAATGTTCTTTTTACAATGTCGTGTATATTCGGAAGCAGATTTGAATATGTCAAAACTAAAGGGACCCTATTCATGTTCCTATTGGATCTAACTGTTTGTTTCTTTACTAAAGTTGCAGATCTGTCAAGTTTATCCACCCTTACCAACTGATTTTCTATATCCTCTCTTCCTCAACTTGAGTGTATTTCTTTCTGTAGTATAGTCGTATTCTCTTTATCATATACGCTTAATTCTTAGTCCCAAACCATATTCTATGCTCTTCTTTGTACTAGGAGGATGACAGGAAGAATTGTTAAGGTACAGCTGTTAGGCTTAACATAAAGATCTGTATATATATGGCCATTGTCTATTTTAACTAAAGTGTCCATAAATTCTATCTGATCCAAACCATATCTTAACTCTATATTAATAGTCGAGTGAATACTGTTTGCATGTTTCGCAAATTCTTCCAGTTCTTGAACTGTACCATCCCAAATCCCGAAACCATCATCAATGAATCTCTTGTAAAACATAGGCACTTTTTTGTGTGACATCAATTCTTCATCCCATTTCCTCATATATGCACAAGAAAAATACTTTCTTAATTTGGAACCAATTACCACCCCATCTTTTTGTATGAAAACGCAAATGTGTTGTCTAAAACTACTTGAATCATTTTAAGAACATTTTCTGTATCAATCAACGGATCACTTCTGTTTGCAAGGCTTTCCATACAAGCATCTAGTCCCTCTTTCTTTGGAACTGATGGATACAACTTTGCTACGTCTAAACAGAACAAAATGCAATTTCAGAAAGTGGTTCATTAATCTCTTTTAATTTGGTAATAAAATCAGTTGTATCCCTGATGTAGCAAGGTTAAATTTCAACAAATTCACTAAATTCATGCTCAGCAAATTCAGCTAACTTATACCACACAACAGGTAAACCTCCTTCCTCTAGAGTTAAAGTAAACTTGTCTTTTTAAATATTGAAGGGTTCGCTAAATAACAATAATTACACGGAGCTCAGACAGAGATAAGTTCGTGTCGTACTCTCAACGCTGAATAAGGAAAACCCCTTACAAACCCTAACACACGGATAACACATGCATCAATGGACTTAACCCCTTAAATTACCTTAAAAACCTAGGGCTTTCCCCAGGATTTTAGGAAGGCATGTCGTTTTTCAGTCCGAGGGGGGGGGGGGGGGGGGGTGCGGGAGGGGTTTCCCCTCCTGCCTAGCGCCGCGGCGAAAAATTTGAAAAAAATGAGGTTATCATGGTGAATATTTTGCATTTTCTGATATAAAGTAAAAGCTATAGTAGGGCTCTTGAAAGTTTTTTATTGCACATGTTTGTACAAAAAAAACAGAATATACATTAAACATATCTACAACCACAGCACCACCTTCCTTGCACGAAACTTTTAAACGTGTTCTTTTGCAAATTCAAATTTGATAAAAAAAAATTGCAAGTAGATCAGACACTGTATACTTAAGTCTTAATTGCTTAAAACTTCTGGTCTGAACTACATGTAGTTTCAATATTTGGAAAATTCACTCATCACACGGAAAGGCCTGTGCTTGGTTGCTGTCCACATTTTCACAGCCTCATGGTATGGAAATTCCAATGTTAGAGGACCTGTGTGAAAGTCATCAGAAGGGTTTGGAGGTTGATGTATGTGGCACTGGTCCTTTTAACGTTTCAGTTCAGAGAATCATCTCTCAAAGTCTGAAGAAAAGTGAAACTTGTAAAAAGAGTCTGACTATGTACCATGGAAGAAACATGAAACTACCATCAAAACCGATATTAGATAAAGATCTATAAACAACCCCCCCCCCCCTTAAAAAAACAACCAAATTCAATACCTTTATTCTAGACAATTTTGCATAATATATGGTCAGAAGCTATAAACCAGGATCTAAACTAATGTTTGGTAGAAAGAGTGTAGATCCTTATCAGTCAGTTCCTATAGAATTCGTCTAATCTGGGTCTACTCTGTTTGCAAAGATGTATTTCTGGAGATTTATACTGAATAGTCAATATTCACTCAGTATGCGCATTACATCGTGTATTTATGGAGATTTATACTGAATAGTCAATATTCACTCAGTATGCTCATTACATCGTGTAACAAATTTAATTGACATTGAAATCAGCCGGGACGACGTGTCCCTGGGACGCTCGCATCGAACTTCATCGAACAGTCATTATTAAATATTAAAGTATTTCTATCAATATTATTTGACAAATTAAACAGATGGTGAAATGTTTTCTAAATATTGATGATTCTTGTCAAATTATCGGTAGTTTTGCCATTCCAGAACATAGTTGTTTCAAATACGAAAGACCGGCGGTGACATTTCCACTTCAAGATTTCACACAATAGAATTCATGATTTCACGATTTCACAATTTCATGATTTCATGATTTCACGATTTCACGATTTCACGATTTCACTTCAAAATTTCACAATTTCACAATTTCACGATTTCATAATTTCAAGATTTCACGACTTCACAATTTCTCGATTTTGCAATTTCAACCTCATGTAGAATCTTTTAGCCACGTGGCACGCTGAGGTAATTAAGGCAACAGAGTGGCTCTCGCCCTTGAAATCAGGATGGCAATTTGAAATCCATAAATACACCTTTCTACGCCTTTGCAAACAGGCTAGACCCAGCTCAGACGACTCCTATAGGATTTAATCTTATTTAACATCCATGATGTCATTATTTCTTACAGTTTATTATTAATTAAATTCTCCTCCAGTACAGTGTCATACAAACATAAGACAATGATTTAACACAATAAACACATGATTGGCAATTCTCATGCATGAATATTCATGCAGGAAAGGGTTAAACAATATTGATGGTGGACCTGAGGACAAGCTACATGCAAAATATGAAGGCCCTCGGCCCTACAGTTCTGGAAGGGAAGATTGTCATAGTTTTCCACCGTTTCTTTCATCGTGGCTTTTACTTCAACATGTGCGTTTTGATGACGTCATAACAATTCAAATGGACTAAATGAAATCATGAAATCGTGAAATTGTGAAATCATGAAATTGTGAAATCGTGAAATTGTGAAATCGTGAAATTTTGAAGTGAAATCGTGAAATCGTGAAATTGTGAAATCGTGAAATTGTGAAATCGTGAAATTGTGAAATTATGAAGAGAAATCGTGAAATCGTGAAATTGTGAAATTGTGAAATCGTGAAATTGTGAAATTTTGAAGAGAAATCGTGAAATCGTGAAATTGTGAAATCGTGAAATTGTGAAATCGTGAAATTGTGAAATTTTGAAGTGAAATCGTGAAATTGTGAAATCGTGAAATTGTGAAATCGTGAAATTTTGAAGTGAAATCGTGAAATTGTGAAATCATGAAATCGTGAAATCGTGAAATCATGAAATTTTGAAGTGAAATCGTGAAATCGTGAAATTGTGAAATCGTGAAATCGTGAAATTTTGAAGTGAAATCGTGAAATCGTGAAATTGTGAAATTGTGAAATCGTGAAATCATGAATTGCTTTGTGTGAAATCTTGAAACGGAAATGTCACCGCCGGTCTTTCGTATTCAAACGTCATGCTTACGTTCATTCGGCCTTTACAAATCAAGAAGAAACTTGATTTAATCATACATGTGCAAAGAATGGAAGTTCTTTGTTCCGATATAAATCGAGTATGCAGAACGAATTCAAGTGGAGTCCACGTAAATAGTCCAATTACAGTTATTTAAATCGGTAGCCTATATAAGACAAACTTACGCTTTGAGCTTTCAGTGAGCCAGCGAATGTTTTTTCCCTCGATTTCGTGTCCGCTCCCGACATTCGTTGTTTTTGTTGGTTTGACTTTCTGGAACCTTCTTCTCAATGGACTGAATTGTTTGTTCGTTTATCCGTACCGCACCTCTGAACTGCTTCAGCGGTTAATTGTTTACACGCGACATGCAATCATCCATGCGTACGGCACGCGCTGCGGGTGTTGGCTGATAGCTTGAGACACTGCAACACCAGGGGAAGTCTGTGTGTATACTTGTCACTTAAAATGACATATAAACAAACACGTTTGAAAGGGCGTCGGCTCGAGAATTTTTACATGTCGGAGAAATTAAGGGGTGTCGGATTTTCGCCACCGACGAAGATCGAATGTCGGGCCCGTCATGCGAAAAGGGCCTGGGGAAAGGCTTAATGGAGACTACATCGCATGAGAGGGAAAGTAGTGTTCTACTTTTTCGTGTACTGCAACAAAATCACTTTGTATTCGTTTTCTGATTTTTCAATGAAAATATAACTGCGGAATATGAAGATTTTCAAAAATATACCGGGATCATCCGTCTCTTAAATAGTCGGTCCTAGAAATAAGTATTTGGTCATATTTAAATACAGTAGATTTAATTACGCAGTGAAAAGGCACCTGGAGCCGAATAATCGCATGTTCGTAATAATTTCTTACAATCACTTTGTATATAGAAATTCGTGCGATTTGGTTGAGGTGAAATTTGCACCATGTACATCTTTAATTGTCACTATACAGTACATACAACGCTACACTCGTACAGATAAATCACATTCACTATACAGTACATAATTATAACGCTACACTCGTACAGATAATTCGCTATACAGTACATAAAACGCTACAGTCGTACAGATAAATCGCTATACAGTACATATAATGCTACACTCGTACAGATAAATCGCTATACAGTACATAAAACGCTACACTCGCACGGATAAATCGCTATACAGTACATAAAACGCTACACTCGTACACATAAATCGCCATACAGTACATATAACGCTACACTCGTACAGATAAATCGCTATACAGTACATAAAACGCTACACTCGTACAGATAGATCACAACACTCAGTTCGATCCCTACAAACCGTACATTTCGATCCCTACAAACCTTGCACTTCTGGCTTGCGACTTTTCTACAAACCGTACTCCATACTCAGGGAGCCAATGGGGTCTACCGTGCATCCCCCGACTTTTTTCATGGGTACCAAAATGTTCTGAAAAGTGTCCTGAATCAGAATCGCGAATGTACTCAAGTTTTAATTCTTTTAAGCTATGTGTATTTTAACCGATTCCATGGCAACTCCCTAGTTATCGTAATGATGACCCATACCTACAAAATACAGTGTAGCCCATATCACAGCAAGTTTTTGTCCTAAAACTATAAAACTGGTACCAAATGGAAGATAAGACATTGTGCTTTTTTGTTTTAAATTACCTTATTGGCATACTCATGAATATTAATGAGAACATTAAAAATAGTAAAAAAGTGTTCATTTTTTTTATCCTACAAATATCAGAAAAAAACTTCAAATGCAGTTTAACATGGTGACAAAACCCAAGGAAACAAAGTATCCAATTTGAGGACCAAAGCATTAACTTTCAGTACCGTTTTCACCGTTTCCATGGCAACACCCCAGTTTTCGTAATGATGGCCCTCTTAGTCATATACCGATACTATTCTTGGTAGAACAAACAGAAAATAAATATCGATAAAACTGGGGGGGGGGGGGGGTTAAAATGCCCGCGTTCATGTACCATTATACTAATTTATTATTTCTGACATAAATATTCACGGAGTAAACATGTTCAAGTCACAACAAGATAAAAAAAACTCTTCAACCAGCTAAAACGTTAATCAAATTTCAACATAGCTATAAGTGACAATTTTGGTAGATGTTATCTAGCAATTACAGTTTTATCAAGCAAGGACAGTAAAACGAGTAGTCCAAAATCATACTTTTTGACTGAAACTAACCAATTAACACTTTACTTCATGAGTACACAGTTCTACACCTTTGCAAATAAGCTAGACCATGACCAGACGGCTCTTGTAGGAGTGTCTGATCAGGGTCTGTTCTGTTTGCGTCTGGTATAGCATATTTATGATTTTACAGTTTATGTCATGATCAAACTTCCCCGTATCAATGTGCTATTATAAGAATCTATTTAATGTTCATGGTATGTTATTTCTTACATGAATATTCAAGGAGTAAAAGCATAATTATATAATACAAGACTTTAGATTAGATGGTTATATAGGAAATATCACTTATTCGTTTTTATTTTTATGTCACGTCTTCTCGGATGCGATTCTTATGGATAGCAGCAATATGAGATTCGGCAGAAAAAAGAGCCTGATGGATATGTGCGCAACTTTCTGATCCTTCGGGATCATTAGTTTTGATGTTATTAGTTTTGAATATTGAATACTGCTTAAACCGGTGCTAGGGGCGTGAGTAGTGTTGCACTTATAATTACTACTCATGAACAGACTCAATAAAACCGAGTCTGCAATTTTCTCTTTTTGCATTTCTACTTTTGCTTTCGAGGGATCACCAATTTTCAGAATATATTTATTTACAGTCCCACTAATACATGTCACTAAGGGTGTTTTAGAAAGTTTGATGCTTTTACATTAGTTGTATGTACTTATTCTTTTGTACTTAAACATGGGGTTTTCGACACCATAGGCCAATTTGATATGACTTTGCTTCCTTTTGATTCCTTACAAGATGTAGAATAATCCGGCATCTTAGAAAGGTCAAAACTGTTGGTCGCCGTGACACTTAAATTTTAACAGCTATGAGAGAATATGAAATATGGCACGAACGCTACCTAGTGTTCAAAGATTTCATTAATTCCCAGTAAATCCAATCACTATCACAATACATACAATCACAATGCCCCAACACTACATTGCGTTGTGATCTAACATACTTACTTAAATTTCGTGGAAGTTTCGGACATAATGGCAATCCAGCATGTTCTTCTGTGCTTGACTGGCGCAATGCCTGATCCGTCGAGTTAACAAAATACTGTTTTATATCTAACAGTCCCACCTTCACTCTATTCATGTGGGTTAAAGATAAGTTGTAAAATAAGAAGATAACGCATAATCCCAAACATATTGCAAATAATTTTTTCGTAAAAGCCATCACAAGAGTAATTCTGTATTATTTCAAACACTTCCTCCGATAAATATTATTTGACTACACAATTATACAAACGAACGGATGTAGCATCTGTCAAAAGTATGTGTATGTCACAAGTTTAACCACACTATCGGGTGTGAATTAGAGCTTGAGCCAAAATATTGTAAAACTGAACCACCCAATGGGGGAATCATGCTAACGACACTTTTGTCATATAATACATATAAAATAAAAATCGGTGATAGCTTTACATTGATGGTAGCTTAAATGTAACATGAACATTAAAACACGTAATAAACATTGCATTGCATTATTTGTGTCAATTTGAAATGTGACAAGCATGTAACAGACATTCTTCAAATATGAACTACATAGTTAGGCACTACATTGGCAGATTACATGAACACGATTACATTAGTACGGTTACATGGTACGACTACATGGGGACTGCTTGGGCACGACTACATAGTACGTGTGCAAGGGGCTACACGGGAACTATCACCTACTTTCAGAATATATGTACTTCACAACAGCAGGTGTTATGTGCTTGTTTGGCGGCCATAAAAAGTAACCCGTACTTCATTCACAGTGTTGTTATATTTTCTGGCCCTTCGGGATCATTAGTTTTGATGGTATAAGTTTGAAATACTGCTTTGAAGAACAGACTCAATAAAACCGAATCTGCAATTTTCTCTATTGACATAGCTACTTTTGTTTACGAAGGATCACCCACTTTCAGAATATATTGATAGGGACTAATAGATGGTGAAAGTAAATTACCTCGTAGTCTACTTTCTGTCCGAATGACCCCTCAGCCGACTTTACATTTACATGGTTATTGAGCCATTCGCCTACACTATTGAGCACTGCTAACATATGGCGCGATTACGCAGCTGTAGTACCGGCTAGTTACCTGCACATATACACATTCTACCCCATGGGTGGAGAGGAAGCAACCTCATGCGGGTGGGATATATTGAAAAGCGTCTTTAAGATGTCTAGCTGGTCTAGCCAGGATTCGATCCCGGTCCCCTAGGTTTATCAGCTAAACGCTCAACCACTAGGCCAATCTACCACCTGATATGACTACAAGGAGACTACGTTGTACAGTATGGGGACTACATGAATACGACTCCGAGAATACTACATGGGTTTGATTACAGGGTACGATGTTGTAGGAACTAAATAGGGACTACATGGGTTCAATTACATGGTACGATGACATGAGGATTACATGAGCACGACTACATGGGGGCTACAAAGGTGCATGTACGACTACATGGTATGGTTGCACTGTGGCTACATTAGGATAGCATTGGTACGACTACATGCGACTACCTGGGTATGACTACATGGTATGACTAAATAGGTTCGACTTTGTTAGCCCAATTACATAGATATGATTACAATTGATTACGTGCGTAAGTCTACATTTGCACTTGCTAATCTGAAAAAAATCAATCTTAGCCTTTACTGTTTCATATTACGTTAACACTTTTCCTCATCTAGATGTGTTTTCACGCATTTGCAAGCAGAGTAGACCCAGATCAGAAGGCTCCCATATGACCCTACTAAGCAGGGCCTGTTCTCTTTTTAACTTCTCACTTATAAATTGTAATATGTCCAACTCTGCAATTTCTATAAATACCAAAACAGTATGTGTTCATATGCTATTATACAACTTTTTCTAATAAATATGCACAATGTCATTTACAAGAATATGCAAAATGGAAAGTGTCATAGGTTAATGATGCCATCCAATTTTACAATACGTTCTTACAGCAATAAGCTCACTTAGACCACAAACTTTTTCAAACATTTTAACGCCAAGTGCATTGTCATCACAGGACGTAATCCCCATACATATATTGAATATTAAGAGAGGTGTGTACCTTTGAAAACCAAAGTTACTATAAACTGCCAGATTTCGAGTTAGCCCGATCAAATTGCATACGTGTTTAGCTACATGTATCATAAACATGACAATCAGGCGCTGGGTAGGGCTTCTTCTTCTTTCTTCATAACATTCCATATTGGGTCTGATCCTAGGTCCAAACTACTAGTCACTTTACCTCTGCAATTGTTAAGTTATTAGTTTACGTAAACAATCAGATGAGATTTGAGATGCAATTTTTAATTAACACACATTAGACAATTGTAGCGTATCCTTGTTTGTCTGGAAATATTGCTCGTTAGCGGCCATTTTGTTTTCCGCCATTTTGTACCTTAAATACGGAACATACAGCTTGGCAAACGGCATATTCGGATTTAGCATACTCAAATTAAGTGATTCAATGTATTGTTTCTAAAGTTGTTGAAAACACATGTATGGTATTATTTCTATGAAAAATGTGGTTGTTTCATAGCCGCGTAATATCTCTATAGTGCAAATTGTTCCATTTCTTTATTATAATTTAATGACCGACATTACATGATCATGATTTTGGTTTTTATATTACTTTCTATTTAAGTAGCTAAGTTTGTATTAATATTTTGCAGTTACAAATTATCGCCGCTTGTATCATCAGAAATTGTTTATCTTCTTTGCTTTTTGTAATAAAGACTTACAAAGATGACAGATAAATTTCTGTCAATACATGTATGTCTATTGAATAGTATTAGGTTGCCCTGTGTCAGTTTTACTCCATTTCCCAATAGAGCAGTAGACATTTAAAACAATTCAGGTTATTTCCACCAAAATGCTCTATCTCCAAGGTAAATATTGCGACTAATTAAATATCTGTCATAAAATACAATTGTATATTATTTTTTTACATTTCCAAAAACTGTTTGCCAGTACAAACATGCAGACATAACTTCTTTGTATTAATAATGAGAAATGATAAAGGCATGATCCGTTAAATTTAAAACTTTGCAAGCTTTTTTCTCCAAAGCTGGAAAATGGTAGATGGAGCATCGGTCCATTCGGGTGACGAAATGGCGTTATTAACATTAATAAAGTAGCTGGCACTTTTTTCAGATTTGAGTTCGCTGGGTAGGACTGATGCGGTAAATTGACAAACATAATGATGCTTTATTGGTTGAATAATAAGAACTACAATAGTCTCTACATCGTTTTAGAATGTATCTACATAGCATATAAGAAAGTCCCAATTAAAAACAAAATCAGTATTGGAGAAGACACCCCTCTTGTACCCACAACACTGGGGCTCTGCGGCTCCGCAGCCCCAGGCTTCAAAACTTGCCTACGCGCCTGTTATAGCCTATAACACCGAAGTATTTCACACACAAAAACAGAAACAAACATTTGCTAGGAGAAATATGAGAGTACCAATACTGCCTTGAAACGGTCAATGCAATCAATGTGATTAATTAGCAACTTTAATTATTAATAATCGAATGCGTGTATTTACATTATACATGTACAGACATTAATTACGTTGTAAAAAGGTACTCCCCAGGGGAGTACATATTCTATGACAGGAGTCCATATTGTACGGGTACAGTACAGGCCCCGCGGACTTTTTGTTTTCCGTTTTACCAGCGCGGACAAAATAAATTGAGCGCGGACCAAATCTGTGTCTACCCTGGACCGAAAATTGCCCTACGGGATATATCCGCCGCGGAGCCATCGCAGTCCGTGCTGATACCAGCGTGGATTGCGAGGCTTCATCGCGAACACTACCTTTATGACTGGCAGTCGTTTAATCGTTTTAGATGTAAATTATTTAGATAAGATATACACAAGCTTACATATACATGTATATACACATGTGCATTTTTCAATTGAAGAAAAACATATTGAATACTGTCAGAATTTAAATTCAAAATTAAATTAGATAACATATGTGAATAGATATAGCCTTCACCCAAAACCCGAGACTGAAACGGGTTCTTTCTGCTAAAACTACAATTTATAGTCAGATTTAACGATTTCCAGACTGTAAATGCTTGAGAAAAAAGAAACAGATACGAAATACCAGCAGTAATTATTTTCACAATCTGATTTTCAGAAAAAGCGTAGCGCAGAGATTATACATGTCGGGAGCATTTGGTCATATTTGTTTCGACCCCAAACGCGTATTAAAGTTGATGGAGAGATGTGTCTTGGGGAAAACCATTACTTGTTTACTTCTTGAAATACTTCTTTTTGAAACCTTAATCCTTTACTCCAAAGGTTGTGTTTAGTATTGAAGACAGATGTTTGCTTAAAACAGACTGAATGGGACCACTTTGCTTTACTCTCAACTAGTCTGCTTTAAGCTACCGTCTGCTGCGATATAGAACATGTACGGAGTGGAACTATCTTTTGAGAGTAGGAATAGATTGAATGCGTTAAAATGAGTACATATGGAGTAAAGGCTTTAACTTGGGTCTCATTCGAAGAAGAGATGCTAACAGTTGATTAAATAATGATTTAAGTTCGAAACGCATCTACACTAATAATCTATACTATTACAGCTATTTTTGTTTGATCGACCATTCAGTGCAGCTACAATATTTAAGTTGATATTATAATTTAGATGAAAAACTATTGTAGCTTACTGTATTATTTTGAAACGGCGCAAAGCAGTCGCCTGCATCAATCAAAAATCTGTATAAAACAGCCACCAGAAATAACAGATATCCAAATATTGGTATTTCGTTGTCATTCAAATGAGTTCAATCATTGCATCACCCTATTCAAATATCTGTTTACTCAATGGACAAAGGAAAGCCAATACGTCCTAGAAGGTATTGTTACCAATACCACGCTGTTGATTTAACACACAAAGCAAAGTTTTTGTCCTGTTTTATTGACCTGTCAAAGTATGAATATTCCTACGTCACTGAAAGGATATATTTAGCTTGGGTAAACCTGTTTCAAACGTTTTTCACGAGATTCACAATAAATGTACAAGTACATGTACTCGAATAAGCCAAGTAGGACAGCTTTCATTCGCGGAAACAATCGATATTAACCGAAGCTATTTATGGCATGTTCAGCAAGCGTACACTTATTTAAATTTTGACAGGTTAATAAAACAGGACAATAATAAGGTCTAAATAGCAATGTTCCTATACAAACAAACCCAGTGCACTGTTGATTTAAGAAATAATTCAAAGTCAATACTATCTGAATGCCACTGTTCCTATATAAACAAACCAAGTGCGCTGTTGATTTAAGATACAATGAAAGATCAATAATGCCGTGACGGTATTGTTACTATCTACAACACGGTTGATTTAAGACACAAAGGAAAGTACACAATGGTCTAAATGACATTGGCTCGATGTGAACAAACTCATTACTCTGTTACATAATGAAAGATCAACAAGAATCAGCCACTTTTGTGTCCAACCTCAGCACTGTTGATTTAAGGCATAATGGAAAATCAACAAAAATCAGTCACTATTGTGTCCAGCCTGTACACTGTTGACTTAAGACAAACTGGAAAACCGCCATGAACATTCACCAAGACAGTATTTACTAAATTAGTTTTGGAATGATTTTGTTTTTAAACTTAATCAATCAAAAACAACTTTTTCACAACTCAGAAATCAGAATTAAAGTTTTAGTGTTCAAACTTATCACAGAGTCAGTTATCAATATGAAGTTTACTGTATCACACCACACTTTAATGAAACATTTGCCAAATGGTAAAAGTACAGACGCTTCGCTATTTATTAGCAATACCATGATGATGAGAGCTATCGAACCGTGCTTGAATGCACCGGACTGTGTGGAAGTAGTCAGAGACAGACAGCATTTCACCAAAGCCTTTGACCATCTCATAGGTGTTTTGGGCTACAGCGGAATACACAGTAACGTGATCAAAGTCATATGTGTTAAGCAAAGGAATCCAAACCCAAGCAGATTTTAACAAATGCATACATAAATTTATATTAGGGCCAAGTCAAAGGATTTGAAAGGACTAAAAGGGTATACTGCCCTCTGCAAACTGACTTAACCAGCCGAGGTGTAAATAAATACCTTGCTAGCTCCCAAGCGTGTGAAAGTTTAATTTGTAAACATGGCCCCAGGCTAAAAGATGTACATGTATTAACAGGTAAAACTGCACAAAATCGATTTAAATTTGCACCAAATTTTGCAATTTATAGACAGGTGGTTTTTTAAGTTCAAACTATGTTATAAAGTTTCCTTTGACAATAAATGTGTCCTACCCCAAAAAATAATAAACGGTTATATTTAATAAATGTTCAGTAATAGAAACGGTTATAGTTTCTATAGAGAAATAGATCAGAATGAGCGTTTTGTGCAACAGAACAGGGTAAAGTAGTACCAAACCATAGATATCATCCTAACATTTCATTTGAATAAAAGGAGCTCTATTGTTATTCGGTTGAGTAGTTATTATCATTTATTGGTTTTTAAACTTTAAATTTTAATCCTCTCAAACTGTATAAAACTATACACCATTGTAAAGATATCATCGCGTAGATCAAGAAAATGTATACATATAAGGTCCTATCTCTTACCGTTTCCGAGTTATAGACTTTTCAAAATAATTCTATGACGTCATTTAGCTCATGAATATGCACGATTCAACTCTAAATTTTAAAAATGCCATAACACCTTTAGTTTTCGACCCTATTTTGATGATGTTGGTGTCAATTCAGTCTAAAATTGTCTCAGGAATTCATTGGTAAATTCAATTTAAGGCTGTCTTATAACATGAACAAAGTCTAATTTTTCACGTACATTTTATTATGTATTATTATTATTATTATTATTTTGTTATTTTATTTAATTAAAATCGTTGCACATGGACATATCATCTGTATATCACCAGAAAGAATGTTTGATACTGAATCCATAAAATATATAGATTGATGTACTTATCTCTATTAGTCCCCCCCCCCCCCTGACATACAAATGTTTTAAATCAAATCAAATGTTAAACAAACAAACTGAAATTTAAAAATTTAAGAAAAAAGAAAAAAAAAGCCATATCTCCTTTATGTATTGACTGAATAGTGTCATGTTTGGTATCGTTGGAAAGAATTTTACCAGATCTACGTGTTAAGCACACTGTAAAGAAAATTGGAGGTGGTGGTGGTGGTGGTGGTGGAGGTGGTGGAGGTGGTGGTGGTGGTGGTGGTGGTGGTGGAGGTGGTGGTGGTGATGGTGAAGGTGGTGGTGGTGGAGGTGGAGGTTGTGGTGTTGGTGATGGTGGTGGTGGTGGTGGTGGTTTTGTTGAAACTGGTCACTTAAATTTCATTTAAGCTCACAATGAGTTTGTGTTCTATGTGTCAACAGCCTTTTTCTAGACGTGACGCTATGCTGAGGCATCAACGTAATGTCCATGGTGAAATGAAAATGAAAAATAGGGCAGTATATTCGGAGATTCAAGGTGAACCTGGCACAGTATTTATGGTGCAACATCCTTTCACCATGATTGTTACCGGTCCTAGTGGAAGCGGAAAAACACATTGGACCAGACAGTTGTTGAATTCTTCCCTCATTCGGCCTTCTCCTCAAAGAATTATTTGGTGTTACGGAAAATGGCAGCCTCTTTATGAACATTTACAAGAGGAGTTACCTGATATTCAATTTGTCCTTGGAATTCCTGATCATCTCAACGACTCAGACTTTATTGATGGCACACAACCTACAGTGATTGTGTTAGACGACTTTATGACAGAAGCTAAGTGCGATCAACGCATCGCTGATCTTTTTACCAAAGGAAGTCATCATAGAAATCTTTCGGTGGTGTATTTGACCCAAAACCTGTTTCCTCAAGGTAAAGCTTGTCGAGATATAACCCTCAATACGCAGTATCTTGTACTGTTCAATAATCCTATCGACCGACAACAGGTGGCAACTTTGGCCAGACGCATTTATCCCAATACTAGTGGACATTTTATGAAACGGTATGAGGAGGCAGTGCGTAAACCCCGAGGTCATTTGGTGGTGGATTTGAAAGCCCAAACTCCGGAACATAATCGTTTGAACACAAACATATTTCAAAATAGCTAGACTAACCAAGGGTCGTGTATGTCCAAACAGGTTGAGAATAATAAGCAAACAGTGTTTGCTTACGACGACGATGATGATGATGATGATGATGATGATGATGATGATGATGATGATGATGATGATGATTATAATGATTATGATGATGATGAAACTGAAGATGGAAATGAAGATCATGATAAGAATGATGATGGTAAGGATGATGATGATGATACTGATGACGATGATGATAATGAAGAGGAGGATACAGTGACATTCAAAGATAAATCAAGAAAACGACACTATCAATCTGTATATATGGAACTTCCAGGAAAACGTAGAGGATTCGAGGTAGGCTATGTGTGCCGTGATGTATGGGGTAGACGTTTCCAAGACCCCATCAGACAGCAAAATGCAGAAAAGTATAAAGCTGCATGTGATTGGTACTCAGAACAAGGACTGTCTTCGGAGAAAGCATGTCTTCAGGCGGCTAATGTTGTTTACCTCAGTTAAGAAAGAGGTTAAGACGAGACTATGGTCAGTTTCTGATCGATTTTTATGCTCTGCAAAAAGATCCATAACAACAACAAATTTTTAAGTCAGCTAAACACCTCAGATTGTTACACGGCATGAGCATGGCTGAACCAATCAGACAGGGCATCAAACTCAGGAAAAATCTGTTTGAAGCGTTATGGCCTAATCATGACACCGAAGACGTGACACAGTGTATTGAAAAGTATTATGAAGATGCTGCAGCGGAAACCACGTAAGAAGGATAGCAGAAGAAACTACGTCAGAAGGTTCAAAGCAAGTAAAGTTAACAAACATGGGTTCCATAGAAGTCTACGATTACCAACAAATGAAATGGGTCCCTTATGTACCTGATCCGAACAAAGCTGAACGATTATATCAGGAATATAAAGCTAAATTAGAAGAAAAGAAGCATGGACCAGGATTCATGGAAAAACTGGTACAGGACAAAGATGAAAAATTGAAGGATACAGAACGGAAACCGAAGGAAACGGAAGCAAAATTAAAACATGGTCCCAATGTCAATTTAGTGACACCCGTGGCCCAAGGCATTGAAATGGCTCTGTCAGAAGTAAAACGAGCTGCAAAGCAAAAAGAAAATGGCAGGGCGTAACAGAATGATCAGTCAAAGTTAGACTGGAGAAACTGGAAATACTAATAACTAAAACTGAGCCATTTTACATTTTTAAGTCAGTAAACTACAGAGATCATAATTTAACCATAGCAAGAACTTGACTAATACACCAAGTGAAAACACAAAACTGGTGACACATTGTAAACAGAGAGACAACTTGAAGAACAATAATTGAAGAAAGGCAATGTGGGCCATGTGTGGGACAGGGAGTGTTCTGAGATGTGGTATCACCTTCTCGCGGCTCAGAACGTGAGTAATCTCTACGAGATGAAACTAAGAGTACCACTTACTGCTGCTGCTGCTTTTGCTGCTGCTGCTGTTTCTCACCACCACCACAACCACCTCCACCAACACCTCCACCAACACCACAACCACCACCACCTCCACCAAACACCACCACTACAACCACCACCTCCACCACCACCACCACCACCTACACCACCACCACCAACTCCACCTCCACCACCTCCACCACCACCACCTCCACCACCACCACCACCACCACCACCACCACCACCAAAACCACCACCTTCACCACCACCACCACCACCACCACCACCACATCCACCACCACCACCACCACCACCACCTCCATAACCACCACCACCACCTTCACCACATCCACCACCTCCTCCACCACCACCACCACCACCACCTCCAACGCAACCACCACCGCCACCATCACCTCCACCACCACCACCACAACTACCACCTCTACCACCACCGCCATCACTACCACCTCCACCACCACAACCACCACCACCACCTCCACCACCACCACCATCACCTCCACCACCACCACCACCACCACCACCACCACCTCCACCACCACTACCACCACCACCACCACCTCCACCACCACTGTTGCTGCTGCCACACATCATTGCCACTTTAGTACACTACATTGGATTTATGACATTTTTGTTGCTTGGACTTCTCCTTCTTTACTGTATTTTCCTTTATATCGGCACATGTTTGACAAAGTAAGATCGATCCTTCATAAATATCATAAAAGCCTTCGTCATCAGCAGGGCAATGGTGCTTTTCTCCTAGATGGCTTAACACAACGAAACATTTCCCGCACTCTATAAAGCAGGGTCTTGAACAAACTGTACATGCGGCATTCATGATGATGGATGAATTGAATCTTAAGTCAGGTGTTCTTATGTTAGTTCATGCAAAAGGCTCAATGGATTGAATCCAGTCAGAATGTATCAACGATGTTTACATAATGTGAGAGCACTGTAGACTTATTTTACAGTTAGATTGACACATCAAAACTGTCATTCCATATGTTTTTGTCATTTGAGAATCATAAACAAGTAGATTAAATTAGAGTATAGATACCACTTTCGGTCTTCATCTTGACCTGACGACAAACCATTGTCACCAATAGATTCTTGAGACAATTTCAAGCCAAATGGACACCAACATCATCAAAATCGGTTGATTTTTTTTAAAAATAAGAAAAAAAATTAAAAATAATAATACATAATCAAATCTATATGAAAAATTGAACTTTGTTCATGTTATAAGACAGCCTTAAATTGACTTTACCAACGAATTCCTGAGACAATTTTAGGCTGTATTGACACCTATGAGATGGTCAAAGGCTTTGCAGAAAGGCTGTCTGTCTCTGACTACTTCCACACAGTCCGGTGCATTCAAACACAATTCGATAGCTTTCATCATCATGGTATTGCTAATAAATAGCGAAGCGTCTGTACTTTTACCATTTGGCAAATGTTTCATTCATGTGTGGTGTGATACAGTAAACTTCATATTGATAACTGACTCTGTGATAAGTTTGAACACTAAAACTTTCATTCTGATCTCTGAGTTGTGAGAAAGTTGTTTTTGATTGGTTAAGTTTAAAAAAAACATCATTCCAAAATTAATTTAGTAAATACTGTCTTGGTGAATGTTCATGGCGGTTTTCCATTTTGTCTTAAGTCAACAGTGTACAGGCTGGACACAATAGTGACTGATTTTTGTTGATTTTCCATTATGCCTTAAATCAACAGTGCTGAGGTTGGACACAAAAGTGGCTGATTCTTGTTGATCTTTCATTATGTAACAGAGTAATGAGTTTGTTCACATCGAGCCAATGTCATTTAGACCATTGTGTACTTTCCTTTGTGTCTTAAATCAACCGTGTTGTAGATAGTAACAATACCGTCACGGCATTATTGATCTTTCATTGTATCTTAAATCAACAGCGCACTGGGTTTGTTTATATAGGAACAGTGGCATTCAAATAGTATTGACTTTGCATTAGTTCTGAAATCAACAGTGCACTGAGTTTGTTTATATAGGAACATTGCTATTTAGACCTTATTATTGCCCTGTTTTATTAACCTGTCAAAATTTAAATAATTGTACGCTTGCTGAACACGCCATAAATAGCTTCGGTTAATATCGATTGTTTCCTCGAATGAAAGCTGTCCTACTTGGCTTATTCGAGTACATGTACTTGTACATTTATTGTGAATCTCGTGAAAAACGTTTGAAACAGGTTTACCCAAGCTAAATATATCCTTTCAGTGACGTAGGAATATTCATATTTTGACAGGTCAATAAAACAGGACAATAACTTTGCTTTGTGTGTTAAACCAACAGTGTGGTATTGGTAACAATACCTTCTAGGACGTATTGGCTTTCCTTTGTCCATTGAGTAAACATATATTTGATTAGGGTGATGCAATGATGGTGAAATACTCTAGCTAAAAATAGCTATGAAGACATTTTTAAAATAGTTACACCCGCAGCGCCCTCTACTTGCGCATGCCCTAGAAGGAAAACAACATTGGTCATTTCAGTCATTTGAGCGTTGGACGTCAAGGCGTATACATGGTAGAACTAGGTACCTCATAGGTAAAAATGTCACAGGTAAAGTGGTAAAACATGCCTTAGGTATAAAAAAAAAATGTAATAACAAATCAGTGCTCCAGTTAATTTTTGGCTACCATCAGTACGGTACTGATCCAAATTGAACTTCATCAGTACAGGCTATGTCCTGCCAGTACAAATGTAACCAGTATCCCGGGCCCGATTACTGAATAGAGGTAATCAAAAATTTCATTCAGATCGCATGCATATCCATGAAGTAAAGGGTTGAAATGAGGGGTCACATTGCAGATCAGGACCTGAGTCATTTGACTCAGTCTGTTCTGTTTGCTTAGAGATAGAGAATATGGTGTATTTGATGCTATGCATCAATGTATGGCCAAAATCCCATTATACATGTATATTACTAATATGTTATATTTAACCTTTCCATCCATACATAATAACTTGGCATTAAAGCCATTTCTGTTTTCATCACCTATGCAAACAGACTGGACTCAGATAAGGCAGATCCTGTAGCTGTCTCATCAAGATCTATTCTGTTTATGCCTTATGACATATTACATGTCTGCCATTTCTCTTGTACCAAAGGTAAGTCAAATACTTACATTGTATTTTATGTGCCAATGAATGTTAAAATATAAACTTCATTAAGAATGCATAGTTGGTGGAGTTCCACATGAATATTCTTGGGAGAAAGGGTTAAACTAACTGCACAGTCAAGACAAGTTAAGTTAGGTCTTATTCATGAAGAAAATGTTTTAAACCAACTATGCTTTACTACTTTTTAGGAAAAAATGGCCATGGAGGAATATTCCAAAAGATCTTATTTATAATACAACTCTGTTTATTCCCATCTCACGCATTCTACCATACGTGTTGGAATCTAGTAAAAGTATTGATGAAAAAGTATATCCGGTCCGAAAGCCATGCAAATTTCAGCAAAAGTTTTTTTAATATTGGTGTTTGGTACGAAGTGCCTCAAGGCCGCAAATCATACTTTAGCACGTAACCCACCTGTATGTCACTACGCTTTTTCACCAACGTTTTTGGTTATGCCATAAAATATGCAAGATACAGTGAAATTACTTGTGGAAGTGGGGCTGTTTTTTCGCCCATGACCGAGGCGAGAGAAAATCACATTTTTGACATTTTTTGAGCGGTTCTGGTTTCCATTTCCACTACGAGGCCGTTGGTACCCGCTGATCTTTATCAATCTCCCTTAGGGTAGCGATAAGGGGAGATCACTGCGATCTCCCCTTATCGCTACTCTAAGGGAGATCACTGAGAGGAGATTGTTATCGTGTATGATGAAACGCTTGATTTGTTAACATTTAATAAGCGCCCAAGCAACCTTGACTTACAAATCCTTTTCCCTGCTTTATATAAAAGGCGTCTAGAGCAACTGGTGATATTTTAGAATTTAATTTTCCGATGTGTAGGTCTTGTATACGGATCGTTTTAGTATTGGATCCGTACGGGCAAAAAATGATACGTACGTGGTACGTATAGATTCGAATTTCTATCCGTACCGGCAAAATATTTGTCCGTACAATACGGATGTACGGATACTATCTGGAGCACTGAACAAATATTTTTGAATTTATAAAAGGCAAACTGTATAGTGTGAAAATATTTAGTGTAATAACATAAAAAATATAATAATCAGATTGGTATCTTGAGTATTATAAACAAAATAGGTATTTTGGACTCCAACCGAAATTCAAAATATTGACTTTTTAATAATATCTTAAAACCATTTAAGTATTATGAGTTATGAGTGGTGATATCAATTAACATTTTATCCCACCTTTTCTCACACTAGCAAACAGAGAAGACCCAGATCAGACAGCTCCTATAGGAACTGTCTGGTCAGGATCTGCTGTGTTTGTTTGCATATTGAAACTGATCAATTAATAACACATATAAACTGCTTTGTTAAAGGGTCATATCGAAAGGGTATAATATTGATTAGATTTACAAACGTACACGCATTTCTAAAGATGTTTACCATATTTCCTATCACAGGATACTATACTGCAAACCATGACAAAAAAGTTATTTGTTGCAAATTTATATAAATTTAAAATCACAAGGCGTGAAATTCCACCCAGAATTAAGAGTTTACATCGTAATACACATATAAATTGGCTGGGACCCTTTACTCCGTGAATATTCTTGTAAGAAATACTGATATCATGAATATTTATTAAATTATTTTATTATAATAGCATATTTACTGAGGATGTTTTGGTTTGGAAAAAAATGTAGAAACAGATCCAACATAAATTCATAAGCAAACAGAATACCCTGATCAGACGGTTCCTATAGGAGCCATCTGATCCGGGTCTATTCTGTTTGCAAGCACGTGAAAAAGCGTCGATGCTTTCAGAATTTTTACTTCTGTCGCCGGGTCATGTCAGGTATACATTTTTAGCTAAATTCGTAACCTTAAGGTTGGTTGTCGGTAGTTTTCAACCCTTTCCCTGTTGAATATTTATGTCAGAAAAGATGACATCATAATATTCATTAGTTGATTTTCATAATGGTATAGGTACACGGTACATGACTTTTTTTGTACTGGTAGAAAATGTAGAGTCAGATCTGATTTACTTTCATAGGCAAACAGAGTGGGTCCCGATCATACGGCTCAAATAGGCGAATCCAAATCTTGGTGTACGCTGTTTATATAATTATGGTAAAGGGATAAGCAAACATATTCTTATGAATTGTATAACTATGAAAACATTCTTGTTATTCTGTTACATTGTGATGATTAACCATTTCCCTGTTCAGTATTCATGTAAGAAATAATGATATGAATATTTATAACCATTTGTAATGACATTTGTAGACAAGATAGTTTTGGTGTTGATATGAAATGTATAGTAGAGTCGGGCCTATTACAATTTTATTAACAGAGCAGACTCCTATAGGAGTCGTATGATCTGGGTCTGCGCTGTTTGCAAATGCACGAAAACACGTTTATATTAGAGAAAGGGTTATATTTTAAGGTGGAATGGCCGGTCATTTTTTAACTGTAGATTCTATTCATTATATAAGATTTAAATTTGCTGTATGATTTTGAATAATAAACAGTGAAGACCCTGGTCAGAGGGTTGCTTTTCGAGCTATCTTGTCTGAGTCTACAGCTTTCAAATGTCGGTACTTTTATTTCCCGCATACAAATATTTTAACAATACAAACTATTTGTTTTGGAATACTGAAAATGAATTGTGTTAGACAGTTGGAGACTATATTATTACATTACTAACTCAGCCGAAATACATGTATACTGCTAATTTACTAACTAGACTTAGGAAAATAGTAACGATCAAAGGTGCCAGATCGTCAGTAAATCCCCTAATTTCTCAGCAGTGGACAAGGGTCAGTTATCACACAACTGTCATCTATCAAACACTGTCTTATCAACAAAGTTATGAATTATTACGTTACAGGAATGATTCTACTGAAACAGTAAGTACTACCAAACAATGTAAATTTGTGATTTGTTAAACAGATTCCCGAAAAAGAGAAGACTAATTAGATCTATGGCTAAGCTTAAAACCAAACGATTTAGATCTATTTAAAAATATTATTGTGAATTCTAGTTCTAAAGATAGTTTAGATTGATATGATCTAGATCTATCTTAAAATACTTTTACTAGATCTGTTACGGTACTGTACAGTATCCAGAAAGACATTTTACAACACACAAATGAACGCCATGAGACTGTATATCTTAATATCTAGATCTTATTAAAATAAAATGAGAATTAAAAAATTAAATACTGTTGATCTAATTATAAAAAATCACACTGGAAAATATGCCACTTGGAAAATTGCCACCGTTAAGTGAAAAAATGCCACTGGAATAAATGCCAATTGAAAAATGCCAATTTGTTTTTGGTTATTTTTTTTTTCATCTTTTTTTAAAAAATAAATCGTGAAGCTAAAACAAGACAAATCTGTTTTACAAACTTTCATTGTAAATCATTTCAAGCACACATATCCTAAATATAGTACAAACACACTAAAATTATATCCTCTATTTACACAGTATACAGTGTATATCCAGATCATGAGGTTCACAATGAAACCTTATGGTTTGGATCTACACTGTTTGTCTGTTTGACGAACAAATCCTAAAAATATAGCACAACACACTAACAGCACTTATCACCCAAAGAATTAGTTCGTCTATTAACATTTAACACAGTGTAGATCCAGATCATGATATTCACACTGGAGCCTTATAATTTGGATCTACACCGTTTGTCTATTCGATGAACATATCTGTTTGTCTGTCGTTTGTCTGTCTGTATGTCTCTCTGTATGTCTGTCTGTCTGTCTCCTTCTCTTTGTCTCTGTATCTTTGCCTGTATCTGTCTGTCTCTGTCTCTATGTGTCTCTCCCTCTCTCTCTCTCTCTCTCTCTGTTTGTCTCTGTGTGTGTGTCTCTGTGTGTCTGTATCTGTGTCTCTGTATGTGTCTGTCTGTTTGTCTGTCTATGTGTGTGTCTGTCTCTCTCTGTCTGTCTATCTGTCTCTCTCTGTCTCTCTCTGTCTCTCTCTCTGTCTGTCTGTCTCTCTCTCATTGTGTGGGTCTCTCTCTCTCTCAATTTACTTATTGTATTACAATATGAATTAAGGACCTTTAATGCAATAGAACCAGAGTTGTTTTATATTAAATAAATTATTGAATATTTCACTCGGGTATTGTAAAGCAGTGTATATTCTAGTTCTTGTTTGATTATTAAGTCGTTAAAGTAACGCACCATAAATCTAAGTTTTCCGCCCACTTTTATGACACTGATAACAATCTTAATAGTTTGACGTAGATGAAACATTCAATACAGATGCAGTGAGTCGTATTACATTTATGTACTCGTACATGTACTTGTTATATCCATGTGGGTGATAGATACATAGACAGCAAACCTGTAACCGGATATAACCATGTGGGTGATAGATACATAGACAGCAAACCTGTAACCGGATATAACCTTACTGACCCATATTGGCACACAACAGAACATTTCAACCTAGTGCACATGCGTTTGTTTGAATGCATGTGGCTGTGAATTCAAACCGAAGTCTGATCCAGAATTCGATGGCAGCAAGTATATGTAACAGATCCAGTAACTTTGTTGATCAATTCTAACATTCCAGGTTGTCATACATGTAGTTCTATTTACCCTTTACCAGAAGAATATTTATATATGTTCACGTAATAGTAAACTATTACATTTACTCTGCGTATGCTAGTTACAAAACCATGATAACAGATATGATCCATATTAGACGCCAAGTTACACGAAGTTTCTTCAGTATCCAAGTGCACGTCATTGAAGAACTGAAGTAGGCAACGTCTTATGATCACTTTAGACGCAAAATTACTTAGCGTGCAAAGAGGTAATTCTACAAGTTTGGTGTATTACTTTGATCAGTTTTAATTACGCATAGGTCCGCTCGCCGATTATGATAACAATATCAGTTTTGGTCGTATAGAACTAAAGCAATATTTATTGGCAGTCTTGAATCCTGATGAGACGCTGAGTCATATGATCTGGGTATACAGTGTTTGCACAGGCGCAGAAAGTCGTGTTTATGGAATAAATATATATAAAGAAAATATGAAATATAACATGGAAACAGGAATTGTTGGCAATGGCAGACCTTGGTCTCTTCTGTTTGCATAGGGGTAGAAAGGCGTATTCATGGAATACAAGTTCTGCTCTGTGTCTTCTCTGTTTCTAGTACGAGAAAATGCGGAATTATGAGGGAAAGGGTTAACGTTTTATATACATAACTGGTGATAATACTGATAGTTTTTCGAAATAAAACAACACCTAAATATATCTGTATTTCTAGCTTATATTATAGCTACATATATATCAGACGAACAGTCAACTGGTCGAATTGATTATAGAGCAAAATAAATCCTTACCCATACTCACCGCAAAACGTACTGATAAATAATTTCAGAACTTGTTTCTAACAATGTTACAGTAGATGTGAAGGTTATTTTGTGGCTAGATCTAGGTAAATATAGTAAAACTTATAATTCCAAGCCATAAATCAGTATCAGAACAATTATAGTTCCGTAAGTTGAGGTTCAGAATAATACAAACACATACAGCAAGAAATATACTTATCGACGCAAATCGAAATAATATATCGAAGCCTCGAGAACGCACAAGTAACACGCGGTTGCTCTTTGATTATACCATACCTTTTTATGTAAGAGTAATTCTGATTGGTTAAAGGCCCGTGGTTTGGCGTTGCCGTTCGGCATGTAGCGTACGGACGGTCCATAACTCTCGAAAAGCGCATGCTGCGGTTTATAAAGCGCATGATGCAGTTTATAAAGCGCATGATGCAGTTTGTAAAGCACGTGAGACGCTTTAGAAAGCCCACGATGCGCTTTGTAAACCGCATGATGCGCTTTTGGAAAGTTATGAACCACTTCGTACACCATACATCGCAGTCTACGATGATACCATCGCGACCACCGGTGATAACGATCGAACCCGGCGACGAGTGTCCCTGGTGAGACACCTTCGCGGACCCATCACAACCCTCGACGGACCGCGGAAGACCGCATATTAGCACGGACAAAAAAAACCTTGTCCGCGTTGGAAAAAATTGCGATGGACCGCGGAAAACAAAAAGTCCGCGGGGCTTGTACTGTATGTAGAATATGGACCGGGGAGTACCTTTTCTACGTCGAATATGGACTGGAGAGTACAAATTCTACGGGAGTACAAATTCGTCATTAGATCGGCTGAAAACAGGACAGTTCCTCTACCAAGCGGTTGGGACAACACAAAACTTATCCCGCAAAATTTCTGCCCCAACATATTATTCTGTGTGCACCCTATCGTAGCTTGGGTTGGTTCAATGAAGAAAAATGGGTCAAAGCATCTGTTCTAGATGTTGAAATTGAAATGTTCGAATCCAAACACGAAGAGGCTAACACAAGGATGATAATCCACTGTATTGAATGCAAACTATCAAAGAAAATTGTTGCTGCTCAAGATGTTGACATTTATGTATCCCTCATAACCCATTTTCAAAGCATGTCATGCAATATGCCCCGATTAAAAGCTGGTACTAATGAGAAGAAAAAGTACACCCCAGTACTTATCACTGTAGAGCAACTGCCTTTCGGTGAAAATAAGCTTGAAACTTTACCCGCATTTCAGGCACTTACAGGATATGGTGACCTCATACATTGGAGGACATAGCAACAAAACAGGCTGAAAAATTGTCCTAGGGGATTACACACATTCAAAGATCTGAGCAATGGTGAATTGACAAATTCATCTGCTAGGTATGCGACGTGTCCAGTAAGGACACTCTAAATGAGTTGGCATCACATATGTTCGTATAATCACTTTCTCCAGATTGCCTACAAGTAAATCTGAGCTTCCATTTCAATCGCATTCATTATCAATGAAAAAGTAGTAAAGTCAAGCAGGAAAAGCCACACACAAAACGCCACCACCACAAAAACACCGACAGAAAGCAATTTATACAGCAATTTATACACATTCACAAACACACACATACAGGGGAAAGCCACATACAAGACAAAACCACCACCAACACAGCATGATAGACAGCATGTCACACACACACACACACACACACACGCACACACGCACGCACGCACGCACGCGCACACGCGCACACACGCACACACGCACACACGCACACACGCACACACGCACACACGCACACGAGAATAACACAGAAATCACCAACAAACATACAAACACAAGCACAAAGACACAATATTAACAAAAGGGTGACGAAGAGAGTACCGCCTTGGCAGGGTCAGTAGCAAAATCACCACTGGGGGTTTAAACCGGTTTACGGACGTCCTAACTTATCTCAAAATCACCCTGGCTAAACAAACAGTGCCGGACTTCCCCACAAGATAAAAGAGAGCAACCACAGTACAAAATGTAAAACATAGCATAACAACTGTGAGAGTCCGTCGAATATGAACTCAATATATACTCAATGACTTTGCTGAAGACAGAACAACTGCAGGGAAGCCGTTAAGGGCACGACAGAGAAAAGGTAATACACAAGCTCATCCCTTTTCTGGGTTTAAGAGTATACCATCATAGAGTACTACGCTCGGCATGTCACCTTGCAAGCATAGAGGGAAGCGTAGCGACCGATTGTAAAGGTGTCGATAAAAGCTGCAGTATGGAGGCAGGCTCATAAATGACGAATATGTTTGCTTTTCTAAGAATAAATCGGACCGTATGTGGAAGAAAGTTCACTGTTTCCATTTTTATTAAGGCTAGCGACAGTCCCTGAATCTTGCAATGAACTTATCTCCTGCAAGCATACCACAAGGTACATGTCTGCACATTTCAAATCCTGGAAGGCCTGTATTGGATACTATGTGATACAAGTATTTGTGAAAACAGAGCAGGCCCTGATTAGACGGCTGCAACAAGTGCCATCTGACCTTAGTCTTCTATGTATGAAAATATGAAGAGGCGTTTATATGAAGGAAAGGGTCAATATACTGCACGCTTTTATTTAATTGTTTCAGCAGTAATGTATTGAAAACTATTGAAGGAAATTCGTTCAGACAAGGCATATTTTATGATATGTTTTGTAATTTTATACATAGTTCGATTCGTCGGCCACGTGGTTTGATTCTTTCCCTTTACATGCCTAACTACAAACAGAGTAAACCAGATAAGAGAGGCCTTGAAGGAGCTGTCTAGTCTGGGTCTTTTCTGGCTGCTTGTGAAATAACATAGATCTGACATAACCACATCCAACGTTACGAATCAGTTCCTTTTTCCATGTTCCATGTTATTGAATATATCCGTTAATATTAATGAGGTGATGAACTTTTGAACAAATATTAAACAGGAAAAATATTAACCCGTATCCTGCACTGTATCAGCTGACTGGGATTTTCAAAGGACTTGTACCAAGATGAGAGGCCACCAAGTAACTCGTGCGTCTTATCAGGGCCCAATGTGTTTGATAGAGATTAATAATTTCTCAAGGGTTTGAACGAAACACACGTCACAACAGACTAGAGACTTGGTATTGATAGAATAAGGGTCAACGTCATGATAAGTAAACGTTTTCAGCGTAACGCCACACTGAGTACGGTTATTGGAATTTATGTTTGTGTTTGTTTATTGATTGTTTAACCCTTTCCCTCATATGAGAAACACCTTTTCACGCATTTGCATACATAGTAGACCTCATATAGAAGCCGTCTGATCAGGGTCGTCTCTGTTTGCTCATGATATAACACAGAACGAGCAGCGTCCACTTATGTTAGCTCAAACATAACGTATGCCAGAAGTTACGCCAAGTTACTACTCGGTGTTTTATCACGATACAGGATGTTTGCAAATAGGAGTCAGGTGGCAATAAGCAGAATTCAGATTAAAAGTACCAGACAGGAGGGCTACTGAAAACCCACACATCTGCACAGCATGTATACAATAAATTACTGTATCAACATTCACTGCATGCGTTGTAGTTTTACTAATATTCTAACAGTGGTAATTGACCACTTCTGTTACATCTGAAACCACCATTAAATCAAGGACTAAGTATTGCTCTTTAATGACAGGTTGTAGTTTAATGCTGGAAGAAATGTATACAGAAAGTTCTACCAGGAGTTGTCTGACGTGTATAACTACCATCCCGCTTAAGCAATGAACTGCATCTATTTGTTTATCAATTTGGCGGTTTAAAGTGGTTTTAGAGTTTATTTCGCAGGACTTAATATAAGTACTCGTCAATAAGAAATCAATCCCTAAATAGATTTACCTTTACTTCGTATACCATCAATTCTAGTGCCGACATTTGTTTTTTCAAGATTTCACTCTTTCTGACATCAAACATATTACACACTGTACACTGTAAAAAAATCCCCGTAGCTTTTACAGGACATCCCGTTGTTTTTCCTACAGAACCGGTGCCGTAAACCAAAGTACGGGTTTTAGACCGTTACCGCAATGGATTCTGGGACGTTAAAAAGTATATCACGAGGGAAAAAACGTTTGGTAAAAATACAAAAAGAACTTATTTTTAATTATTTGATAATTCTTTCGTTTGCTAAAAGCATTATGGAGGTATAAACTGATATTTTGCTGGTATATATTCCATTCGATTCGAACAAATGTTAATAATGCATGTGGAAAAGTGCAAAATATGAAACTGATGATACCCCACCCACCCGCAGCCTTGTTTTTGCAACTTGAAATTATGTTGAATGATGCGGTATTTTCGGTTGCTTTCATGGAGACACGGAGAAGGTGAATGAAAAAAAATGAGATCTTCCATTGAACTTCTCAGGAAAATGATAAATGATAATGGAAAATCATTACAGCAACTTATTGCCATTTGAGTTGAATGTCCTTACTGAAGCCAGTGTGTTGATGAAATGCTGTGAAAAGTTTCCATACACCAGTGTTTTGGGGAGGAGATGACCAATCTGATGTTTTCAGTAGATGTAAGTTTGTTTTATTTATTTATTTATTTATTAATTTGTTTGTCATCTTATGGGCACTTTTGTTGAAACTTTGAAACAGATCAGTTATGATACAAAGATAAATATTTTGTGTTAACCCTCTACTAAATGTTCTATTTCTGTTATACCAACCTTCTTCAACAGAAGCATAAATCTGATAAGTCACAGGTGTTCTGCGTGTGCTAACCCTTAGCCCCCCCCCCCCCCCCCCTGCTGACCCCCAACCCCACAATCCCCATCTACAACCCAAAAAATGAATGAAGGACACTAAAACAAATATAGTGGAAATATCTGCATCAAATAACAGCAGGTGTTACACAACTTACACAGTTAAGCAGTGCTAATCCCTACAGAATAGAATTTTTTTCCCAAAACTATAATTGACTGGAACTGCAGTGTGCGCGTACACAGTTGAGAGCTTCCGCCAGGCTCTCAACAATTGCTATTAATTCTGACTCCCGGTGCACCCTATGCCGTAATCGACCCGGCACTGTATTACATTCAGAATCAGAACCCGCTGAATAAGTTATATTGCTCCTCTTTATATGAACATTAATTAGGCCAAATTTTATATACAGTAAAATCCCGCTAATGCGACCACCTAAAAGAGGTATTCTGGTTTCTAGATGCAGGTGGTAGCTTAATGCAGAACAAAAGTAATGTAGAAAGCTCCTAGAGGAACTTTCTGCATTACTTTTGTCCTGCACTAAGCAACCACCTGCTTGTAAAGACACCCAAGTTTATTCATTGAGTGGTCACATTAAAGGGGTTCTACTGTTGATTGAGGGTAGGCAGCAAATTATTATGCTATGGCAATAGTATAGTATTATTGTTTAGTAATAAATAACAGGATCTCGCTCATCTGGGTCTACACTGTTATTTAACCCATTCCCGCATATTGACGCCTTTTGACGTTCCTGTAAAAGTCACTTTGTGAAACCATTGTCACAATTTGTGATAAATAGAGCATTTGATCCACAGGAACCATTTATCACAATGGTTTCAAAACTGCACAATTTTGAAAAATTCCTTTTCTCTAGTTAATGCTCCTTTTTGGTAGATTAAATGAAAGCGTAAGTGGGAATGGGTTAACCCTTTCCCTCATATAAACTCTTTTTCAAGCATTTGCAAACAGAGTAGACCCAGATCAGACGGCTCCTATAGGAGCTCTGCTCTGTTTGCTAATGGAATTCCATAGATCTGTTTCTTTAGTTCCTGAAATTACAACAATGTTCCACCTGCTGTATTTGATAACTATTTTGTCTATGAATATTCAGTAGGCATTGATATTTGGAATAAACAGTAGAATAGAGAAAGGGTTAAGAGTTTTGTGCCAAAAGGGTTAAATCCGCTGCTCATCATGTGATATGTACATGTTTAAAACTGTCATTTTTCTTATAGGAGATGGCTTCTAATGATGAAATACATGCCAACAGAGAATCTTGTCCAAGGCTTGCCATGCTTGGTATGTATGAAATAAACAAGGGGTATTGAGGGGGACAGGGGTTGGCATTGATTGCAAGGGAGTCTAACGGCCCCACGCTATACATTGTATATATGGAAAGCTGGCATTGGAATTTCACTGGTAGGAGGGTTGATTTATCAAGAATGGCGAGTGAATTTTTTATTTGTCTTTATCAATATAAAAACATCATGTACGGAATAATACAATTTTATAAAGTTTGAAACAGTGTAGAATTGTTTGTATTTTGGAAATGAACATATTAGAAAGTTATTTCTCCTAGGTAAGGGGTAATAAAAAATTTAATACAGAAATGGTGAAACAGAAGAATTCATTGTGTTGTATTACTAGCGCAGTTTGAACAACTTTTTGTTTGGTTGGTCTTTTTTGTTTACGTAAAATCAAGACCTGCAAAATTGTGACGCCCAACTTTAAAACTATAACAAAATGACGTCATTTAAACTTTAAACGTCATTTCTCTAACAATAACAATGTCATCATCTGGGTCAAAATCAATGATGGAAAGTGGTCGATGAAATAAATCAGTTATTGGGTTTGTCACTGACCCACTTAGGGAAATATAGGGGGTATGTAGGATGAATAGGGGGACTCGGCTATCGCCTCGCCCCCTAATCATCCTACAGACCCCCTATATTTCCGTAGTGGGTCAGTGACAAACCCAATAACTAATAATGTAAGGGTATGTTAACTTATATAATGAAGAAGAGCAGCATTTGAAAATGCTATTTTTAAATGGAATATACAAATTATAATTATTTGTTATTTCCTCAGATGGAGAATAAGTATTGTCACTTAACCCATTACGGTTTACCTCATTGACACTTAATCCATTACCTCATATTGACCCCATTTGACACCTCTGTAAAGTAACTTTTTGAAACCATTGTGATAAATAGAGCATTTGCTCATAAATAGAGCATTTGCTCCATAGGACTTAGGAACAAATGCTCTATTTATCATAATGGTTTCAAATATACACTATGTCATGTTACTGCTCCTTCTCAGTACATTTGTTCAACTAGGTTGGGTAAAAAAAACCTATGAGGGAATAGGTTACCGTTGGAGTAATTATACAATTTTTAGCTTGTCTGTTTCGAAGAAATCACGAGCTATTGTCGTAACTCTGGTGTCTGCGTCGTCGTCGTCCGAAACCTTAACATTGACCATAACTCGAAAAGTATAAGCGGTATCAACATGAAACTTCATAGGTTAGTAGATCTCATTGAGTGGAATGCCCCTACATAAGAACCATAACTCTTGATTTCAAAATTTTGGACCAGGAGTTATGGCCCTTTATACTTTTTGACAATGACGACAGACGAGCGTTGGCAACTGCTTGGGGTGCTCTTGTTGTAAAACATACCATACTATCTTGAATAAGAGTATGTATAGAACCTGAACCAGTATATGATTTCTTGTCAGGGTCCATGCTGTTTGACACAAGGTTTACTGTAATTACAGTTACTTTGGCCAATCTTATTAACCCTTTCCCTCATATAAACATGTTTTCACGCGTTTGCAAACTGAGTAGACCCAGATCAGACGGCTCCTAGAGGAGCCGTCTGATCTGGGTCTACTCTGTTTGCTAATAGAATTTGAAAGATCTGTGTCTTCACTTTCTTAAATGGCTATAATGTACCGCATTCCAAATTTAATTATACCTATTTTGACCATGAACATTCAATTGGTATTTAAATTTGGGTTTAACATAGAACAGGGAAAGGGTTAAATGGATGAGGTTTACAAAAATCAGATTTGCACAGACATTAAATTTTGAAGCAGTATGAAGACTGGGGGTCCAAATTTAATATTGGATTTAGATTTAAAGATTTATTCAATCTCTAGGCAAAGCCAAAGGCAGTCTTACTGCAGTAATAAATACCATCTTCAGATGAGCTAAAATGTGTTGTTCTTTTCAACTTGGTCAAGACAATTTTAAAACTTGTGATTTTATGGTGAGGTTTAACTTTTACCCTCTATCATTAATGCAAAAAATTCTGTGAAACTTTGGAGTCTGCTGAAATATGAAATTTACTCAAAGGATATTTTCAGCTGACTCAGACTGAAACATAGTTCTGTTAATCAGAAAATATTCTAACAAAGCCAAGACTAATGGTCCAAGTTTCATGGAAATCAGTCAGTGATGTAGAGAAAATCATAATATTGTTTATTTCCAGGAAAAACCCATCTGACTGCTAGAGACTTTGGTTCGATAGTGGATGGACAAGTTATTGTTTGTTCCTCCAGTTACCAGGAAGCTGTTCCCTTGCTGTTCAGTGTGTATTATATCTTCAATATACAGTACTCAGACAAGGCAGAGCTCGGCCACATTGGAGTTCATACAGAGGTATACACATTACTCATTCACATTTTATTTAACCCATTAATTTACCTCATAGGCTATATTTATATTCAATCTCTATGAACATATCTACTGAAAAGGACTACATTGACTAGAACAAGGAAAAATTCAAAGTTCTGCACATTTGAAACTATTGTGATAAAAAGAGCATTTGCTCCTGTGGAGCAAATGCTCTTTTTATCACAATGGTTTCAAAAAGTGACTTTTACATTTATGCGTCAAAAGGCGCCAATATCAGGGAATGAGATAATATACTTCTCCAGGAAAAAGAATTTCTAAACTCTAAATTTTGCTACAGGAGTGCATAGTTAACTTAGATGTACCTGTACATAAGATATAAAAGTTGCATGCTGTACTCTGCATTCTTTTTTATCATAATCCAGATCCAAACTATTTCCAAAAGATATTCGCCTACAACATACTCACTGTTAAAATTCAAATACAGCCTTGAGGAGACATTTGAGTGGCACACATTTGGTCTTGGTCAGATGCAATACATTATATTTACATTCGCCCTGCAACGTCCTTATATAACCTTATTCTAAAAAGAAAGTTGCATTTTCCCATGAACGTTCATTTCAATACCGGTTTGAGTCGGTTCTCCTTTTCCCAGAATTCCGCTGGACAATTTACTGATTTTAAATCTTGTATTCATTCTATATTTATAATATGTGTTTGGGACTATTTTTCATACCATATGTAGAGATCCTTGTCTATATGGGACGGGAATAGATGATTGACACGTCTTCTTCTTTCACAATTTACTTCTCTCAATTCTCTCTTTGCGTACTACATTCAAACTCTATTAATCAACGTCTGTTCCCAAGCGACGTAACGTCACTTCCGTGTTATGTACACGTGACGTAAGGAGCGTTATCTCCAACAATCCTACTACGTTAGAAACGAACCTGGCAACGACCTAGATAGCGGCTATTACGTGACCGGTATATAATATTTAAAAATAAATCCGTTGAAATATAAGAAATACAATGGAATATAAATATAAGAAATAAATGACGTGCTCCCGGTGTTCATGAGGTTATGCAACGCATAGCTTTACGAGCAAAGATTCACGTGAAGCCCTTCAGGCTTCACTAACTTTGCTCGTAAAGCTATGCGTTGCATAACCTCATGAACACCGGGAGCACGTCATTCATTTCTTAAGTGCACCAATATTTCCTAGCCGAGCTGTAATTTACCCTTTCCTCCATGAATATTCATGTAAGAAATAATGACGTCATAAATATTTACTAGAATAATTTGTTACAATATTTAGCACATAAACACGGAAAATTTTGGTTTAGTCATATCTATATTATATCATACGCAAACAAAGCAGACCCTGATCAGATGGCCCCAATAGGAGCCCTTTGATCTGGGTCAACTTGAGTGTTTGCAAAGGTGTAGAAAGGCATATTTATGGAGTAAAGGAATAAAGGCATGGATTTAATTGTTGCAGAAGGCAGAGCCTAGTTTTACTGCAATCTTTATGTTACATAGTCATAGCTGTTTGCACATGATAGTGACATACATGTATAATGGTTGCTAATGCTGGGAGCTGGAACAAAAGTTAATAAACTGTTTCTTTAATACATTTTAGCTCACCACAGCACAATGTGCTCAGGGTGAGCTTTTGTGATTGCCTGATGTCTGTCGGCGTGTCGTGTCGTGCGTCGTCAACAATTTGAACCTTAAAAATTCATCTAATGAATCTATTGGGTTGTCAGCTTTTTTCTTTGGCACATAAAATCATCTGTAGGTCCTCTACAAAAGCTGCATAAAGCTGCATGCCCTTGGGTATAAATTGGCCACGCCCCAGTGGTGCCTTGTTTTCTATATAAACTTACAGTGAAAACTTAAAAAAAAACTCCTTTGAATCTGGAAGGTTCTCAACCTTCATATTTGGCACATACATGTAGTAACAACTTAAGATCCTCAACAAATTTATACAAATTATACCCCTGGGGTCAAAATTGACCACGCCTGGGGGATGCCTAAAGTTGTGTATATGCAGTGAGAACTTTATAAAAATTCTGGAAGGCCTAAAGCTTTCATATTTTGCACATTTCATCTTCTGATTTGTTACAAAAGTTATATTAAAAAAATTTATGCCCCATGTGTGAAAATTGACCTCGTCCTGGATGGTGCCTTTTTAACATGTATATAGAAACATATACTTAGAAGTGAAAGTATTGAAAATCTTTTTCTTTGAATATGATCTGGAATGCCTAAAGCTTTCATATTTAGCACATGTATCACATCATCTTCTGAGCCTGCACAAAAGTAATATAGATTGTGTCCCTGGTATACAGAAACATAATTTTAAGTTAATTCATTGACTTAATTGACAGAGGCTGTTTGAAGAATTGAATTTAAATTCAGTTTTATCCTGATATGACAGGTGTTGAAAGTACATTACACAAACCTGAAAGGAACTGTTTCTGGTGAGTGATATCATGGCCTTTTAGTCTGTCTGGCCTATTTTAATTTGTCTGCACGGTGTCTCCAAAACCTTTGGTCGGATTGTCATGAAAGTTAATAGGATTGATCAGTACCATGCCAAGTTGTACATGTCTTACTCTTGTTCCGGTTCGATGATTTTCTGCAGAGTTATGGGACTTTGAAATTTTTACATGGAAAATTTTGTCCGCAGTTTCTCCATAACCTTTGATCAGATTTCCATGAAACTTCATAGGATTAATAAGTACCATGCATAGATGTGGATATCATATTCCTGTTCCGATTCAATGATTTTCTGCAGAGTTATGGAACTTTGATTTTTTACATGGCAAATTTTTGTCCGCGCGGTTTCTCCAAAACCTATGGTCAGATTTTGATGAACTTACATAGGATTGATCAGCACCATGTCTAGTTGTACATATCTTAATCCTGTTTCGGTCTAATGATTTTCTGCAGAGTTAAGGGACTTTGATTTTTTTACATTGAAAATTTCGTTCGCATGGTTTCTCCAGCACTTATGATTAGATATTCATGAAACTTCAAAGGATTGATCAGCATTATGCCTAGATGTGCATATCTTACTCTTGTTTCGGTTTAATGATTTTCTGCAGAGTTATGGGACTGAATTTATACATGGAAAATTTTGTCCGTCGGTTCCTCCGAAACCTTTGATCAGATTTTCATGAAACTACATAGGATTGATCAGCACTCTATGTAGTTGAGCATATCATAATCCTGTTCGATTATTTTCTGCAGAGTTATGGGACTTTGAAATTTTTACATGGAAGATTTGTCCATGCGGTTTCTCCAAAACATTCGGTCTCATTTTCATGAAACTGCATAGGATTGATCAGCACCATGACTAGTTGTGTTATTCCTGTTCCTGTTTGATGATTTTCTGAAGGTTATGGGACTTTGAAAGTTTTACATGGAAAATTGAGTTGGGGTGTGTGTGGGGGGGGGGGGGGGCATCAGTTTTGGTTTAAAAACCAATTCTAGTTATAATTAGAAGTAAGGTAATAACTTTCAAGAATTTTGCAATAATGTTGCTACCAGACGGCTAGTACAACAGTGTATCACCCCATTGGACAGCTGCTGTAGGATCAGTCTGGTCTTGAAATACACTGTATGTACAAGAAGTCATATTTGCGGAGTAAAGGGACTCCACAAATGGTTAACAAGATGTCTTTGTTTCTTAACTGCAGGAGCTTTGTGGGAATCAATCAAGGCCAGGCCTGAAGACTTCAAAAAGGAGGAGGGTATCACTGGTGAACGCAAAAGTTCTCACACTTATAAATGATATTACCAACTTCCAATGGATCGGACAATCTGATTAAGCTTCGTGCAATTGAGATGTTTGTGCAGACCAGTTGCTTTGCATATGAAAGTGAACTCACTCACTTATAAGATACTGACTTTTAGTGCTGCAAGTTCTTTGTGAAACATTTGTCATTTTGAATTTTTTATTATACTCCATTTGTTCTGTCAGACTTAATACATAGTTGTAAAATTTGAGTTGGGAAAGAAATATTCTATTCTCAGCTCAACCTTTAACATTAACCATGCATGTATGCGGCTTTTGCCTTATTCTGTTGTTTTTAAACCATAGAAACAAAAACAAGAGCTCATGAAATCACCTTAGTTTTTATCGAATAGATTGGAGGGGCTTAATTTTTTAATTCAGTACAATTCTATGCATGGCATAGACATTTATAAAAATCTGTAATCTAAACTCAGTGGTTTGATTCAGGCATATGTATGTTTGTTACTTTTAGGGTTAAAGATTAAATACTAACCCAATTTGGGTTTAAAAGAAATCAAGTTGTTATTGTTATACTAGTTATCAAAAAACGTTTTGTATCTTTTGCACTTCTAAATATATGCTACTGAAAGTTGTTAAGTGAGGGCCATAACTCAATTTTGCTTTTTCTCAAGGGCCATAACTTTTAACATACTTTTACCAGCAGTTGACACATGCGTTCCTTGGAACACAAATTTACGGTACAAATATTGTAATTGCTTATTTTACGGCAAAAATCCTGGCAGCTGGTTTCCAGGACATTTACCGTAAAATTTACGGTTAGGACTGTAATGTAAAAAACGGTCTTCACCGTAAACTTTACGGTAAATGTCCTGGAAACCAGCTGCCAGGATTTTTACCGTATTATTCTACGGTATATTTTTACAGTGTATTATGACTCATTACCTCCGAAATTTAACTTTAATCTTCAAGTTGTTAATTTCTTCATGTCTAACTTTTGATCTCTCACTATAGAAGTACATCCAATTTCACGTATTTTATTATCAACTTGCAAAAATTGCGTCTGTTCGCATTAATATTTCTATTTTAAAGTAGGACTGACAATCGACTTAAAGTAGGACTTACATCATCATATCTTATTTTCATTTTCATGAAAGTCACGAACTCAGAACTAAGTATGTTTGAAGAAATACGTCACCAGTAAGAACCACTTTAGTTAGAAATCAGGACCCCTCTATATCATATTAGTGTCATTGCCATCACCTTTATTGAATAAATATTCTATTCAGCTGTAAAGTGATATTGTTATGTAACTTTAACTTTGATTTTCTTTGAATAATGTATTTTCCCTTTACGTCTTATCAGAACGTATGAAAGGCTTTTGACATATGTTATAGGGTATTAAGCAGTTCAACCATGGACACACATATATTGTCATTAGCAAACTATTAGACTAATCAAAGTACTAGAAATTATATCCAGCGTTATTTATTCAAATTTCGTGTGAATAATATTAACATTTATCCCGCTTTGAGAAAAAATAACGTCTACTCACATTTGGATATGTAACAAGTTTGTCTACATCGGAATAAATCAGGCTAAAGTACACTATTGACCTGTATCAAACACATTGGACTATGATGGAACGCCGAGTTACCTGGTCTCATCTAGATACAAGCTGTCTGCACACGCGGGTCAGATCGCAGACGTGAGTCAGATCGCAGATAGTGGAATTAGGTTTAGACTGTGCACTCCATAGGAAATCCTGACACTCGTTAATTGTACAAATGCCGTAAGTTTTTTTTTTAAGAATATACGTTTGTCTGCATTGTTAGAGATATAGGACGTAAATAAAAAGTTGGTCTATTTGTTTTACTAAATAGCGCTCAAAGTAATAAATATAAACCTTAACTAATATTCAAGAAAACCCTAATGTTATCATGGATATATATTCTGTATTGTTATACTGGTATTTCTGAATAATGTCCCATGTCACCAAAATTAGAATCAGCTCTATAGTATAGTAATATATTTGATAAGGTCACAGAGCTGACCTTGTTAAAAGGGTTCCTACATTTCGGTCTACTCTGCTGTTTGAAAGGTGTTACAATGCCCTTTTCATGAGATAACGTGTTATACTACGCATTCGATACTAGCTTGCCCTTCTCTCTACGTGGTAGTTGACTACTAATATAATATACGTGTTTCGGTACCCGTTTGATAATGTTTATGTTATGTTTTGAACCACATAGAAAACTGAGTTGTGCTAACATGCACGCGTTTGTTTTGTCTTATGTTTAAATTTTGAATTGTATTAGTCTTTCTTTGTTGTCACGTTCGCTTGTGTTTTTGTTTACTTCTTTGGATTCCCATTTGCGTGCGTGCTTGATCACAGGCTTGCCTGTTGGCCCACTGCTACGACTGTACATGTGCAAACGAAAAGGTACAACTAAAATAAACTCAGACATAAGATATCGATCAATTTAACAGATACAGTTGAACTTCGATATCTCGAACTTCAAGAGAACATGCATCAAATAACGTAATGCGTTTTATAATTTCAAAAGTCCTCTTCGTTGATAAAAAGAAGGGCATTTTTTTATTGTTCGTGATTTTATTTTAGATATATAACTAAGGTTGGAAACTTCAAAAATGTATAAACTGGTTTCATTCAAAGAAACTGAAACATGCGTTTTGACAATTCTGTTAACAGATTGAAAAGCATAAAAATAGTTCATAGGAGCACATGCTCTGATTATCACAATGGTTTCAGAGCTACACAATTCAAAACGTTTCCTTTTTCTAGTAAATGCTCATTTTCGGTAGATTTATTCTAAGATCTTGGGTCTAAAAATAGCCTATGGTGTAATGGGTTAATTACGTCCATATATACACATTAAGGTGTCGCTATAGAGAGGTTCCAATGAACATATGTTCAGTGTTTGCCCTGAGAAAACCTGTAATACGGGAACTACAGTAGTACAACGATCAGATGGCGTTGTTTACAAAACAGTACGTATGTAAACACAGAAAATTAACGATAAATTAAACTGCGACATGTTGTATAGGTTAATCCAGGCAGTTGACTTGTTTGGCTCCACCACCTCTTCCTATCCTAATATACATGCCACAGTTGTACTTATCGTTAATGTTCTGTGTTTACATACACACTGTTTTGTAAACAACGCCATCTGATCGTTGTACTACTGTAGTTATCCTCGAACTCTCCGTTTTAATGTATGGAGACCAGCGACATCACATAGAAGTGTATGTGCCAACTATGCAGACAACATTCATTCATATCGGATTATTGTTAGATCGGATAGAATGTATTTACCAAGGTAGCCAATAATGTAAATTATCGAATACATTTTATCTAATACATGCCCGCCGTCAAACTGTGTAGACCCAGCTCTGAGAAATGCTGGAAATGTGCTACACAAATCAGTTTCAAAGGTTTTTTCTAGCTTATTATACAGTAAAACCTCTCGATAACGGCCACTAACTTGTGTTAATTAGTTGGTATTTAGGGCAGGTGACTGCTTCAGGCAAGGTAAAGGTAAAACAGAACGCTCCTATATAGGAGCGTTCTGTTTTAATTTCACCTTGCTTTAAGCAACCATCTGCCTTTAACACAAACAATTTATGTAATATAGTGGCCGTTATAGAGAGGTTTTACTGTATACTGAATACACTCGATACTACATGTACGAAGTTTTTTTAAATGAAAAATATTTGTCTTTGTAGACAGGTGGCATGTAGGAGCTTTCTGCATGACTTCCACACTGCATTAAGCTGCCACCTATGTTAAAGAGCAATGATGGTACGTATTTAAGAGTTCGTAGTATCGAGTATTTACTTGATATAAATCATGATTGTTGAGATTGCAGCCATTCGACTGATTGTAACTGATTATTAATAAGGCATGACATACATGGTCAATTCAAGACAGAAATATGGAGAATTTATCAATAGAGATAATAAATCGGAACGAGGAATCATGATTATAAAAAGCAAAACCAAGCAAACATGATAATTTGAGCAAATGTGAGGTATGTTCACTCTTAGCAAAATGTCTATCCTGAGAAGCACTGGTTGAAACACGAGATGAATGCCATAATGTTACCCGATGAAAAGCATTTAAACTGGCACTTGTGCAAATCATCGAACTTTCCACCACTGCACCCGCAGGACTTTGGTACAGTTCCGGTCCCCTTACTGCAAACGCTGGCTGTATATTGGTGACGGACCTGGTTGCCGTTAGCAGCGGCCATACATTCATTGGTGTTGCTACAAAGCCAGTCGTTCACCCTGCGAGCACAGTTCTCGGAACATCTATCTAAGCGTTTACATCCGACACTCAGCCAGTGACCGTGCTCGTTGATTGCACCGAAATCCTTGAGCACTTTATTTTTGTTGTGGGCGTCAACTGCTTTGCAAAAACATCTACAAATATAAAACACACCAGTATGAGAATATGGCTCCCTGTCCATTATGTATTACATAAAACACATATTTGTGTATCGTGTTACTTTAACCATTTTACTTCTTTATATTTTAATACATGGACAAATTAGTTATACTGAAATATGGAAAGTGCCAAACTGTGAACATTTTAGAAAGTAAAGAAACATATCTAACAAATTCCTTTTGCAAACAGAGCAGGCCCTGATTAGACAGTCCCTACAGGTAAACAGAGCAGGTCCTGCTTGGACAGTGCCTACAGGTAAACAGAGCAGGCTCTGATTAGACAGTGCCTACTGGTAAACAGAGCAGGCCCTGATTAGACAGTCCCTACAGGTCATCAGAGCAGGCTCTGATTAGACAGTCCCTACAGGTCTATCTGGGTCTTCTCTATTTGCAAATGTGTGAAAAGGCGTTTATATGGAGGAAAGGGTTAATATACTGTACGACTTGATTGTGTTTTTCAGCATTAACGTAATGAAGACATTTGAGGGAAAGCTCGTCCATACAATTCATATGTTATGATATGTTTTGTAAGTGTATACACTGTTCGATTGGCGCAGGTACATGTGTTCCAACCTACCTGTTCCAAACTATTAACATTATGATATTTTAATTATTGATGCGAGTCTCCTATTGCATTGTTTAAGAATTTGCATATTCTTCATTCTCATCGGTCCGCTGTATGTCGTGGTTGCTTTTGATTGCACTATTATATTGTTGCACTAATATTGTACGAATGCCCCCCCCCCCCAAAAAAAATAAAAAAATATATATATATCATTAAATAAATGAATAAATAACAATAATAAATATTTATTTGTTGCCCTGCAGAATATGGGGTTCAAATATTGCTACTGTTGAATAAATGTAAATGTCACACAAATAGAAAATCAAATTCAATGAACAACTATCATATTTTACAAATTAACTAATTTATATAAAAACGATTAATGAGTTCCTTATTCCTGTTGAACACGTGCCATGTTTGTCTATGATATCAAATAAATTCCATTGCATTCGCAGTGCGTTCAAACAACTACTCGTTGAGCAAATGATTTTTATTCCATATACTGTGTCCTTCATTCTCTTCTCTAAACGTTAGTGATGTGTCGAACAGTTCTGATCCTGATTAGACGCAGAGTCTAGGCTGGATCCAAACTGTTTAGCAAAGGTAATGACATGCTCGCTCATTGCAGCAAGCCTTGACAGCTACTCGTTCTCATGCGATTTCGGCAATGAAAGAGTTCAACACATCCAACAAATGAACATTATTCGTATATTTGATCCCTTTCCCTGTTCAGTTTATTACAAATTTCAATACCTACTGAATACTCATAAACAAAATAGTTATAATGAAATATGGAAGATGTGATATTGTAGTTATTTTAAAAAGTAAAGAAATAGATCTATAAATATTCATCAGCAAACAGAGCAGACCTTGATCAGACGGCTCCTGTAGGAGCCGTCTGATCTGGGTCTATTCTGTTTGCAAATAATGAACACGTTTATATGAGGGAAATGTTTAATACACATAATAATATAAAATAGGTCTCAACTTTTCGTATCTCTTGCCCGTGTGCTGGATATGCACATTATCAACACGATACAGACAACTGTCAGTTTCATGATGTGTTTTCAATGGTCGAAATGCTTTTTCTATCGTTTGCGTTTTAGCGTGTTAGCTTGAAGTATTGTTGGTGATCAGACCACCCATGCTATATATATATTTGAAGAAAGTATTTGTACACTACACTCCCGCGTCCAGGAGAGATACCGGATACGGACCTATGTAACAACGTTGACATATGACGTCCATACCGCAACTAGTTTTATTTCTACTGTCACTATTAAAGTGATAGTATACATGTACCTGTACGTGTAACGTTCTGAAAATGCCTAATATTCACATAAATCATTTTTTTCATATCCTGAAAAAAGTATATCGCAAGAAAGCCAATCGAATAAACTATTAAAGTGATAGTCTCTCCTTGTAACGTGTTTTAAAAATAATTACATAAAGCAATGGTTCATATCCTGAAAAAAGTAAATCGCACTGAAGAAGAACTTTTATGCGTTTGATATGTTATTCGGCAATGTATTAGTATTTATTCGGCTCGCGTTTTAGTTTCGTTAACTGTTCGAACAAGGTCGATGCTAGTTTGTTATAGAACAACAAATGTATCGATGAAAATAGTTTCAGAGGTCCAGATAAGGTGCGTAACTTGTGGCCCGACCCTTTTTCATGAAATAATATATGAAAAATAAAATATGTTTATACTAAAAAGTGCGTAAAGTAAAAAACATTTTCAAGAACAACTCCTTTATGTCTCCACCAAGCCCTATGATGTTACAACTCTTTAGCATCTTCTTTGCGAGAAAAAGTCGAGAAATGACAAATTTAGTATTAGTACGCACCTTTATCTGTTGCTCTGTGTTTATTTTGTACCATAGGTGCATTTTTAGATGCACGTATAAGTTCAAATTGACAATGTTCATAATAATGATGGAGCATAACAAGCACCAAGGATTATGATATTATTGAAAATATGCTTTCATTGGAGGGTCTCCTCTTTAATGGCGGAAGTCGAAATATCCCATTGAACATGCTGTAGTATATGGTCCACCAGATGCAAGCATATATGATTGGTTTATCATTGAAATAAGAAAATAAAATAGAAAAATCACTTTCATATCACACACTGTGTAATTGTTCAAACCTGCGCGATATGTCAAAAGTAAGAGAGCGAGTTTAATCTTGACATATGAATAATTCACGGTCAAACATGTGTGAACTAATTTTGTATAGAGTCTGTTAACATGTTCTGACGATTGAAAATACCAAGAGGCAATTCAATTCAATTATCTTAAGCTCCTATATGAGCTGTATGCATTACTTTTGACCTGTATTGAGTTACAACCTGCCCTACAGACCCATACTCAGAGATATTGTTGATGGGCGTTTAAGACAGGTACTACTCTATATTAACATTTGCTCTCCAACAAACGCCTTTCAGGCCCTTTTTTAACAGAACAGACCTAGACCAAACAGCTTCTGAAAAAGGTCTGCTCTGTTTGTCTATGAACTTATAATAGATCTGATTCCACAGTTTCTTTCAATACAAACTTTTATATAGAATCAGCAAATCAATGTTCACGATATCACTATTTTTAAATTAATATAAAACAAAACACCAATACACCAATACAACAATACACCAATACAACAATACAAACAATACACCAGTACAACAATACAAACAATACAACATACACCAAAATACTTATTTAATTTATTGTTGATGTAAATGTCGCATCTAGTGAATTTCCACTCTCGAAATACTTGAAACTGGCAAACGGCATTTCATTCGTCCAATATTATTTTATTTGCTGTACATGAACTGATTTTAGGTACAGTGCAGTGCTTAAAATGATACGCTCGTGGTCTCTGCTTGCAACGTGTTTTAAAGTGGTAGTCTCTGCTTGCAACGTGTTTTAAAGTGTTAGTCTCTGCTTGCAACGTGTTTTAAAGTGATAGTCTCTGCTTGCAACGTGTTTTAAAGTGGTAGTCCCTACTTGCAGCGTTGTCTATTTTAAAACGTACATTAATCATTTGTTTATAAATATGCTGAAATGGAGTACATGTATATCGCAATCAAACTAATCCAATAAACACCAAACAAGACAAAACGTTCATGTGCTTGATATCGAAGACCATATGTTATTCGGCAATGTATTAGTATTTATTTGGGTTACGTTTTAATTTTGTTAACTGTTAGACAAAGGCCGGCCATATTTAAGTGTATTACTAACGATATAAGTATTGATGAAAACGGTTTATTTTGCATAAATATTTAAATTGCTCTGATCTAATATTTCGACCACTACGGGCCTTTTTCAAAGATTATCATGTCAAAATACACGTCACATTTTTGTAACATGCATTCAGTCATAAAATCAAAGAGAATAAAAAAAAAATTCCCTATTTTGGAATATTTTCTTCGTTGTGGTTTATTTTGTATCACAGGGACATTTTTCGATATATAATTAGATTGCCAATCTTCATAATAATGGTTAAACATTAACAAATACCAAGTTTCATGATGTTATTGAAAATATCCGTTTATTGTAGGGACTTTCACTTTAACGAAATACCTGTTGAATATTTGTAAAAGATACAAGGTCATCTGGAATATGTATCACCAGAATTGTCTATAATTGAAGAGAACCACGTGACCTGCTGTATTAAGCAAGCACGTACATTTGCAATACGTACACATACTCGCAAGTTGGTCGTTTAAGTGGAAGTTTAATGTAACAATATTTAATAAAAACTATTTCAGTACAAATTATACTAATTATTACGACCAACGTTGTTTTAAATTCTGAGTGTACATGCATCTGAAACTACATTCGAGTTTGTATTTAATATCTATAGAACTTTGAGCAGTGTCAATGGACAGCAAACGCTAAATATGCTAAAAGTAACAAATATTGTAAATTAGATCCTTTTCGGCGAATAGAAATACAAAATTGTTGACAATCTCGTTTGTGTATATTGTAGCACGTGCAATCCAACAGATGTCCGCATTGCGATATGTTACCAATACACATCTTTTACAACAGACGTCTCCGGAAAACGACTCACTGAGCTTGTTGTGAGTCACTCGATGTCTCATCAGGATCCCAACTGTTTGACACCACTTACATTTAGTAGAAGGAAGGTCCCTCTGAAATGCAAAGCAGACGACATAGTGTGCAAGTATTAATTGAGGTCAAATGACTTAAACCACACCTGTGATTTTACTATATAAACTATGTTAGCCAATGATTAAACAATAACGCTGATTGGTCGCATAGTTAAACGAAAAGAGCAACACATTTTATGTTTCTCTGAAACGGTATCGTCTTTGCAAAACAATTGGTGTTGGTTAGCTACAAATCTCAACGCACGCTCAGTCCCCGGCGATGTGGTTTGACCCTTTTCCCTCATACTAACGCCTGTTCATATATACGAGGGGTGTTCCAAAAATAATGTCATCTGTGCTTTATTTCGCGGAAATCGTGCAATTCATGCACAAAACCACCTCGTGTCGATTGAGTGATCACTGCCTCGTGACACAGGTAAATATCTCGTCCACACGTTCACTTGCCTCGGTACAGTGTACATCGTTTCATAGCCTATTCGTTAGACTATACACAAAATGACAGGAAAACGAGCTGAAAATGTTCTTGAAATTAGGGCATATATAAAAGGTAGGTCATTACTAGGCATAAAGAATGTAGATATTCACCGCGAGGTGTGTGACATTTATGGGGAGGGCCAAATGTCCCACAGGACTGTTTGTAGGTGGGTAATTTAGTGCTGGGCAGCAGCAACTGAAAGATGCTGCTCGCCCAGGTCGTCCTGCAACAACTACGACCAAAGGTAACATAGAAAAAATCCGAAATATCCTCAAAACTGATGCTCGATTCACCGTAAGGCAATTGGCTCGAATGACAAACTTGTCGTTAGCAAGAGTTCATGCAATTTTGAAGAAACACCTAAAAGTTAGAAAGATAAATGCAAGATGGATACCCCATTTGTTAACGGATGAGCAAAAGAAGACGCGTGTAACAATGGCAAAAAAACTTCTCAAAATGTACCCAAAATATAGTAAAAAGGCTTTTGATAATATAGTCACTGGTGATGAGACCTGGGTGTATTATTTGAACCAAAGCGGAAGGTTTCCAACCGAATATGGGCCACTAAAAATGCCAGACGCCCAAGTATTGCCAAACGAATACGAACGGTAAAGAAGGTTTTGTATGCTATTTTTTTCACTAATAAGGGTCCAGCTATTCAAATCCCGGTGCCAAAAGGCAGAAAGGTCACAGGCAAGTTCTATAAAAACGTAGTTCTGAGAAAATTGAAGAACTACTACAAAAGTAGCCGCCCCAAAACAGGACTTAAGTATGTCCGACTTTTGCATGATAATGCACCCACTCACAAGGCACGTATTGTGACTGACTTTTTGGAGTCAGAGAAGGTTACCGTCCTTCCGCACCCTCCGTATTCGCCAGACTTGGCCCCCTGCGACTATTTTCTCTTTCCAAAACTTAAATATCATTTATCTGGAAGGAGATACAATTCGAGAAATGCCCTTGGATCTGCTGTTTATCAGTGTCTGATGGGTGTCCCCATTGAAAAGTATGAAAAATGCTTCCAAAAATGGATTGACCGGCTAAAAAGGTGTATTCTGGCTGGTGGAGAGTATTTTGAAGGGCAGAGCAAATTAAAATGAACAAAAGCACTTCCGCTATATGAGCACCGATGCAAGTGACATTATTTTTGGAACACCCCTCGTATCTACAAACAGGGTAAACCCAGATGAGAGAGCTCCTGTAGGATCTGTCTAGTCTGGGTCTGCTCTGTCTGTTTATGAAATAATATGGATCTGACATAACCGCATCTACCGTTGTGTAAACGGTCCCTTTTCCATGTTCCGTGTTATTGAATATGTCCATTAATATCAATGAGGCGATGAACTTTTTGAACACATATTAAACAGGGAAAAGATTAACCCGTATCCTGCAATGTATCAGCTGACTGGGATTTTCAAAGGGTTTGTATCCAGTTGAGAGGTCACCAGGGACACTGGGCGTCTTATCAGGATCTAATTTGTTTTACACAGATCAATAGTTTCTGAAAGGTTAAAGCGAAAAACAAGTCACAATTAGGGCAGACTAGAGACATGGTTTTGACAGAATAAGGGTTAACGTTGAACGGTCAGCGTTTACAACGTAACGCCACCCTGGTCACGGTAACCAGAATTCAGGTTTGTGGTTGTGTTTTGATTGTTTAACCCTAAGGGGTTAAATACATTGTTTTGTGGTGTTTTGTTTTTAATTTTTTGGGAGTGAAAATGGTATTTAAGGAGGCAAATTTTACAACGGGGAGCATACCAAATCGCATAGGACTTTTAAGGAATCGCCTATTTGACATCAACTTTAAACAATGAAGTTGTCAGTAGTGATAATCGCATTTGTGTTGTGCTGTAGCAATGTGTGGGCACGCGACAGGAAAAGGTATGTTGGGAAGTGAAATTATCGGTATAGGGCTGAAAATGTGGTGTCTGCTAAAATATTGTGTGTGTTTTGTATTTTGTCTTTTTCCGAACCATGATGCTGTAGAGAAACTAATTACCAAGTGACAAACAGTTTGGATCCTGATAAGACGGTGCGTTACTCAAACAGTTTGGATCCTGATAAGACGGTGCGTTACTCAAACAGTTTGGATCCCGATACGACGGTGCGTTCCTCAAACAGTCTGGATCCTGATAAGAGGGCGCGTTACTCAAACAGTTTGGATCCTGATAAGAGGGCGCGTTACTCAAACAGTTTGGATCCTGATAAGAGGGCGCGTTACTCAAACAGTTTTGATCCAGATAAGAGAGCGCGTTACTCAAACAGTTTGGATCCTGATAAGAGGGCTCGTTACTCAAACAGATTGGATCCTGATAAGAGTGTGCGTTACTCAAACAATTCGGATCCTGATAAGAGAGCGCGTTACTCAAACAGTTTGGATCCTGATAAGAGAGCGCGTTACTCAAACAGTTTTGGATCCTGATAAGGGAGCGCGTTACTCAAACAGTTTGGATCCTGATAAGAGAGAGCGTTACTCAAACAGTTTGGATCCTGATAAGAGGGCTCGTTACTCAAACAGTTTGGATCCTGATAAGAGGGTGCGTGACTCAAACAGTTTGGATCCTGATAAGAGAGCGCGTTACTCAAACAGTTTGGATCCTGATAAGAGGGTGCGTTACCCGATATATGATTTGGGGCCACTCTGTTTGCAAATGACAGAATTGCTGTGTTATGCCTTTTCATGCATTTGCTCATATAGGATCCGTCTGATATGGGTCTTCTCTGTCTGCTTATGAAATTATAATAGACCTGACTCAGCGGTTTCTACCAATATACATAATTCTGTATAAAAAAATAATCTGATAAATATTCATGATGCCAATATTTATTCCATGAATATTGAACATGGAATGGCTTAAGCATGATAAGGTTTACACATGATATTAACCCTTTACTCGATAAATATGCTTTTATGCGACTTTGGAAACAGAGCCGTCTGACCAGGGTCTGCTCTGTCTGCTCTGATTCAGGACACTTTTCTGAACATTTTGGTACCCATGAAAAAAGTCTAGGGGTGCGCGGTAGGCACTATTGGCTCCCTGAGTATATGTATGCGTGTAGAGACACATACTGGGCCGGGCTGTAGAGACACATACTGGGTCGGGCTGAAGAGACACATACTCGGCCGGGCTGTAGAGACACATACTCGGCCGGGCTGTAGAGACACATACTGGGTCGGGCTGAAGAGACACATACTCGGCCGGGCTGTAGAGACACATATTCGCCCGGGCTGTAGAGACACATACTCGGCCGGGTGTAGAGACAAATACTCGACCGGGCTGTAGAGACACATACTGAGCCGGGCTGTAGAGACACATACTGGACCGGGCTGAAGAGACACATACTGGGCCGGGCTGTAGAGACACATACTGGGCCGGGCTGAAGGGACACATACTCGGCCGGGCTGTAGAGACACATAATGGGCCGGGCTGTAGAGACACATACTGGACCGGGCTGTAGAGACACATACTGGGCCGGGCTGTAGAGACACATACTGGGCCGGGCTGTAGAGACACATACTCGGCCGGGCTGTAGAGACACATACTTGGCCTGGCTGTAGAGACACATACTGGACCGGGCTGTAGAGACACATACTGGGCCGGGCTGTAGAGACACATACTGGGCGGGGCTGTAGATACACATACTGGGCCGGGCTGTAGAGACACATACTCGGCCGGGCTGAGAGACACATACTGGGCCGGGCTGTAGAGACACATACTCGGCCGGGCTGTAGAGACACATACTGGGCCGGGCTGTAGAGACACATACTGGGTCGGGCTGAAGAGACACATACTCGGCCGGGCTGAAGAGACACATACTGGGCCGGGCTGTAGAGACACATACTCGGCCGGGCTGAAGAGACACATACTGGGCCGGGCTGTAGAGACACATACTCGGCCGGGCTGTAGAGACACATACTCGGCCGGGCTGTAGAGACACATACTCGGCCGGGCTGAAGAGACACATACTGGGTCGGGCTGTAGAGACACATACTCGGCCGGGCTGAAGAGACACATACTGGGCCGGGCTGTAGAGACACATACTCGGCCGGGCTGTAGAGACACATACTCGGCCGGGCTGTAGAGACACATACTGGACCGGACAAGTCAATGGTCGTGTTTTTACGACATAAGTCGAATTTGCTATATAGATTTACTTGTTTAATGTTTGTAGTAATTTGCACGCGTACAGTGTATCAAGTTGGGGAATGTTTTGAAAGAGTTGTAAGAAAGATTTTGTATAAATACAATTAGAGTACACCATTTCGTTCCGGAGCGGGTAAAGTGGTATTAGAATAGTATTGAAAATATGAAGTGGTACCAAATGTGAATTATTAAGGTGCAAACTAAAAGAGTTTAGTATGGGAATATTGGCATAGAAAAATACCGTATATGTTAACAACGCATTAAATTAAGATAAACAGCTCCAACAAGTTACATGCATATATCAATTTATTTATGTCAATCTTGATCGGATGTGGTTGAGTGGTTTCGTCTTCGACTGACAATCAGTTCGCCCCTTGTCGCTGTGGTTCGAACCCCGGTCTGGGAATTTGGGTTTTACATGTGAGTAAGCCTTCAAGTTGACTTGTTTTACATGTGAATAAGCCTCAAAGTTGACTTGTTTTACATGTGAGTAAGCCTCCAAGTTGACTTGCAGTAGATCGCTCGTTCTACTCGTGCGTTTGTCTGTGCACGGAACAATGTTATTTGTACTGTGTACAGAAAACATCCGAGTTCTTCCTCCATCTGGATGTAATGACTGAAACACTGTTAAAGCGACGTAAAGCCCGATACTAACAAACAAGAAATAATCTTGATCGGTAACTAGGAGAGGTACACTTTGCAAAAATCATAGAAAACATTACCAATTTATCAATCCTTTAACCTTTACAACGTTGACTTTTCAAATAGACTATTACAAAATTCAAACATGGTAAGCTTATGGGGAATATTTCTAAAGGGATTCTTCTAAAGACAATTGCATCATGACAAATAGTGCAGACCCTCCAAGAGCCCTCTCATCTGGGTCTACACTGTTTGAAATGGACATTAGTAAATAAGGATTAACCCGTGTTCAATATTCATATAAGAAAATAATGTCATAATGAATTTATTAGCTGGTGTTTTATAATGTAAACCTTTAAAGGGAATGTTTTTGCTTTGACAAAAAAAGGAAAATAAAATATTGTAAACAGCAAACAGAGCAGACCCTGGTCAGACGGATCCTATAGGAGCCGTCTTTTCTGGGTCTATTCCGTTTGCAAATGCATATAGAGGCGTTTATATGAAGGAAATGTGTAAATATAGGCAAAGAGTGTACATTTGCAGACCGGGTAGACCCAGAACAGAGGACTTGACACTTGGCTTTTGAAATACCCTAGTAATGGTAATACTATTGTAGTACTATTGTAGTGAATGGACTCTGAATACCGAAGGACAAATGCACTTTGAATATAACTAAGAACCGGTCAAAGTTGTAACATGCGTGTTCTAGGAGAGGTCAGTATGTCAAGCCCTGATTTTCCAATTGCATTTATATATGTACATGTACTATACTGTCAGCTTAATTATGCCACCAGCTAATCAATTGATCGTACTCAAACACCGCAAACTACAATACAGTTTTTACAATATTAATGAATTACGTCCAATAAACATGAACATAATGTTCATACCTTTTGCACGTAGATCTTGCCAGGCATCATGAAGAATTTCCAAGGCAGATAGCTGCAATAACCTTCTTCTAGATATATCAGGAGTTGTTTGTTTGTTTGTTTGCTTGCTTACTTGCTTGTTTGTTTGTTTGTTTGGTTGGTTGGTTGATTGGTTGGTTGGTTGGTTGGTTGGGTTGGTTCGTACTATGTACAGATTCAAAGTCAAGTCACCTCTAAATGATTGTAGCTAAACTTACTTTGTATATCTAATTTGCTGGGATTCCATTATCATACATTTATCTTCCCCGTAGTGTTGTTAAACCAGTTTTGCATTTACTCTCATTCATCTGCTATTGTTGTCGTGTTCTCTCCATACTCCTCTTTCAAGCCGTTTTTCTCTTTTTACTACTCTATTCTGCTGTGTATTGAAACCACGTTTTTTCCTTACTACGTTTACTGCAGACGAAATCTAAATATACTTGCGCTAAATATTCCTGTCCTAAACAGATTCCGTTAATTTAGTCCGCTCAAACTCTTCCCTTACATGTAATTTGTTAATACATTTCCTAAACTATCAACCGAATGTCAAACACTATGTATCTTGAGAGGTCGAGCCACTCGGCGTATCCACTGGATCGACATTATTTGCAACTTGTCAGTTAGGTCGCATTAACAATTGAAGTGTTAATTTACCTTCAACACAAAGTTGGTCGACCGTCTGAGACTGCCTATCAGTCCAGCGTATCTCGATGTTTGGCTACAATTTTTGTTACTTTCTATACGTCCCTCACTATCATGGCTTGTGAATAAAGGGACGCAACTATGGTTATCTACGTACATAGCTAAACGTTTTGTCTATTTCCCTTGTGTAACGTTACACTGATATTTGATACCGCGTACATCAGCTAGTCATGTCTTACACGTGGGAGATCTGTTTTATCAACCCTTTACCTAGTCAATATTCATGTATGAGATAATGACATTATGAATATTAATTAGATTTAATTTGTATAATGGCATATGAACATTTTGCCTCGGGCAGAAACTATAAAATCTGATATTATTAGTTAGATCTACATAGTCATGTAGTGACCAGGTACGGGATGATACCTGGTTAGTAAATGTTATACCCGGGCGGCGAGGCGAAGCCGAACTGGGTATGATATTGACTAACAAGGTATCATCCCGTACTCGGTCACTATATGGCTATGTAACGAATTTACCGGTGACCAGTCTAATAGACTATATTCTATCAGTGCTCCAGATGAGTGGACTAAAATTGATTATCTTCTTTAAATTAATAGTTTCCCATCCACTGTCTAATATAAGCAATTTGGCGGTAAACATGACGTCGTTGGCGGTAAACATGACGTCACACAAAGATGTTCAGGTAATGATGATGCCATGTTATCATTTTCAATGACAGCGGTCGCTTTAAATCTATTTCGTCGAAAATAAAAGGTAATTGGTAGGATAAAAACATTAGCACATGACTTGGAGCTCTCGGCCAATCAGATGCCTCAAAAAGTGTCGACTATATCGTTTCAATGCTTTTTGTAAATCAAAGTACTGATAGTACTGAAGGGATCTGTGTTTTAGGAAAGAAAAAGTGTTGAATACAGTAGAACCTCTCTAAACCGGACAAAAATAAACATTAAGGATGGGCGTTAACGACTGCTGTATGCTGACAGACAGTACAAAAAGCTCCTGCAGAAGTTTCCGTATTGCTGTCAGCCTGCATCAAGCAGCTACCTGTTATGTTTATTTTCTGTTCGGTCTAGAGAGGTACTACTGTATTTGGGTGGTTTGTTTGCGAGTTATTTTTTATGTTCCCAGATGTTGAAATCTTATCTGAAGGTAGTTGCTGTTTTGCATGATTTATGTACGTATTTCAACCGCAATTTCCAAATCTGAAGTACAACACATTCAAGGCATAAGTTGATCAGTGTCAAGAAATATTGATCTTCCGAAAAACATTATATAAATATATTTATGTATATATATACAAAAATAAGTTTGGAATTAATCAAATATTGGAACCTCACAAACAATACAAGTAGATAATCAAGAATGTTTGTATTGTTTTACAATCTATAATGGTATACTCAGATCTTTTGAACAACTTCATATCATCTGAAATTGTTCACAGATTTTGAAATGGGAGGAAAACAAAGAGTACATGTAAATGTATTCATGATGGACATTTTATTGTAGACAATGGCAAGAAAAAGTATAAAACAGCAAATAAACAGATATTGCAGGTAAAGCATCTGTTTGAAAGTAATTAAAAATGTATTCAAATGTTAAATCGAAACATGGTTGTATTTCCACTTTTACCCGATTTTTGTAAAACCTCTGTTGAACAGCCATTCAGATGTTAATTGATAATTCCTAATGACAGGTGGTACTTGAATGCAAATTGAAAAGATTCAAAGGATCACAACCTTTTAGTTGCATTAGGCTGTCACCGTAATCATAGTTGAAAACAAGTGGCTGTTCAATAAAGGTAATTGAAACATTAAATGGAATCATGAATAGTAACTCTTACATCTAAACTAAATACAAATGTAGCTACACTACATATGATACAGAAATATTGACAGGCAAACCACATTTCAATAATAATGTTCAGCTATGCTTTAGTTTTCAACTTTAAGACATTGCAGGGTTTCGCAATTTGGAACAAGAGGACCATGATGGCCCTAAATCGCTCACCTGGTTACTATAGACTTATGCATACACTGTATTTCGATGTAAAAATTAGTCAGCTTTAGATTGGGGCCAATATGAAACCAAGGGCCAAACTTGTAGGCCTGGATATTAAAATTTGAACAATCTTAATAAAGGAGCATTAGATGATGCTTCATGTAAATTTCAAAGGTCAGAAACTATGATCAATTTGAAGTTTTACTTAACCTTTTCCTACATAAATACGCCTTTCTACGCCTCTGTTAAAGTCACTTTTTGAAACTACATGTATTGTGATAAATAGGGCATTAATTGCTCCTTAGGAACAAATGCTCTATTTATCACAATGGTTTCAGAACTACAAAATTCTAAAAATTTCCTTTTCTAGTTGATGCTCCTTTTCAGTAGATTTATTCAAATAGTCTAAAAGAGGTTGGATCTAAAATAGCCTATGAGGGAATGGGTTAAGAAAAAATCATTCTGGTCCGCATTATCAAGCACTTCACTGCCACAGCCTGAATTGTCTATTCTGATCTACAGTGCTTTAATAAGCAAACAGAGTAGACCTTAGTCAATGAGTTATCATAGGAGCTGTATGATATTGATGTACACTTTTTGTAAAGACTTAAAAGGGGTGTAAATGTTAATGGGATAATGTTACTAAATTTTACTGACATAGCATCATACATTAAAAACAAGATTCAAGGATTGATGAAGCACCAGGGTCTATAAACCAATGCCCTTTTCAACAAAAATGACTTGCCCTCATTGGACCCTGGGGGATACACTAGTTAAAGGGACATTCAAAAATGATTTAAAACGATATTCAGCTCTTATATATGTACCGGGATATTGCCATCTGGTTGTCAGTCCACTTCCTTATATACCACTCATGAATACTGTGTTAACCCTTTACTCCATAAATACGCAGGGTTGAGCGGTAAATACCGGCTATTCTACACAACTGCAAACAGGATAGACCCACACCAGACAGCTCCTATACAGAGCTCCAGATAAGATGCATAAATTATATGTTCAGGAATAAATCCTTTATTTCTCCACCAAACCTTATACTGTGACCTCTCTTCAGAACTCTTCTCGAAGAGACGATTCTATAGAGTGGTCACGGTGTAGAGTTTGGTGGAGAAATGACGATTAAATTAGTATTTGGAAACACACCCTTATCTGTAGCTATGCCTATAGGAGCTGTCTGATCAGGGTACGTTCTGTTTGCTTATGACATAATATACATCTGGCTCTACAGTTTCTGTTATGGCCAAAAAGCCCTGTCTTAATAATGCCATTGCAAAAACTCTACTCATTAATATTCATGATGTCATTATTTCTTACATGAATATTTATGGAGTAAAGACTTAATTGCTATGATCAAAATTTGATCACTATGACATGTCAACTCTGGTTTTACAAACTGAGCATCATCTAATGGGATGACCAACAAATACTGGCTGCTTGTATCCAAAGTAGTTCAGAAGGTTCATTCTGAGACATGTTTGTTGCTCATTTTACAAAACTTTAGGATAGCTTCTGATAGTCCTTTCTGCTTTTTGATATGTCCAAGTTGTTGAAAAACATCAAGCTTCAGAGTACTGCCAATCTCTCTCAGCATGTCTAACATATATTCTACTTTCCGTTTAGAATCACCATCATACTGTCTTTGACCAAATTGTTTTGCAATAAACTGATACATGTGAAAAAGTTGTGACTCGAAAGGGACTTGAACCCAGGGCATTTGGCTTACAATGCCAACACTCTACGGTACCTACTGTGATATCAAGTCACACAGTCTAAAGCTTTTCAATGTTCCACCACAATCTTTAACCAACTAATGTTCCATCTGGAGATCAGCAAACACTGGCTGCCTGTATCTAAAGTAGTTCAGTAGATTTTAATAATTCATATATCACAAAGTCAGCACCAGTTGATCAAGCTTTTCATACATGTACTTAGATGAGTATTGGGAAGTCTTGTCTGGATGTTGATAAAAATGTTTCATCGATTCGGTCTTGGTAACAATTACTGTATTTTCATCGGTTTGGCCTAGCTTTGTGGCGACGATTACTGTATTTTGAACTTGAAAGCTCTTTGTCAATAAAGCAATATTAATCTCATTTTTTGTGGCAATTAAAGCAACGTGGGCTCTGTTAGAAAACTGGCATGTCAGGTTCCTGATTGTTTGAAATCTTGTTGACATTACTGTCCCCTGCAAATAAAATTATTTTTTATGATTAAAATATATTTCTTAACCCCCTACACCATAAATATTCATATAACAAATAAATACATGTAGAGGTTATTTCATAGGTGACTAGGCCCTCAGCTATATTGGCCCTGTCACCTTAAGATTGGCCCAATGGCTTAAGCCCGAGGGACTATATCAAGGTAAGGGACTATATCACTCTGCGGTCCTAGTCACCTGTGTAACAACCTGTTTATTACATTTGTGGATAAAAAGGGATCTACCAGGTGCAATAGTTTCTCAAATGATTGAAAGAATCAGACGGTAATGAACATTTAAGAAGTTTCAGGGAATGACTACTAGTATTCTGAAGTCAGTTGGATGACGTCAAAATGACCGGGTTTTTTATTATTAAAAATGGACATTGCAAAGAGCGGCAAGTGTGCACTTTTTATTTACCTGTATGTGTACCGGACATGTAAATAATCTGAATCGAATCGGGCGAGGATCCAGGATTGTCTTTGTAAAAGCCAGGATTTGGGGACCAATCGGTATGTGTATGAGCACTTGGACAACATTTGCATCATTATAGCAAATTTAGACCTTCATCGCTTATTGGGGTTCTGTTGCTATAGACAATAGATTTAGAACGTTATCTTGGCAGCTGGCACACTATCAGTTATTGGCCCCGTCGCTAGGTCTGTATTGGCCTGCTCAGACAACACCACTCCATTTTTCAAATGATATTGAACCATTTTTAACGTAAAAATGTTACTATTTCTAGTAACAAATATGATAAATAGAGGTTATTACACGGGATGAATAGGGCCTCAGCGTGATATTGTCCCGCCACCTTGATATTGGCCCAAGGGCTTTAGCCTGAGGGTCTACATCAAGTTAAGGGCCAATATCACGATGCGGTGCTAGCCACCCGTGTAATAACCTGTTTATTACATTTGTAAAACATTGGTGAACATTTTAGCAGATCAGATATAGAGCAGACAGTATTTCTCAGCATGAAAGCGGTTTTAAAAACTCAACTGAGGGAATGGCGCTATCCTGACATCATTTTGATGACGTCAAATTGACGGTTTTACACTATCAGAATAATGGGCGATGGAACTAGCGACTAGATGTCACTTTACCGGTACGTGCACGGTGCATTTGAATAAATCTGAATCAAATCCGGCGAGGATTGTGGTTTGGAAATGGGGGCTTATTGGTACATGTACGAGCACTTCGAAAACATTTGCAGCATCGGAGCAGAATAAGACCTTCGCCACGTATCGGGGTTCTGTTGCTATAGATTTAGAACACTTATCTTGGTAGTGGGCATAAATCAGTTATTGGCCGGTCGCTAGGTCGCTAGTTATACCACTTTCGACTGATATTGGACCATTTTGAGTGTTAAAATGATAAAATTTATACATGTAGTAACAAATATAATAATTACATTTATACTGGATATTAACTGAATGTTTATTATGGCACTATGAACAATTCTGTTTTAATCATACTAGAAACTGTAGAATCGTCTAATCTTTATTATTCCATAAGCAAACAAAGCAGACCCTGATCAGAGAGCTCTTATAAACACTGTCTGATATAGATAGATGCTGTTTGCAAAGGCATTAACCCTTTCTCTCAAATAAAATTCATTTGCAAACAGAGTAGACCATGATCAGAGGCCTGTTCAGGAGTGTGGGCGCTCGATGTCACTTCGAGCGCTTGGACACTGAACGAGGGCGCCCGCCTAGTGCCAGCTAGCGCAAGCTAGCCTACTCGCGAGGTGAATCGCTTTGACATTCGCGTGTGTTTCCAAGATGGCTACCAACAAGGTAACAGAAGCAACCGACTGGAAGAAAACAATCGTAATTAACAAACTGATGCTCTAGAACCAGACCGCAGAACAAAATTTTACTTGGTTTTTAGAAAGGGCGCTCGATCGCGTTCAGCAGTGATACTTTTGCTCTGGCAAGCGCTCATCAAGCGCCCGCGTTCCTGAACAGGCCTCAGGGTCTTCTCTCTTTGCTACGGAAAACGGAATTCAATAGACCTTTTTCTTTACTTTCCAAAATGTCTACAATGTTCCACCTTCCATATTTCATTATAACTATTTTGTTCATGAATATTCAGTAAGTATTGAAGTTTGATATAAACATAGAACTGGTTAAGAGGTCTATTAATGGAGTATGTATTAGTAAATGACTATAAAACATTTTACATTTAAAATTGTACAGATAATTCACCTTTTTCACAAGAGTGTATTACCAGGATAACAACAATATAGAAAGGCTATGTACAGTCCTTCTTCAGATTTCACTATGTCGATAATTTAACCCTTTCTCTGTTTAAAATTAAATTTAACCTTTTCACTTATATATGACACATTTTCACGCATCTGCAAACAGAGTAATGGGGCTGTCTGATCAGGGTCTGCTCCGTTTACTTATGGTGTAATAAAACACCCAACCAATATAGATCTGATTCAACAGCATCTGTCTCGGCCAGAATCTCATGTGTTCATATACCATTATAAAAACTAATCTTATTAATATTCATGACATCATTATTTCTTACATGAATATACAACAGGGAAAGGGTTATGGATTAATAATGGCATTGATACTATTAGATAAAATTTTAATATTGCATTTTAACATATGACATTTTGGTATAGACAGAAACTGTAGGTATAATCTGATCTGTATAACACACGCACCCTGATCAGACAGCTCAAATATTATTTCATTCATGAACAATCAAACCAGACCCTGATCAGATGAGGTCCCTGGTCGTTTCGGACCCAATTCGTTTCGGTCTTGGTTGTATTGGCTATGGTCGTTTCGGCCACAATTGGGGCCGAAACGACCAAGGATTACGTGGAATATATCAGCAATGGACATCAAATTTTATTTAAGCAAAATTTGTTCTCTGTTTCAGAAACTTGACCATTGACAAGAAATAAAGAAAGCGAAGATCGAGATATCCAGTCAGATTGGATAGTTCCTATAATTATGTCAAAAATGTTTGTGTAGTACAATTGCACTTAGTTGTTCCTCAACAAGCCCCATGAGAATAAGAATAAAGTGTTTAATATTTGCTGCAAAATGCTTAAATTTGTAATTATATAATGTTTTTGTAAACTCTTATTGAAATATTTTATTGAATTCACGACATAGACAGTGATGTTTTAATTGTAATTAAAATAACGTTTCTCATTATTAAGCAACAAGGCCGAAACGACCAAGGCTGAAACGGATTGGGTCCGAAACGTCCCGACACCCATCAGATGGCTCAAATAGGGTCCATCCGTTATGGGTCTATTATGTTTGCAAAGACGTAGTCCTAAATGCATATTTATGGAGGAAGGGGTTTAATTTAAAGTCTCAGGGGTTAATGAGTTAAAACTAAAATTTAAAATAGCTCAGGCGCTGCAAATCTTACATGGCATTGTTATAACTCGGAGATTCACCGATAATCGTGTTCACGAGTGATTTTGTTAGATAATTATTTTCTTCTTGAAAGTCATAGCAGAATTATTAATAGAAAACAATGATAATCTAAGCATTAAAGTTTGTATCATCATGTACTTACGATCTTCGAGCTCGTCCAAAATGCGTGTCTGGTAAAATAAATTCTGTGTAAAGTCAATTCTACACTCGCTTTGTTGATGGCGGACAAGTCACGTGATATTCAAAATGGCGGCGATCAATTAATCGAAAATAGATTCGTGTATAAGTGTGCATAAACCCCCCGATATAATTAATATCGCCTCATTTAAACAATATTCGTCATTTTTGTTGAAGAAATAATCCAATACAGCAAATGCTTGTCTTAAAACACGGTCCACATTCGTACTTTTGTAATAAATTAGCGAACTACATTGAAAGTCTGAGTAAATCGTTTTGTGAGACCCGGCTGATTTACTGTCGCAGGTCCGTTACTTAGGAGTCTGTGAACGGAATGACAAACTGACAGGATATAATCCTTATATAACGAGGCAGTTATGGCGTTCCATATACGTATGCCCCCTCGAACTATATCGTTTAGTCGCGCTCAACCATGGTCTAACCTATACTTCATACACAGTGTTCGGGTTACCTAATATGGAACTAAATGTATCTATATGACAAAAACATCGTGAAGCCATTACGTCAAGCTTGGGCTCTACGCTGACAGGGGAAGTAACTTAGTTACTGACCGTGTATTGAATTTCTACTGACTGTGTATTGATTTTCTATTGACCGTGTATAAGTTTAACCCTTCAATCACGTGGCAGAATGCAACCAATAATAAACATGGATTTCACCAAATAATTATCAGAGGTGGGGTAAATATTATTAGTTATACAGATCATTGGCGGGGTTTCTGACTTTTTGTTTCCTGCTGAGAAAAATCATGTTGCCCGAGCCGTTAGGCGAGGGCTACATGTATTTTCCTCAGCAGGAAATAAAAAGTCAGATATCCCGCCAATGATCTGTATAACGATTTTATTATACTGCAAAGTTTAATATTTGTAGCAGTTAATTAGCGTTGTTAATGTATGCGTCGTTTTGCTTCCCCTCAGGGGCCTCTTACTGTAAGGTAAGGGCTTATATATCACTCTGCAACTCTAGTTCATCGTTTATAATAACCAGTTCATTATATTTGTGGATAGAAAGGGATCTCCCAAGTGCCCAAGTGCATTAGTTTATCAAAGGATTGAAAGAATCAGACGTTAGTGAAACAGTCAGCAGATCAGCGGTTAAGCAGACACTATTTAACGTAATTGAGGGAATTTTGGCGCAATGCCGACGTCATTTGGATGACGTCAAAACGACGGTTTTATAATATTCAAACAATGGGCGTTGGAAGGAGCGGCTATACTGCAATTTACAGGTACGTGTAGGTGCATGTACATAAATAAAATCTGAATCGAATTGGGTGTGGATTATCTTTGTAAAAGCGGGGTTTGGGGGCTAATCGGTACGTGCACAAGCACTTTGACAACATTTGCAGCATCAAAGCAGAATAAGACCTTCGCCACATATAGGGTTCATTTACATTGTTATACAACAACTATAGCAAAAATGTTTCTAAATGGATAATTTTTTTCCGCCCCAAACTCTTGTTATTTCGTTTGAGAGCGGTTGTTTGAATCGAATCGACGAAGTGATGCTGGTCGGCCATTTTTATTTTGTTATATCAAGGAAGCGAGGCCCTCGGCGGGGGAAATTCCATTGTTGCTCATGACTCCGTATATACATCAGAATTTAGAGGGATACACGGCTTTTATACATAGCTAACTGACCAATCAAAATCGAGGATTTTACTTTGCGTTATAATAATATTAGTTATACAGATCATTGGCGGGGTATCTGACATTTTGTTTCCTGCTGAGGAAATTCATGTTGCCCGAGCCGTTAGGCGAGGGCTACATGTATTTTCCTCAGCAGGGAATGAAAAGTCAGATATCCCGCCAATGATCTGTATAACGATTTTATTATACTGCAAAGTTTAATATTTGTAGCAGTTAATAAGCGTTGTTAATTTAGGCATCGTTTTGCTTCCCCTCAGGGGCCTCATACTGTAAGGTAAGGGCTTATAATATATGTATAATAGCCAGCTCATTACATTTGTGGATAGAAAGGGGTCTTCCAAGTGCATTAGTTTCTCAAAGGATTGAAAGAATCAGACGTTAGTAAAACTTCCAGCATATCAGCGGTTAAGCAGACACTATTTTTCAGCATGAGAACAGTTAAACTTTTTAGAGACAAAAATGTAATTGACACTATTCCTAAATACTTTAAAAATACAGAACCACCTATCATCTGCTACAAATATAACAAACCCATCAGAAATACAATTTTCAACTACAATAAAATTGTGGCCGACCTTAATATTAATGATAATATTCCTGATAATTGAGATTGCGCCACCTCAAAATTTTGCTATTCTCCGGCTGGTCATGTGATTACTGGTAATTTTGAGATAATTAAAGATAAACGTCTACGATCTCTTTTGAATAAAGGTCCCAAATATAGAATACCATCCTTGATAGATTTTAACTCTTGTCGAGTTCAGATTGCGGAGGCTTTACAAAATTTTAGTATTAAATGGTGTCGAAGAGAACATGTTGAGTCTACTGCCCTTTCTTGTTGGAAAAAACTAATTTTTGATATAATTGATAAACGCATTTCCTTTTACAGCTCTAATAAACACCTTCTTCCACCTAAACCTAGAACTTCATTTAGACATCTTAAAAAGGGTTTGCAGGATTTCCATTCAAAATACGTTTTTGTTCCTGCTGATAAGGCATCAAATAATGTGATTATTATTTGACGATTACATTATATCGATGTCTTGAAGCAGGAAATTACTAATACCAAGTCATACATTTCAGTTACCACTGACGAAAAGACCATCATTTCAGACCATGTCAAAAAGTGTGAACAATTTGGAACCGATATTAAAATTACACAACATAAACTTCCTACTATGTATTGGTTACCAAAACTACATAAAAAACCATATAAAGCGCGTTTCATTGCAAATTCTAGTTCATGTACAACTACTAAATTGTCTATACTTTTGACTTCTTGCTTAACGAAGGTAAAGGAACATTTAAAATTTTACTGTGATAAGACTTATGAAAATTCTGGAATAAATCTCTTCTGGTCTATTAAGAACTCTTCAGAAGTCTTAAACAAACTTAAGAACAAAAGGTATCTTGCATCCACTGTAAGCACGTACGACTTTTCTACTCTGTACACAACTCTTCCTCATGTTTTAATTAAGGATAAGCTTACTAACTTGATCCAGAAAGTATTTGCCCGAGAAAAAACATCATTCTTGGCATGTAATGCTGAAAAAGCTTTCTTTACTGACGAGCAAATGAAGTATTACACCAATTGGACTTGCTCAGAAGTTTGCGAAGCACTAACCTTTCTTTTGGACAACATATTTGTACGTTATGGGAATGCTATATACCGTCAGGTAATTGGTATTCCCATGGGTACGAATTGTGCACCACTTGTCGCAGATTTGTTTTTGTACTGCTATGAGAGAGATTTCATGTTGAGTTTGAATCCTCAATCACAAGAAGATGTTATAAAAGCCTTCAATGATACTTGTCGATATTTGGATGATATTTTTAACTTAGATAACCCTTTCTTTAATGCTCTGATTCCTATAATTTATCCTAAAGAACTCAAATTGATTAAAGCTAACCCGTCCGACAATTATGCAGCGTTTCTTGACCTAGACCTTAAAATTAATAATGGAATGATTTCTTCTAAAATATATGACAAAAGAGATGATTTTGATTTTAATATTGTAAATTTTCCTCATCTTGACGGGGATGTTCCCCGTGCTCCATCTTACGGGGTTTATATATCTCAACTTATTCGTTTTGCTAGAGCTTGTTCATCTATTGACGATTTTAACAGTCGAAATCTCATTTTAACTGAAAAACTGCTTAAACAAGGATATAGATACCATAAACTAAGAAAAACTTTCTCTAAATTTTACTATCGAAATCTCTCGCTTATTGGCAAGTACAAATGTAATCTCAAGGTACTTTTGCGACACGGTATTTCACATCCTGAATTTTATGGTGATGTGATTTACAAACTTCGTAGAATTATTGGACATACCCATTTTCTCACTTTGTTCATCAAATATATAAAACAATTCATTAAAAAGGGATATGATCTGTATTATTACAACATACTGCATGTTTGGTTGTGAACCCTTTTACAGTTGGCAATCACGCTGGCCTCTTTGCATGTACGCCGACAAGAAAGGTTTAGTACTCTATGAAGGCGACCTCTTAAATCCAGAAATGGAAGGAGAACGTCGGATATCTGTACTATTTCATTTTTGTCGTACCCTTTATTACTTTTCTACAGTTACTCTGTTTGCAGCTCAATCATTGAGTACACTAGCGATAGGTGGATACAGTATGTTCAATTAAATGTTTTTTTGTTATACATGCACTTTACCACTGTATTTGCTGTCGCGGTTGTTGTAGATTAGTCGGAGAGGGGATACGTTTATTTACACTGTTTGTTTTTTAGGATGGGGATGGAATAAGGGTGAGGTTGGGCGCCCATAAACCGGTTTAAACCCCCGGTGACTTTTGTCACTGACCGTTCCAAGGCGGTACTTCCATCTTCCTCCTATTGTATGTTTGTTTTGTCTTTGTGCGTATCTTGTTGTTTTTTCTACCCATGTACATTTGCTGTTTCCTTGTGTTGCTGTTCGGGCGAGTGTTTGTTCTGTATGTGGTATTTCCTGCATGACTCATTTTTGTACTTTTATAGAGTGATTGGTGCTATTCCGACGTCATTTGGATGACGTCAAAGTGACGGTTTTATAATACATAAATACTTAAACTGCTCTGATCTAACATTTCGACCACTAAGGGCCTTTGTCAAAGATTATCATTTCTCTTTGATTTCATGGCTGAATGCATGTAACAAAAATGTGACGTGTATTTTGACATGATAATCTTTGACAATGGCCCTTAGTGGTCGAAATATTAGATCAGAGCAGTTTAAGTATTTATGTATTATATTAATTCCCTATTTTGGAATATGTTCTTCATTGTGGTTTTATAATATTCAAAAATGGGCGTTTGAAGGAGCGGCTATACTGCAATTTACAGGTACGTTTACTGTGCATGTGCATAAATAAAATCTGAATCGAATTGGGTGTGGATTGTCTTTGTAAAAGCGGGGGGTTAGGGCCTAATCAGTACTTGCACAATCACTTTGACAACAATTTCAGCATCAGAGCAGAATAAGACATTCGCCACGTATCGGGTTCATTTGCATTGTTATACAACAACTATAACAAAAATCTTTCTCAATGGATAACTTTGTTCCGCCCCAAACTCTTGTTATTTCGTCTGAGAGCGGTTGTTTGGATCGAATCGACGAAGTAAAGCTGGTCGGCCATTTTTATTTTATTGTAGCAATGAAGTGAGGCCCTTGACGGGGGAAATTCCATTGTTGCTCATGACTCCGTATATACATAGAATTTAGAGGGATACACGGCTTTTATACATGGCTAATTGACCAATCAAAATCGAGGATTTTACTTTGCAGTATAATAATATACCATAAACAAACCGAGAATACCCTGGTCAGAAGGCTCCTACATGAGCCGTCTGATCTGGGTCTACTCTGTTTGCAAATGCGTAAAAAGGTGTTTATATGAAGGAAAGGGTTATTAACATAATGCCCAATTGGACAGCTAAGGGAGTCATTAGTTTGCGTTAATGTAAATTCTAGCATCAATTAAAACATTGTAACATATACGGTGACGATATTATGTTTGATACACTTATACTGTACACAGCTACCATGCACGCAACACACATGTCTTACATACATCTACTTATACATGCATCATGCAAGAGGGTAACGAAATTGTGCATATGACATATCTCCAATATATGACTCAACTTGAATAGTCAACAATAAATACAATGATATTTAATTAACCCTTTACTCAATAAATACGCCTTTCTGTGCCTTTGCAAGCAGGATAGACCCAGATCAGACCCAGTCGTAGCCGTCGTATCAGGGTAGCCGTCGTATCAGGGTCGGGTCTGTGTGCTTAGGCCACACAAGATATAGGATTCTAAAGTTTCTGACATGGTCACCAATTCCTGTGTCCATGTGCTATTAAAACAACTTATCTAACTAATACTGATGATGTCATTATTTAACGGGGCAACTATGCAAAGCGTTAGATTTAAATTGTGAAAACAATACTGCACCCACTCAGCTTTGAAATTAAGAGTATTTTAGTATGTGAGTCTTTTGGGTGACTTACTATAACAGAGAAAAACATGAGTAGAACAGTTTCATTTCCAACTATTATGTAACAATCACTATAGAGCTACATATAAAGGTGCAAACCTTGATACTAGAATCGTCATTTCTCCACCAAACCCTATACTGTAACATAGGGTTTGGCGGAGAAATGACGATTTTAATATTGTGGCCACTCTTTAGAATCGTCTCGATAAGACGATTCTAAAGAGTGGTTACTGTATAGGGTTTGGTGGAGAAATGAAAATGCTTAGATTTACGCATCTTATTAGGACCTCTAGTCACTCTATCGTTGTATTATGAAAACGTGCAAAAATCGAAATCATAGGGCTTGCCTATCAGATGTTTATTTTTTTTTATTTTCTTATGACCTAAGATATTGTATTCTGTCGTAGAAAATACACTCTGCACAGTGCATTCTAATTAGCCATGTTCCCTACAGCATGAATAATAGACGCATCATTTAAACCCGGTAGCGGCGAAACCGTTACTACCTAATTACATGTACCAATGCCAACTGAGACAATGCAGCTTCTCACCAGGATTCAAACTGTTTCATACTTTGACCATATGTTTGCAAACAAATGAGATAATTTTTATTTGATGAATTAAAGCAGACGGCAATTGTTGCAGACGAAAACCTACTTAGCGTGAAAAAGGTTAATATCAGTAGGTAACAGTTAACCCTTTCCTGCATATACACGCATTTGAAGCATTTGTAAACAGAGAAGACCAAGATCAGACGGCTCCTATAGGATCTGATCAGCGTATTTTATGTTTGACAATGGAATTCAATAGATCTATTTCTTTAGTTTCTAAAATGACTACAATGACCCACCTTCCATATTTCATTTTAACTAGTTTGCAAATGGATATTCAATAGGTATTGAACTTTGGATTAAATATAGAACAGGGAAAGGGTTAACCTGGACATTGTGAACGCTAAATATAGAACAGGGAAAGGGTTAACCTGGACATTGTGAACGCTAAATATAGAACAGGGAAAGGGTTAACCTGGACATTGCGAACGCTGTAGAGTGATGGCAAAACGCCGTTGGTACTTGGGGTAATTGAGGTATTAATTAATTATTCATATCGGTGTCCCTGTCAATAATGATGAATAGATATAAATGTCTGCAGATTAGTTCTGGAAATCATGATACAAATGTATGTAGCAGAGGTTAAGATGAGCTGCATAAATCATTTTCAACAATAGCTCCTTTATTTCTCTCTTCGAGTCACAGTATGGGGTTTGGTGGAGAAATGACGAGTTCAGTATTTGGGTACGTAACTTTATCTGTAACTTTGATGTAGTATATAACATGTCTGCATTCGTAAGTTTAATACACTGCAAGATATGTCTCACCGAAAATTCGAAACACATAAGACCCGGAGTCTGATCAGGATCCAAACAGTTTGACACTTTCTCACAAGCATGGCCAAATTGGAGGTAAGTTAACATTCAATTAGATCCAGCTCTTGGGAGGCCTCGTTTTAGACATGCGCGTGATCAGCACCGCTATTCAAAATAAATAATTAGACTGAGTTACCAGTGTACAAGTGCAGCAGTCGCGTTCAATCATTTATTCAATCACTATTCGTGACAAAAGAGACTCCATCCCATTAAGAACATTGTTAAAGTTAACCCTTTATACCATAAGATATTCATGTAAGAAATAATACCATCAATACTATTAATTAGGTTGATTGTTATAATAGCACATGGACACAGGAATGTTTTTCCCAGGCAAAAAATGTAGAATCATATCTATATTATATCATAAGCAAACAGGAACCGTCTGATCTGAATCTACTATGTTTGCAAAGGCGTAGAAAGACGTATTTATTGAGTAAAGGGTATCTAGCATGGTGATTTATCTCATACCATTGTATAAACAAGGGAATACATTCATACATACTAGATCTAAAATAATCCATAAGCAAAACTTGATCCGACCACTCCTTTAGGAGTCGATTGATATGGCTCTACTCTGTTTGCAAAGGTGTCATAATGCTTCTCTATTTAGTAAACTGTTAAAACACGAAGTCCCATCTTGTTCTACATACTTTGTTACACGTTAAAGCCTATTCTGTTTGGCTGACTAGCGTGACAGTACAGAATATATCAGATATCATGTCTTATATACATAAAATCATCTGGGTCTATTCTGTTTGCAAATCCTTAAAGTTGGGCGAAGAATATCATAGATCATGTATTATTTATATCTGGTTCATCAGCTTCGGTAGCTATAACGTTCGCGATGTCCTGATTAGTACATATATTCCTCAGAGGCTACTTAATCCTTTACTCCATGAATATTGTACATTGTGTCCTCAGAGGCTACTTAATCCTTTACTCCATGAATATTGTACATTGTGTCCTCAGAGGCTACTTAACCCTTTACTCCATGAATATTGTACATTGTGTCCTCAGGGGCTACTTAATCCTTTACTCCATGAATATTGTACATTGTGTCCTCAGAGGCTACTTAATCCTTTACTCCATGAATATTGTACATTGTGTCCTCAGAGGCTACTTAATCCTTTACTCCATGAATATTGTACATTGTGTCCTCAGAGGCTACTTAATCCTTTACTCCATGAATATTGTACATTGTGTCCTCAGGGGCTACTTAATCCTTTACTCCATGAATATTCATGTTAAAGATAATGACATCATGAATCTGGATTACATCATTATTTTATAACATAGATCATGGACACAGGAAACTTTGGTCATAGCAGACACTGCATAATCCTATCTATATTATATCATAAGCAAACGGAGCAGAACCTGATCAGACGGCTCTCACAGGAGTCGTCTGATATGGGTCTACTCAGTTTTCAACACTGTAGTTCAGGAGTAAAGGGTTACTCCTTACCTCGTCAATCAAGTCCTGGCTCGCATTCACAAACAGCTTGGATCCAAATTGAATGCCAAGTAACCTGGTGTCTCATCAGATTCCAAACTATTTAACAATCCACCAATAGCTTATCAAATTATACCAGGTCCAAATTGGAGAAAACATTTTTCATACAACATGATCAGGCGTAAAGTATTTTGTTATCTATTGGCTTCTTTCGGGTTTAATATCCAAGAGTGCATATTTAATACATTAGTGAAGAGGACATACCAATAATAATTTGTCAAGTATAGTGGAACCTTTCTTAAGCGGCTCTTCATTTATTTAACATAGAAGTCTTAAAAACAGTTGTTTGCTTAATGCAGGGTAAAAGTAATACAGAAAACTCTTATAGGGGCGTTCTGCATTACTTTTGACCTGCATTAAGCTTCCACCTGCCTTACAGACCCATAATTAGACCTCTTCGCGATAACCGCTTAATGCCGGTTCTAAAGGAATATAATCAAGAACCGTTGGTTGTCGTTTGTTTTAACATAAAATTATACTTCATCCTTCTCCAGTTATCTGGTTCGCAATTGCACACAGCTTAGATCCAGATGAGACGCCGAGTAGCTCGACGTGTCACTGGTATCCAAGCTGTTTGACCCGCCGAGCAACTCGACGTGTCACTAGTATCCAATATGTCTGACACACCGAGTAGCTCGACGTGTCACTGGTATCAAAGCTGTTTGACGTTTCTCAAAGACGTGATCAAATCGAAAGTAGTGCAAATAGCACCAGGTTCCAGTTGGGCACATCCTGTGTTTTACCACGGGTAAAGGTAAATATGAACGGTCGTCGCAGTGTCGAGCAATACACTTAAATGTATTATGTTTGATCAGTTGTATACACTGGTATTACCGAGATGAATGAACAGACGAGTAACCTTTACCTTTTCACATATTATTTCTGATGAATTGTTGATTTGATGTGTTACTTACTTGTATGGTGTCCTACCAGATTAACCCTTTACTCCATAAATACGACAGATATCTATCATAAATACGCCATTCTATGCATTTGCCAACATAATAGACCCAGATTAGATGGCCCATGTAGCTCTGTTTGCTTATGATATAATATCGATATAATTGTACATTAACCAAACTTTCCTGTGCCTATGTGCTATTATAGCAAATTATTAATACCGGTATTCATGACGTCATTATTTCCTCCATGGATATTCATGGAGTAATGGTTACGATGCGCAGTCCTGATACGAAATGTTTCCCTCGAATACATTCTAAACCCTTTACCTCATGAATATTCATTCAATTAATAATGACAGTATAAAATGTTTTGACATAAACAATGGCACATTTTGGTTTTTGCCATGGCAGAGACTGTAGGGTTATAAGTATATAATATCATAGGCAATCAAAGCTGGAGCCACGGGATCTGGGTCTACCCTGTTCAGACAGCAATGTAAATACGTCTCCAACAGCACCACTGTCATTTGCAAACATCATGGATCCAGTCTAGACGATGATAAAACATGGTTTTGTTTTCGAAGCTGTTAGACACTCGGTCGGTGGTTTTCCCAAAGGCTGTGTGCATCGGAATGAAGTCTAAACAATCATGTATGTATCAGGATAAGAATGAACCCTAAATCATCTATGTATCAGGATAATAATTAACCCTAAATCATGTATGTATCAGGATAACAATTAACCCTAAATCATGTATGTATCAGGATAACAATTAACCCACAATCATGTATGTATCGGGATAACATTTAACCCTAAATCATGTATGTATCAGGATAACAATTAACACTAAATCAATCATGTATGTATCAGGATAACAATTAACCCTAAATCAATCATGTATGTATTAAGATAAGAATTAACCCTTAATCATGTATGTATCAGGATAACAATTAACTTTTTCCCTCATATAAATGCATTTTCACGCATTTGCAAACAGAGGTCAGGATCTGCTCTATTTGCTTTTGACATGATCTGGTATAATTTTGAAAACTTCCGATTCGATAAGGGTTATGAAAACCTAACGACCGAGTGTCACACAGTTTGTATGCCGATGAGACGCCGAGTTACCCGGTGTGCCATCTGTATCAAAGCTGTTTACAAGTGCAAATTAGGTCGCGCAGAGCGATATACAGGTTAAAGGCAATACCAATGCATTTTCAAAGAAAATTCCAACATGCATTCCAGCCACTATAATACATTGTAAACGTAATAATTGGTAGCATGTTTAAATCATACTAAGCATACGAAAAACTGTAGTATTTGCAATATTACTATGACCATAATTGGCTAGGCTGGACAATGAACATAAGATGAGATTATCAACCATCCTTTATTGATTTATTTAATAATTGATTATCATATATTTTTTACTCATAATGTCGGTGTTTTCTGAAAGTTGAGACCCAGACAAGCAACCATTATATTATTACACGAGTCTTGGCGGTTAGATGAGGCTACGATGTGATAGAAACCAGCACATTAGGGGTTAATACAAATATTCATACCTGTTTGATGTTAATAGTTTTTAATTAGTCCATAATTGATGTTGTATATACATGTATGTTATGTTGTTTATGGACCAAATTGAAAATTGGTTGTTACCAAATATGTAATCTACGTAAAACAAAGTCATTATTATTATCAAATAAACCAATACCCCACTAATCATGACGTGACTTGCATTTTCAAACAGTTTGGATCCTGATGGGACGTCAATCTGTTCAACCCTTTACTCCATACATACGCCTTTCTACGATATAGCAAGCAGAGAAGACCCGGAATAGACGGCTCCTTTAAGAGTCATCTGATCAGGGTCTGCTCTGTTTGCTTATGATATAATGTAGATATGATTCTACCGTTTCTGACATGGCCAAAAGTATGTTTCCCATGTGCTAGTATAACAAATAAATCCAATTAATAGTCATGACGTCATTACTTCTTATAAGAACATTCATGGAGGAAAGGGTTAACACTTGGTGATGTCCTAATCAAACACGCAATCAAAGCGGAAGTATTAAACATTGCAACTGATCCAAATTAGAGCAAACATTATCCACCATCTATTCATAACTGAATAAAGTAATAATGGATTAAATGCTGTATTTATGCATATAGGTTATACATATCTTAAATTCTGCTTATAGATATTAACCCTTATAGTGCGGGACACGAGTCACTATTGTCATTTGCAAACAGTGTAGACCCAGATCAGAGGGTTCCTAGAGGAGCCCTCTCATCAGGGTCTGCACTTTTAGTTATGTTCCTTAGACAAACATTATCCGTAAGCTTGACCTCCTTTTTGGAACAGTCCATTTGAAAACTCCATGTTGTATGGGTTAACGCATTGAAACGTTGTGAGTGTACTTTGCATACAAGAATGTATGCAAGCAGTCGGTCGAAGCTGTCACGCTCCAGAAAAGAAGGATCTAGTGTGAGACATGTTTAACACCCGTAACGTGTTCAGTATTCTTGTTGCCAGGCTTGTTTATGAAGTTCTTGACCGGCTATAGAGTAAGGGTATTTCTTGTCGATACACTGCTACATACTCGCTAATTATTAAAGCATTATATAAATCGTGGCATATGTAACTGTTATTGAAGTTGTGACCAGTGGGTCCGTGATACTACAGATCAATGTATACATTAACGACAGGTATTGCTAGAAACTGCAGAGTCCTACAGGAACCGTCAGATCTGTTTGCAGACCAACCTCGGTATAGAACCCCCCCCCCCCGTCTTTAAGAAAACCCATGCTTAATTATATTATTCTAGTACTGCTATTTTTAATAACTCAGCTTATCCAGCACGTCGTCTGAGAAGCGAGAAACGAGTATCTACATGCAACTGTTTGATTGGCGAGGGGCATTCGCTCCGCGTCCATATGGAACACTTTCCGTGGTAATTCACTGGTAGGAGGGCACTGATTTATCAAGACTAACTCCAATATGGTGGAATTATAATTTGTGGTTTTTGAGTGTAAAACAGTATGTTTGGAATAATAAAATTCTATATATGGTTGGAAACAGCTCGACATATTTGTTTCCACTGTACAAGTGTTTGTATTTTGGAAATGAAAATATTAGAATATTATTTCTCCTATGGTCGGGGCTAATACAATATGCAATACCGCAAGGGAAAGATCATTAACGATAACCGCCGAGGAAATGTCTAAGATGTTGCGCACCCGGGCATGACTAAAAGACGAAAGGAGGAATTTGGCGAAAGAAGGCGAAAGGAGGATTAAAAATTAATAACGGCTATTTATTAGTTATTATAAACGATATGGACATACATTTTAAACACATTTGGCATTGATATACTGATATAAGCCTGAATATATGAACATGTACCATTAATATATTGATGGCATTTACAGGGAAAACAGATTACTTGCCCATTTCGCCACAGTAAATCCCGCGAAAGGAGCTCATAAGCAATGTAACAGAATATAGAACTGCGTGTTATTAATGATTTAAGACCCAGGTATAACCTTTTACTTCATAAATACACCTTTTGCAAACAGGGAAACCAAATAGATGGCTCCTGCTGGATCTGCTCTGTTGGATTATGGTGGTTTCGTTAAACTACCGCTTCGTCAAACTGGACTTTATGAACAAAATGGGTAGTGGTTTCGTCAAACTTGCAAGTGTATAGTATAATAGCGGAGGGTGTGTTAAATTACAGTAATTATTTACTTATGAACTAATACAGATCTGATGCAAACGTTTCTGCCATGTTGAAAACTTCCAGTGTTCAAATTTCATTATGAAAATGCCACTAAATAATTGTCATAATGTCACTTACATGCACATTCACTGTTACTGTACGTCAGGCAATTTGGATCTTGATGAGATGGCCAGTAACTCTAGGTTTAAAGTGTCAAGGCTACAATTACATATGATACTCTTTGGCATTTCATTTAGACATACAGCTGAACTTTGACATCCCGAATTGATATACAGTACAGAGTTGTTATGAAATGAAATCTATCATGTCTAAAAACATACAGGAGTTTTCAGGATCATTTTAGACATGAAATAAGCTGTGAACTTAAGAAACTGTTCTGATTAGAAATTGGATATCTGTGTGCTAATGTCATTATAAAAAGTGGGCTAATAAATATTCATGATGTCATTATTTCTTATTCGAATATTTAACATGAAAGGGGATAAGGGGTCCGGTGTGAGTTATTGTATAACTAGGGTCACCCGACTGAAATGGCTGCCGTTTCAAGGACCCTTTGTTATGAAACTCGAGATTTTTTTGTGTTACTAAGGCCACATGAGTAGATCTAAAACATTTAGATATTTTGCTAACATTACTTAAATATGATATAAAATAGGTTTTATTATCATTCAGTAATACGCGCCTTTTGATGTGTTGCATCAATGATTTTCTCGTTCGTTATCTTGAATATCGAATGTAATCGATATGCGGCGGAAAATGTGAATTATCCTATTCTTAGTTCAGTGGTTCGTAAACATGTATAAGCGACTCCGCGATCAGAACAATCATTCATCATACGTTGTTTTTGTAATTTGAAAAACATAGTTTAATGCATCTCTTCCGGATTAATTGCAGGAATGCTTTCATTCTCTTTAAAGCAAATTTGGACAAAATGTGTTATTTTCCCCAGTATTGAATTAAAGAAGAATGGCTCATCTAGGAATCAACCAATGAATATTAAATGTTGTTTGAGGCAATTCCGTAATTGTTTGAATTGGTAACACTATGAATTTGATTAATGAATCCACAAGCGACCTTTGCCGCAATGCATATGATATAAAAGTATCAAGTTAAGATCAGCGATACATTTATATTGTTTCTACCCCGTTACAGTATGGAAAGTGTGTGAAACCGTATACCATGAACTATCTCTACACAATACGCTCAAGTCAGGTTTAACACATTTATTCCCATATTGCTTAATCATTCCCTTATTAATATTCATGAAAACAAATAATGACGTCACGAATATTAAATAAATTACATGTACTTAGTTATGATAGTACATGGACACAGGAATTTATGACCATAGCAGAAACTGCAGAATCATACCTATACTATATCATACCGTAATGATACGCAAAAAGAGCAGACCCTGATCAGAGTGCACCTACAGGAGACATCTGATCTGGGTCTACTCTGTTTGCAAAGGCGTAGAAAGGAGTATTTATGGAGGAAAGGGTCAAGGGAAACATTCCATGTCTTATTTTGGAAATCACCCATTTTTCATGTTTAGGGAACACATGGAAGCAACTAGTTGCTGGTATAATCCATTGAGATCGGTGGGTTCAACACACAGTCCAGACCAAGATCAAAGGGCTCATTCAGGAGGCCTCTGATATATGGGTCTACATTGTTTGCCTGGACACTAATGGGTTAATGTTGGTCTGCGAGACAGGTGGCGGCTTAATGCAGGGTGAAAGTGGTGGAACAAGCTCGGAAAGGAATTTTGTGCATCAGTTTCATTTCGCAGTAAACGGGCATCTAACCTAGAAAGATCCAACTTCGTCTTTACTCTTTACTAATATTCCCGTTTAGAGTGGTTTATGTACATGTTTAATTTTCACACCCAGTCGGAAAGGATGATTCGCTGCAGGAAAAAATGCTACGGAATTGTAGCCGGGTAGATATTGTGGTGAAATAGTTGATAGGCTTAGGTTGTGTTGCATAGTAGCTCAATAGGTAGAGGTTGTCATGGTAAGCCAAAGGCTCTGGGTTCGAGTCCCAGTCGAGTCACAATTTTTTTACCAGGTAACATTTGGTAACTCAGTCGGTAGAGAGTTGGCATGGTAAGCCAAAGGCCATGGGTTCGTGTCCAAGTCGAGTCACAACTTGTTCACCATTTTACAGAATCGTTTTAGGATTTAATTAAATGAGTTCAACTCTTATTACGGTCGTCAGTGACATATGAGAATGCCAATGAGTGACGGTACATGGTGTATGTTCTCAGTGTAGTGTTCAATATATATGTATTTAACCCTTACAGTGCGGGACACGGGCAACTTATATCATTGCAAACAGTGTAGACCCAGATGAGGGGGCTTCTAAAGGACTGTTTGTCATGTTACAATTGAAAATCCCTAAATGTTAACCATAAGCTTGACCTGTTCGAACTTTGGGTTAGTCCATTTGAAAATTCAGGGTTGTAAGTGTTAAAACATCGCTAAATATTCACCATAAGTTTGACCTGTTTGAATTTTGGGTTAATCCATTTGGAAATTCAGGGTTGTAAGTTTTAAGATATACTATTTGACCTATGTTTGTATGTATAAAGAATCGTGAATTTCAATGTCTTTTGTTTTTAATAACGAAAACTGAATGTCGCTGAAAGACGATTTCGATAGTAAGTTCTGCGCAACTTTGTGCGCAGAATACTCTCTACAAAGGAAACAAGCGTACCGGTATTCTGGATAACGCAAATTTCGATTTCGGCAAGTATTTATAAACATTTAATCATGTCTCAATGTGATCGGCTGATGTCTGTCGTCCGTCTGCGAGCGTCGTCCGTCGTCGGTCGTCAACAATTTGAAACTTTAAAACTCTTCTCTTCTGAATCTACAGGGTTTTCATTTTTGGTATATAGCATCATCTGTAGGTCCTCTACAATGGTTATATATATTATTCCCCTGGGGTCAGAATTGGCATCGCCCCAGGGGTGCCTTGTTTCTATAGAAACATTTAGTAAAACTTTGAAAATATTCTCCTCTGAAACTGGAAGCCAATCGGAAGGTTCTCAGCTTTCATATTTAGCACATAGCATCATGTTCAGGTCCTCTGCAAAAGTTACGCCCTGGGGTCAAAATTGGCCCCGCCCCAGGGGTGACCAGTTTCTGTAGAAACATATAATGAAATTTTTGAAAATCTCCTCCTCTACTTGTCCGATGAGCGATATCTGGGCCATCATGACCCTCTTGTTTTAGATATTGTCACTGTTTCAGCTATTTTCGTAGGATTATCTAATGATTATTCCCATCAAATTATTCTGAAATCAGATCATTGGTATTGGAGAAGAGGAGAGTTGAAGATTTTGCAATGTTTTCTATACCTATAAGGAAAACAGGTATTCCCATAGCAGCCATGTTTATTTTTAGATATTTTCATGGTTTTAACTATTTTGGTAGATAGTCATCTAATGATTACTCCCATCAAATTATTTTGAAAGCTGACCATCGGTTTTATTTTGGAGAAGAGATTTATAGATTTGTCTTTTGATTGCCATGGCAACCAGAGTTCTACATGGATCCAACCAATTTTAGCTATGTTGGTAAGGAGTTACCTAATGATTATTCTCACTAAAGTCAGACCATTAGTTTTGGAGAAGAGGGTGTTTGAAGATTTTGCTATGTTATCTATGTATACATGGCCCGCCCCCAAGCGGACATGTTGTTTTAGATATTATCATGATTTTAGCTTTTTTAGTTAACAGTCACCTAATGATTATTCCGATAAATTATTTTGAAATCTGACCATTGGTTTGGGCGAAGAATGGATTTAAAGTTGATTTTTTTCTTTTGGTTGCCATGGCATCCATAGTTCTACATGGATCCAAACCATTTTAGCTATTTTGACAGAGGATCACCCAATGACCATCCTTGGAAAGTTTCATTACATTTGACCTTATGAGTTTAGAGGCGATGTCGTTTGAATTGAAATGTTGACGACACACGATGTCGGACGACGGACACATGGTGATCCCAATAGCTCAACTTGGCACCTTTTTGCCAGGTGAGTTAAAAACGAAGCCTGTAACCCACATATTTCTTTTTGATTTCATGTTAAGGATACTATAAAGCACAAAATGTGAAATTTTGAAAATAATTCTTGGATAAGTTTCTTAGAAATTTACGAATATTTCACTGATGTCATAATGTTTGTACTGTGGCATACATGTATGTGACAGACAGGAAACACCCTTATGTTTATTTTATGCTAATTACTCAAAAATAGAATTTTGTAACACCCTCTTTTCGATTTTTATTTGAATTCAGCATACTTTAAACAACAAAATATAAAAAAATAAATAAATTGCCCTTTCAATAAACGGTTTATGAACATACTAGTAAGTCTGATTCGATAAAACTTTTGCAAAAAATCTATTGACCGAGTGTCAAACAGTTTGGTCTCTGACAGGTCTCTGAGTCACTCTGGATCACAGCTGTTTGAAAATGCAAGTTATGTCGCGAATGACGAGGTACAGTAAAACCTCTCTAAACCGGACTTCTAGCGAAAATAATTCATATACTTTTAGACAGGTGACTGCTTAATGCAGGGTTAAAGCCATGCAGACAGCTCCTAGAGGAGATTTCTGCATGACTTTCATCCTGCATTAAGCTGCCACCTGTCTCCAAGGCCAATATTTACACAAAACTGAACGTCTTGTTTAGTGGGATTCCACTGTATGGGTAGTACATGTACATGTATTTGGTGTCACATTACAGAACCATTGGTCACATGTGGCATTGTGCCTGAACCCTCTCTGATTAGAAACAATCATTATCAACAGAAAAAACTCACTCCAAAGATACTGGCATTCGATCGAAACAGACTATAGTTGTGTAATATGATAGTCATATCATATATGTGTATTAATGTACTACTAGCTGCTATAAATAAACTATAGTCTCGTTCGATCAAGTGCCAGTGAAACGTCGGTCTTGGAGACAGCAGGCAGTTTAATGCAGAGTTAACGTCATGCAGAAAGCTCCTCTAGGATGTATTCCCTGCATTAAGCATCCACCTGCCCAAGAGTATCTTAATTCTTCTCGGTTTAGAGAGGTTTTGCAAAGTGACAAATGTTGAGACAGCTGCAATGTAGTATAGAAGAGAGGAGATGTTATTGAATATGGAATATATTGCGATATTACATAAAACCGAGTCTCATTTAACAACCTTTATTCATTCATATCCCTCAGTGAGAACAATAAAACTGTCAAAACATCTTTAATGTACATATTAAACATAAAATATATTATATAAGTAAGATAGCACTAGTAAGAGCGAACTACAGACGTCAAGCAGTAAGCAGAATTGTGTTACCGGCATAAACCATAAAGTTCTATATTTGGAAAATACATTTGGAGTTTTCCTTCGGCGATACTGAATTAAATACTTGTAAAGTAAAACTGTAAAAAGCTGTAACAGCTAAGATGTGCACTGACAATAAGTCATATCATTAGTTTGAATAGGTCGGCAAAACATCTGAAAACAAGTAAACACGAAAACGTAAAAGGAATTTACATAACGGCCTTTCTCCACCCTTCGTGTAGCATTTCGCTCAGCTCTTTAGCAATGTCATGATACTTTGCGTCATTCGCGACATTATGGTTTTCTTCTGGGTCTGATAGATGGTCGTAGAGTTCTTTGCCGTCTAATTTGGCCCAGATAGGTTTGTACTTTGGTTTTCCATTAAATGCTGCCCATTCAGTGTACCTATATCGATCGGTTCGCATCGTGTATCCCATGATTTCACGTTTATCTTCCCTCGGATACTGCGAAAATGCAGCTCGTTTGATTGGTTTTGAAGAATTTTTAACTAAAGGCAATAGACTTGTCCCTTCTCGACACAGTTGTACATTTGTAGAATCTTCCGGACAAAGTTCCATCGACGGAAGCCCAGCAGCATCAACAAGCGTGGGAAAGAGGTCTACAAATTCAGTGAGCTGTGTCGTTTCCATTCCATTGTCAGTCAGTCCTGGGATGTGAATCATCATTGGTGCATGCGTGGCGAGTTCAAAATTAGTCTGTTTGCACCATTCACCATGCTCTCCTAGCTGCCAACCATGGTCTCCCCAAAATGAAATTATTGTATTATTTGAGAGTCCTAAATTTTGTAACTCTGTAATGACGCGCCCAACTAGAGAATCAGTCCAGGACAATGCACTGTAATAAGCGCGTCTCAGTTCTAAAACTGTTTTCGCCGGCAGAGTCGTATTTATAGCACCAGTTGCATTTAGTTGACGAATGTCTTTATACCCGCGTAAACCACCGTAGCTATACCATGCCACAGGAGGCATATTTACAGGAGCATAAGGGTTATCCGGTAACCTAATATCCTCAGCAGGGTAGAGTTTCAGCATAGACTCTGGAAATACAAAAGGAAGATGGGGTTTGTGGAACCCGACTGCGATGAAAAATGGTGCTTGTCCAGATTTTGCAGTAACACTTAAGTTCCGTAAAGTTTTAATTGCGTGATTCGCGATTTGCTCATCAATGAGTGGCTTTGTCTTCAGCTCATTATCAGGTACAGCAAGCCAGCTACGATTATGCGATTCAAAATTGGCTTTTCCATGAAAGTAAGGCAATGACCAACTTACGGGATCGTCAAAGTCTGAGGCTCTCCCGGGGTGGAAGATTTTACCCATACCAACCGATGTGTAGCCGTTTAATTTAAAGTACTCTGGAATTGTCGTGAAATTGCCACCGACTTTGCGAAAGTAGTGAATGAGATCGTACACGTGAGTTGTATCGGGTCGTCTACCGGTCAATAATGCCGTCCTACTAGGAGAACACACGGCTTGTTGGGTATACGCACGTTTAAGAAGCAAACTTCGCTTTGCAAGAGTGTCCAGATTCGGGGTGTGCATCTTTGGGTGAACCGGAGACGGAAAATATGGTCCTTCCCAGGCTCCAATATTAGGGCGCATGTCATCCGAAACCAGGAACAACACATTCGTCTTCGCTTCACTATTGTAGATTGACCACGAAATAAAAGTTAAGCTTAATGCACTTCGCCAGCACATGTTTATATCCCTTCACAAAATCCGCCCTGTTTCACAATGCATTAGCCGTACTGTGCATATCGCTTATGAATAGTTACAATATCCTTACGTGTACACATGTGCAAGTAGATGTAAACACAAAGGAGATTGAATAAAATGGTACACTCCGATTACAGGCCTATCTGTACACAGCTATTCATATGTTTTTCCAATAGACTACGTACACGACCCATCACAGCGTTTGTTTGTATCATAGATTTTACAACATTTCTTGTATAGCTTTAACTGAAATCTTTATCGTGCTAGGCTTTGTAAAAAGGATGGATTATCCAAAATAAACACTAGGTACTTTTGTGTCTGATCTGGATCTAGATTAATCCGTTAAAACGTCGAGCGATCAAATGCTAGTTACCACAACTACAGCTTAAGGGGCCATTAGCAGACAGTATTTTCAAAGCGAGTTACATTTAGCCGTGTTTAACCATTTACTTAATGAATATGCATTTAGAAATGAAACATTTATTAATATTAATAAGCTTTATATAACAGAAATTGTGTAGAGTCATATCTATATTATTGCACAAGCCAACGGAGCAGACCCTGATCAGAAATCCCCTACATAAACCGTCTGATCTGGTTGTACATGTACTCCGATTGCAAAGGCAATAAAAGTCGGACAACTTATATGCAGTAAAGAGTGTAAAGATTCAACTGTAGATGTCATACAGGTAAATGTATACCTAGGCTTATTGTGTACATTCACCAATATTACACTATAGTTCGATTTCGAGCTCTGAGCCGTGCCTGCACTTTTCTATATATATATATAGAAGTTGTAACCATTCTAATTTATAGGTAAGTGGACAATGATTGTCACACGAAGCTCGTAGTAGTCGTGCAGAATTAGCATATACAGTAAAACCCCGCTAATACGACCATCTAAAAGAGGTATATAATTATGGGTGCTAGATGCAGGTGATAGCTTAATGCAAGACAAAAGTAATGCAGAAAGCTCCTAGAGGAGCTTTCTGCATTACCTTTGTTCTGCATTAAGCAAACACCTGATTATAAAGACCCCCATGTTTATTCATTTAGTGGTCGCATTAGAGGGGTTATACTGTATATTCTTATTACAGGTCTATAAATAAACAGCTAACTCCGGAACAATACATGGTTTGTGACGCGTTTTACCTCCACGGGTGGACTCGTCCTAAAGATCACGGCTCACGGGTCAAAATCGAACTATACACGATAACACATCTATAGACAGAGATAATTCTGATAGGCGAAATTAATGGAATGAGCTATTATAAGGGGTGAGATAAACATTTAATATTCAAGTATATATTTTGATCTGAATTCCTAAACAATCGTTCAACAGCAACCTTGCTGATCATGTTATTGATTCTCGATTTAACGAGCTAGGTCATGTTTACAATATAAGCCGTTATCGCTGTCACATTATACGTACTTTTCCACATCATATAACGCTGAACCTATTATAGTGTTTACTGTATAGTCTGTACTTATAGTTCGACGTTAACCAATTGTTCTCTGAATATTCGTGGAAGAAATAATGTATGTATTGATATCAGTAAGCTTAATGTCTATAATGACTTATGGTAACTTGAGCAGTTTTGGACCTTGTGGAATTTTTTTTTTATTATCTACTTTATTCCATAAGCAGACAGAGTAGTCCCAGTCTGGGTCTACTCTGTTTGTAAAGGCGTTAAAAGGTGTATCTATGGATGATAAATAGTAACTTCTCGAAAGAAGTAAATTTCATTGGAGTTATTAATATGGTGATACATCATGCCTAGCACAAAAGTGTTCTTTTCAGTTAAACCGGGGACAAATTGAAACAATTGAACTAGTCTATCAATGAACTGTCCGTGTACTCTACAGCAACTGTCGCTGACTGGTATAATGACTGGTATAATGACTGGTATAATGGATGATTCGATACACTACTGGTATAATGGATGATTCGATACACTACTGGTACAGTGGTAAATACGCTATTCCTACCCATTTATCCGTTTTTCTACGCGTAAGAAACGGGTAGTGAACGATTAACGAACGGTTAACGAACGGTTGTAAACGCGATAAACGGTTTACACGCGTTAAACGCGTAAAGAAACGATTATACCAGAGAAGTTGCGGTAGGTGCATAAGTTTTCCGTTTCATACGGAGATTTCGGATCTTATCGATGATAGCCGTTTTCCAAAAAGTCCAAATGAAACGGGTTAGCCAAAATAAGAATCGATTCGTCACTCAACGAACGTTTAGCGTTCAGTTCCGGCTAGTGTCGACGATTTGCTCATTTAGGGAACGATATGTTCTTAAATTTTGTTTGTACAAAGCAATAACATCAGATATCCACTGTATATCAAACACATGGATTGAAGAGTTAGTTCTTTTTGAGTAGGTTTCTACATTTCAGATAAAAAAACTGTCACAAAGTAAACCACCAAATTTTGGATCTAGAATGAAGAAACCTACTACAGAATTCAGATCTATTCTATTTCTTAACCCTTTCCCATTTGGATATTTCTGTCAGAAAAAAATGATATCATGTGTATTTATTAGATCTTGCTGAATTTAACAACGGTATAAGAGTACACACCTTTTTGATATTTGTAGAAAATATAGTCAGGTCTATTAATTTATAATTTCATAAGCAGAGTGGGCCCTGATCCGACGGCCCATACAAGAGCCTTCATGTCTAGGTTTACTCTGTTTGCAAAGGCGTTAGAGTGTTATATCCATGTGTATGTAATGGGATAAGCAAATAGTGCAGACCCAAGATCAAACGGCTTCCACGTAAGCAATCTGATCTGAACCTATTCTGTTTTCAAAGGTGTTTTCATCATTATGAGGTAGATCTAAAGCGTTTTAAACAAATAAGCATATTTTATGCTCACATATAACTATGAAAACGTTCTTATTATTTTCATACTTTGTGAAGATTAAACCTTTGTATGTCGAAATTAAAAAGTGGAATGGCCCATTATTGTTTAACTGTATATTCCATTCATTATTACCAGGCTTAACTTTACTAGATGGTTTTTAATTAGGCCTATGAAAATACTAGTGAAGACCCTGATCAACACCCTGATTTTGGAGCTATATTGTCTGTGTTTACACTGCTTTCAAATGTCAGTACTTTTGTTCCCCGCATTCAAAGATTTAAAAAAAATACTAACTATATAATTGTTATGAATGTATGAAAATAAATTGTCTTAGTTGAATACTTTATTATTTACCTAGCCTAAATATACGATCAAAGCTGCCAGATGGTCAGTAAATCCCCTAGCTATTTTCTCAGCAGGGGACAATGGTCTTGATAGTGATCACACCACTGCTTTCTTATCAACAAAGTTACGAATTATTACGTAACAGAGATACCAAATAATGTGCCCAATGATCTAAAAGTATGATTTGTTAGCTTCTCCAAAAATACAAGAAAACTATTGTAAATCTATGGCTCAGGACAAAGTTAAATCCAAACGTTTTAGACCAATTTAAAATTTAGATTAATATAAATTCTAGTTTTAAAGATAGTTTAGATTGATGTGATCTAGATCTATTCTAAAATACTTCTACTATATCTGCTACGGTACTGTAAGTACAGTAGCAAAAAGACATTTTACAGCACATAGATGAACGCCATGAGACTGTAGATCTATATTTTAATATAGATCTAGATCTAACTAGATCTTATGGAAATGAAACGAGAATTAAAAGTTTAAATACTGTTGATGTTAATTTTACATATCAGGAGTGCCCAACAGGTAAATAAATGAGAATGTATCCCATTTCAAAGACAGGCCATATCAAGGATTACCCCCTTTCGTCCATGATTACCCCCCTTTCATCCGGGCTCTTAAACGTTTAGAGGAAACGCGTTAAGTAACGCGTAAACAAACGGTTAGAAACCCGTTAAACGAAACGGCTAAGAAACGGCTAAGAAACGGATAGGTAACGCGTAAGAAACACGTTAAGTGGGTAGGAATAGCGTATTTACCACTGTATAATGGATGATTCGATACACTTCTTATGTGAATTATCTTAATTTTACCGAAGTATACGACTAATTGTGCCCATTATAACCGCCAGGGTATGCTTAACCCTTTTAATGGTGAAGTTTCAAGTTCAAACAGGAATAGTCCATTATCATTTAAAGTACAGACGAACTTCGACTACCCGAACTCGGATAAGTCGACTCTCAAGGTAACTCTAACTAAAAGTTCCATCCTTCCCAATTTACAATACAAAGTTGTTCTAAAATGTATCACTGCACATATCTAGAAACACATGTCACAGTTTAATGCAGATCGAAATTAATGCTGAAAGCTCCTACAGGAGCTTTCAGCATTACTTTCGATCTGCATTAAGCTATGGATTTGATATATTGGTCAGTTGACCGGATGTCTCGGACCCCTGTTATCTCGATTTAATTTGTATGGTCCCTTGAAGTTCGCGATATCGACGTTCAACTGTATATCCATTCAGTACGAAAGGGTATACTTTGCGAGACGAGTGTGAATGACAAACAGTGCAGATCGCAATCAAAGTGATCCTCTCGGAACCCTATGAACTGGATGTACACATTTTGCTAACGTCAGCACACGCATGCCCGCAGTACTACGGTGTTCTTTTCAACGGGTTATGGAGTTTAAAAACACAGTAATTCAACCATAAACGCGTATTATCTAATAGGTGGCTGAACTTGCGAAACCGGTTAAGAATGCATAGCAGTGAATTACGCATTACCAACATTTTGGAAGGCCTAAGTGGTTCGTAACATGTGTTGCTTTTCAACATAAACCCCTTCAGTGCCTATACGCTTTTAACCAGCGATGTTGACGGGCCTCAATCCCACTTTTGAAGAGTCATTTTCTTGACTCTCTATAAAGTCCTATACTGCATGTATGACGTCATCATATGACTTAAAGTTGGTACCAGAAATAATAGTTTCGACTTTGGAAATAAATGGAAGTCCGTTACAGTGAGATCAGGCGAGTGAAGGGACTGTTGGATCAGGCGAACGAAGGGACTGTTGGATTAGGCGAGTGAAGGGGCTGTTGGATCAGGCGAGTGAAAGGACTGTTGGATCAGGCGAGTGAAGGGACTGTCAGGCGAGTGAAGGGGCTGTTGGATCAGGCGAGTGAAGGGACTGTTGGATCAGGCGAGCGAAGGGATTGTTGGATCAGGCTAATGAAGGGACTGTTGGATCAGGCGAGTGAAGGGACTGTTGGATCAGGCGAGTGAAGGGACTGTTGGATCAGGCGGGTGGAATGGACTGTTGGATCAGGCGAGTGAAGGGGCTGTTGGATCAGGCGAGTGAAGGGACTGTTGGATCAGGCGAGTGAAGGGGCTGTTGGATCAGGCGAGTGAAGGGACTGTTGGATCAGACGAGTGAAGGGGCTGTTGGATCAGGCGAGTGAAGGGACTGTTGGATCAGGCGAGTGAAGGGGCTGTTTGATCTATCCAAAGCCCTATCATTGAATGTAGTCATATCAATGACATAAATGTGAGCTGGAGCATTGACCTGATGAAAACAACACGCCTTTATTGAGTTTTCCACGGCGCTTAACATTTTTTTTATCTTAACTGCACAAGGGACGTGTCATCTCTCTTTCCATTTGGGATACAATCTACATTAATCCAAAAGACCAGCTGACAGAACAGTTCCTGCCTTCTTTGGTTTGGGTTGGCAAAGGTGTTTCTATTGTTTAAAATGCAGTTCGCTTTCTGGGATGTACTGATTGATCCGTGTTTCATCCATAGTCACAAATCTGAGCTGACAGTTGTCCGGATCTGTCTCCAAAAGTTTCCGAATAGCACACGACATATTCAGTATTGTAAGCTTAGGGGTCGGGATACTCAACGAGTTTATTGTTTCCCCTTCACCGGATCATCCATAAGAGTGGAATGGCCTTTTTCATGTGTTGACTATTTCGGTGGTTACCACAGTGACATGTTTTTCAGCACGGATGTCATCCTCAATACTCTGTATGCCAAGCTTACCTTCTTCCAACCATCTTATTACCATGGCATATTAAGGGACATCCTGCTACCATTTCATCCTGTTACCTTTTGCAAAAGTCACTTGCCTTGTCTACCTTTTAAATTAGTGTTCCCACTTGGGCATAGACGTACGAAAATGACGCGGACTGTTGGTTATACAGCATTGTATAGTATGAACTACAAATGTATAATAACAGGACTTAAAATAGACAGCCCTGCTTAATTCACTTGAATTAAGGCTTAAAACCTATCAACCAGCCCTCGTATATACAGAACACATATACCGTAAATAATACCGTAGATAACACCATAAAATACGTTTTTGCTTTCTTGATTATCCAAATAGAAATGCCATCTAAGTTGGCCACCGTACACCTTCATGAAACAAGCCTCTAGTCCTCTACGTAGTAAACCATTGGAAATGAAGAGGTCAAAATGAGTTGCGTAAATTAAAGCATTTTCTAGAACAACTTCTTTATTTCTCCACCAAACCCTACGTTGTAACAACACTTTAGAATCTCTCTTGGAGAAAGAACGAGTTCAGTGTTTGAGTACGCACCTATATCTGTTGGTCCTGAAATGTACTATTTGAAAATAGTTTACGTTATGGACGATTTTATGATTGCCTTTGATTGACGAGACGTTCAGAGTGTCGCCTCGTCGGGAGTACAGACGGGTTGACACTCAAACTGTATGAATGAAGCAGACAACGGTCATACACTGTTAGGATATCATCGAACTTGTTATGTTTGCACCTTTCACGGTTTTCACCGAGTTACCCGCCATGATCTCCCTCGGTATGGTATGATCGTGTTGTGTTTCAGCTCAGGTCGATCAAGTTCTGCAATAATATATCCTACAAGCAAGTGTGTCCATGATACATGCAGAATGTTTAAAATCGTTGCAAATTCGGCTACATTCGATTCGACCAAGCTTTTTACAAACTATTGACAGAATGTCAGACAGGTTTGATCTACATGAGACGTTGAGTAACTTGGAGTCTCATCATGCTTGTTTGCAAATGCAAATTGGGTCGAAGTTAAGGAGAGAAGCGTTAATTATAAGTCATGTAATGTAAAGCGTGACAGATTTATAGGAGCCAGCGGAAAAGTAATATCATTTCTGAAAAGTAATATCGTAAATATGGTAGAAATACAACACAAGAGACCGTCTTACTGACGTACTGATAGTACTACAACACAAGTGACCGCCTTACTGATGTACTGATAGTACTACAACACAAGTGACCGCCTTACTGATGTACTGATAGTACTACAACACAAGTGACCGCCTTACTGATGTACTGAGAGTATAACAACACAAGTGACCGCCTTACTGACGTACTGATAGTACTACAACACAAGAGCAGTCTTACTGACGTACTGATAGTACTACAACACAAAAGACAGTTTTACTGACGTACTGATAGTATTGCAACACAAGTGACCGCCTTACTGATACACTGATAGTATAACAACACAAGTGACCGCCTTACTGATGTACTGATAGTACTACAACACAAGTGACCGCCTTACTGATGTACTGAGAGTATAACAACACAAGTGACCGCCTTACTGATGTACTGATAGTACTACAACACAAGTGACCGCCTTACTGATGTACTGAGAGTATAACAACACAAGTGACCGCCTTACTGATGTACTGAGAGTATAACAACACAAGTGACCGCCTTACTGACGTACTGATAGTACTACAACACAAGAGTAGTCTTACTGACGTACTGATAGTACTACAACACAAGAGACAGTCTTACTAACGTACTGATAGTATTGCAACACAAGTGACCGCCTTACTGATGTACTTATAGTATAACAACACAAGAGACCGTCTTACTGACGTACTGATAGTACTATAACACAAGAGCAGTCTTACTGACGTACTGATAGTACAACAACACAAGAGACAGTCTTACGGACGTACTGATAGTATTGCAACACAAGTGACCGCCTTACTGGCGCACTGATACCGGTAGTACTACAACACAAGTGACCGTCTTACTGACGTACTGATAGTACTATAACACAAGAGACAGTCTTACTGACGTACTGATAGTACTACACCACAAGTGACCGCCTTAATGACGTACTGATAGTACTGCAATACAAGAGGCAGTTTTACTGACGATCTTATAGTACTCCAACACAAGAGACCGCCTTACTGACGTACTGATAGTACTACAACCCAAGAGACAGTCTGACTGACGTACTGATAGTATTGCAACAAAAGAAACCGCCTTACTTACGTACTGATAGTACTACACTACAAGAGACCGTCTTACCGACGTACTGATAGTACTACAACACAAGAGACCGTCTTATTGACGTAATGATAGTGCTACAACACAACAGACCGTTTTACTGACGATCGTAAGACCAAAGGTATAGTAATTCATAATTAACGACACTCGGTACTATTAGGATAGTATTGTTCATAATCTACTTGTCTGTTAATGATAATATTTGTAATAATCGTTCTGGTACTACCTTTCAACTTGTTTCACTCGCTAACGCTTTGAAATATGGTAGTGACCAGGATACGGGATCATTGAACCCTGATGGTTCACCTAAGTGAACTATTTCCCCATACCGACGAGCATGCATCTAATCTATTTGAAATATTTACAAATATCCGTGAAGTTTCAGTCAACTTTCTAAACGCATTGACGTATAGTATCGACTCTTATTCCGGTGAGATTGGCGGTCTACTGGTTTAGTATAGACACACGTAAGAAACAAGAGAGTTCAAGTGCGGAACTTATTTAACGAGATGAATTGCAGATGAATAAAAACACTTCCAACACGGAACTCAGGTCGAATGTCATTGGAAGCAAGAAATTAAACGTCCAATTTACCTTCAACTGAATTCATGACACAGAATGTGAATACAATCACCAAGGTATATTCCATCATTCTTTACCTTCTGTATTTGCCATGCACATACATGCGTTCTATTGTTTTGTGTATCATCTCAAGATATTGTACTGATGTTTAACCATTTATTCGATATACAATGGTACCTCGATATCTCAAACTAAGTAACTCGAACCTCGAGATAACTCGAAATATAAGTTCGGTCCTTCCAAAATTTACAATACAGAATTGCTCTAAAATGTATCACTACTCATATCTAGAAACACGTGTTACAGCTTAATGCAGGTCGAAAGTAATGCTGAAAGCTCCTACAGGATTAATTTTGACCTGCATTAAGCTGTAAACTTGAGAAATTGTTCTTATTGGAAATCGGATAACTCGAACTTATGTAATCTCGAAATAATTTGTATGGTCCTTTGAAGTTCGAGATATCGCAATTCAACTGTATATGCCGTCTGACCCTTTGCAAACAGAATAGACCCAGACTAGTATTATCCTGTAGGAGCCGGTGGATTAGATTCTGATCGTTTTGCTTTTTAATTGATATAGAGTCTACTCATGGGACTTGCTGCAATGAGCGAAATGTGGTTACACCTGCAAACTGTCTGAAATTAGATGAGAAAAATGTGATTCGGCATCTCATCAGGATTCAAACTGTTTGACATTCCACTTATGTTTTGAAAATCAATTGAAGGAAAATCCACTAGTACACATAGCTACAGATGTCCTTATAGCAACACATGAGAAACGTATATCACGTAACAGAATCTAAGTCCACTTTTCCGCTGTACTTTTTTGTCTGTTCAAATTCTGCTCTGGTCCCATGTTTAACTACTTCATTCAGGCTTTTGAAATACTATTGACAGAGTGTTAAACAGCTCGCAATCTGATGAAATTCCAAATTACTTGGTGTCTCATATATGGATCGAAGCTGTATGCAAATACTAAAGAGGTTGTGACCGACGTGATTAGAGTAACATCACGGAGGTACATGTGTTTGTATAGACACGCAGTATACGTATAAATAAGCTTTAGTCTGCTATTACTACGAGCAAGTCCGCGATTACCTTTACAAGATATTTGGGTCTGTATGATGTCCTGAAATTTCAAACTATTTGACAGCCTGATTGAATAAGAAACCCTTACTAACTTCAAACTGGAAGTCGACGACATTTTCCAATAACTGAATTTTGCTCAGCGGATTAAGTGTTCTAGAGATGTTTTGTTTGTGTTGCGACACGTATGGAACTTACAACATAAATAGAGTTTGATGGAATTCGTCTGCACGACATCTCATAAAGAAGTTTAAGTTCCCAACAAGAAACCTACAAAATGAAAGCTCTTTCCCTGCTATGAAAACATTAAGTTTGTTTAAAGTCTAATCATTTGCAATGGGAACCTGAAAACAAAATACTGTCCATGTCTAAAATAAGCTGATCTAAGCTGTTTGCAAATTGCAGCGATGTCGCACTTAACGTGATCCGAGTTAAAGCATTCAAATTGGACGTAACTCTAGGACTACTAACTTATTGTATTAACCACTTCGCTGTCAAATCTTATCGTCTGCAAACTTTGTTGTCTGCTACGAATTTCGATTTTTCTTCATTTGTTTAATAAATATAGTAACGGTAACACAAGGTTTGAATCCTCATCTGGATGCAAACTGTTTGCACAGATACTCACAGTTGCGACATTGGCAGCGAGAGTTAATAACAGTAACAAGTGAAGGGCATATAGGGATAGCACGCTTGTTAAACAATCCCTAATGTCTATAAATGTCACTTGCATACACCCATACTCACACATTTCTATTTTAAATTTTAAATTCATGTAAGAAATATTGACATCGTGAATAGTAATTATATTATTGTTTTAAATGACACACGGACACATGAATACTTGGACATGGCAGAAAATATAGAATCATATAAATATAATTTCATCAGCAAACAGAGCAGATCCTGATCAGACGGCTCCTACAGCAGATGTGTGATATGGGTCTACTCTGTTTACAAAGTCGTAGAACGGTGTGTTTATGGAGTAAATAGTTGAGACAGATGCCAGCGCAATGCAGGATGACGGCCCAATGGGAATTTTAACATGCCTTTCATCCTGCATTACGAAGCCACCTTCCTTCTCAACTATTCGTTACTACACATTTTGATCATCGAGATTTTACTGTTGATAATTATTTTGTTTTCCTCTTCTTATAAACGCATTTTCATACATACAGACAGGTTAGACCCAGATCAGACGGCTGTTTGCTTATGACATGATATAGATCTGATTCTACAGTTCATGTGAACGCAAAACATTCCTTGAAACTTTTACATTATAAAACCTCACCTAATACCTATTCATGATGTCATTATTTCTTACATGAATATTGAACAGGTAAATGGCTAAACATGACTGTATTGAACAGTATATTGACGGTAGTGTCCACATTTATAGTGTCTGTATCAGATTGAAAATTGATTAAATGTAGGATAAGTCCGACTTGAAAAAAAGAATATGCCATTCTGTAGTTTGGGTATTGTATTCAAATTAATAAGATCCCTAAATATCTTCAATATTTCATCGAACAAGTAAATATACCCAAGCAAATGGAAATCCTAATCGAATTTGGTTAATACTCTTTGTAGAATTAGAAGTGTATACATATTACGCTATTTTAGAATCGAGATATTTTTTATTTCGAGTCAGACTGAACTTAAATCTACTTCATTTGATCGCATCATTGTTCAGGCAATCCTATGCTAAATATCCCTCAATAATATGCAGTAACGAGGAAGAAAATAACGCAAATGAATTTTTAACATGCTTACTCGCTCAGCTGTTTATTTGAAAATGGCCGCCGCAAGTATAGATAGTGGAGCATATACCATTTTACAACAGGGATGAATTACTTACTGATATGAAAATAAATTACGTAATTTCGTATATAACGTCAACTTTTAAGAGATATAATTACCTTTGGAAAAAATCAAATGTTCCACTCGACGTCATTCCTCTGCCATTTGCAATTTGAAATTAATATGTTTACAATTATTAAATGGATAAACATCGTTTTTAGGCCTGGAATCTTTATCTAAAGCTGGATTCAAGGGAAACTCGGACACAGAGTTCCTGAAAACGATGACACAAGTGGATGAAATTTGATCTCAATCCGGTAAGAAAGGAAAAAATCTCGAATCAAAATCAGTGACAAAGTTTATTGAAATGGACAGTAGTTTCGGATTCCCGAGCACACAGAAATTATGCCGAATGCCATCCAACAATAAACATATCCGCCCGATTGCTTTTCTTAAAAATAATCAAAAAACGGAGGAGCCAAATTGGATTATTCAGCAGATTAACATCATTATTAGTACTCAGGGAGCCAGTGAGGTCTACCGTAAACCCCTCCTAGACTTTTTTCATGGGTACCAAACTGTTCAGAAAAGTATACTGAATCACAATCGCGAATGTACTCAAGTTTTAAGGCTATATGTGTTTCCAGCTTATGTTTTTAATTACTTTATTTGCATACCCATAAATATTAATGAGAACCTTAAAATAGTAAAACAGGTATAGAAATAACGTAAACCTTACATTTTTATCCTACAAATATCAGAAAACAACTTCAAATGCAGTTTAACATGATTACAAAATCCTCAAAAATCAAAATATCCAATTGAGGACCAAAACTATGAGTAACGTTTTAACTGTTTCCATGGCACCCCACCCCACCCCCAAGTTTTCGTAATGATGGCCAATACCTGCAAAATTGTCCATATCACAGCCAGTTTTTGTCATAAACCTATAAAACTGGTACCAAATTGAAGTTAACACATTGTTCTTATTTTCTAGCTATTCCTTGAGATTGCCTAATTTGCATGCTCATGACTATTAATGAGAACATTTAAAATAGTAAACACAATAAAGAAATAACGTAATAATGTAAACCATTCACTTTTTAATCCTACAAATATCAGTAAACAACTTCAAATGCAGTTTAACATGGTGACAAAATCCTCAGAAAACAAAAAATCTAATTTGAGGACCAAAACATTAACTCTAAGTAACGTTTTAATTGTTTCCATAGTAACCGTTCATTTCATTGTTCACACATATTTTATTAGTCGACGCATACCTGCAAAATTCTTCCATATCACAAAAAGTTTTTTATGCTAACTGTATAAAACTGGTTCCAACTTAAGGCTAAGACCTTGTGCTTTTGTTTAAAAGCATTACTCAGTACTAATTACCTTATTTGCATACGCATGAATATCAATGAGAACAATAAAAACTTTAAAAATATACAGAAATTATGTAAATCTCTCAACTTGATTCCTACCAATATCAGAAAACAACTTCAAATGCAGTTTAAATTGATGACAAAATATTCAGAAAGCAAAGTATCTCAATTAATAACCAAACAATGAACTGTAAGCAACATTGTAACTGTTTCCATGGTAACCGACCCTTTAACACGTTTTGGATGAATTTAAGTGTGCAATGTATGGCAACCCTAGATTTCGCACAGTGAATGAATTTATATTGTTAAGATCAAGGAGAAGTGTGAAGATAAGCCAACAAATGCACTACGCAATATTGTTTCTCTTTGTTTGTTTGTTTGTTTTGGACGTTAAACCCAACTCACTCACTCACTCACTTTGTTTTCGCATCACTAATTAATATTCACAAGGATGTAAATCTGCATAAAGCAAACCAAACATGAAGATTCATACATCAACTATATGTTTATACTATTTATAATTATCGCCAAAGCAGTTCGCGATATATTTGGATGTTGCAGGTATTTAAACACTCTGTAATATGAACAATTGGGTTAGAACGGTTGCCTAGGAAACAGCTATATTACTCTTAGTCCCAAATGTATTAAGCTAACAATCTTGGTGATATTCACTGATCATTTTAAACTTTAGCTAAACATTTTGCGTTTTTGTTTGGGACAAAAACTGGCTGTGATAATATGGGCGATTTTGCATTACGAAAACTGGGAAGTCGCCATGGAAACGGTTAAAATACACATAGTCTAAAAGAATTAAAATAATAGCTGGAAATGAAAGCACAATATCTTATCTTCAGTTTGGTACCAGTTTTATAGGTTCAGGTCAAAAACTGGCTGTGATATGGGCAATTTTGCAGGTATATGTCATCATTACAAAACTGGGGGGGGGGGGGGGGTTGTCATGTAAACGGTTCAAATACACATAACCTTAACGAATTTAAACTTGAGTACATTTGTGATTCTGATTCAGTAGACCTTTTTTTGGACGCCTCTGTAAAAACCGCTTTTTGAAACCATTGTAATAAATAGAGCATTTGCTCCTTAGGAGAAAATGCTCTATTTATCACAATGGTTTCAAAACTACACAATTCTAAAAGTTTCCTTTTTTCTAGTTAACGCTCCGTTTCAGTAGATTTAATCAAACAGTTTGGGTCTAACCATGGTAGCCTATGAGGTAATGGATTAAGCAAGCCTTGGGATATGTCAATCTATTTTCAGCTATAATTATGTTTCCCCGGTATACTGGAAAAAGATGTTGCTTTTTGTGGGCGGCGTCCGTCCGTTTCTCCGTATGTTCGTCTGTCCGATTTTAATTTGTCCGCGCGGTTCTCCAAAACAATTTGGTCGGATTTTCCTGAAAATTCATAGGATTGATCAGCACCATGCTTAGTTTTGCATGTTTTATTCCTGGTAAGGTTCGATTATTTTGTGCAGAGTTATGGGAACGAATCCATTAAATATTCAGCTCTTACTGTAATATTTCGATCCTACTGTGCCTTTCCTAAAGAAAGCAACTTTACTAATTCTCTACATCATTATGCACGCAGACTACAGACACATGAAATGCATTATATAGAACATAATTGTCAAATATTGTAGATCTAGGAGCTCTCGGACCTGGCTCTACACATTTTGCAAATGCCAGCAAACTCGCTTACCGCACATTGAAAGGGAAAAACAGCATTAACTATCTATGTATACACCTAACCAGTGTGTATGAGTACCTTTAATCTGTGAAGAATGGATTCTATTTGTATGATCTATCATACTAAATTACAGTAAAATTTGCCTTAAGTGTTCATCAAGATGAGGTCTTACTATGGATCTGTAAGGCAGGTGGACGCTTGATGAAGATCAAAGGTATTGCAGAAAGCTCCTATGAGAGGTTTTTGCATTATTGTTGCCCTGCATTAAGTAACAACCTGCTTTTTAAGGCTCGTGTGTTAATTAAATGAATAGCTGCTTCTACTGTATTCAATATGGCTTATGGTGAACGTTTTGCGACTGAAAAACCGTTTTAAAACCTAACCTATTAGTACAGGTTTGTTCCTTTAAATGATAAAAAAAACTGTTTAACATGCCACCATAAGGCATACCTTTCAACGTACCGGTATGTATTTTCGTTTTACATGTATTATATAGTATTTATCCAGTCACAGGCTTCTCTAGTGACATAATAAAGGGGGTGCAAATAAACTTAGGTTTATTAGGTTACTTCGGGGAGTAGAAGGTTTATTAGGTTAGTAGATAGGCGTAATGATTCTATAACCATGGAACTATTTCAATTATCTGTAAATATGAATAAAAATTATGTTGACGGAATAGATCTAACAGAAAAATCACCAATATAATTATTCAAATAAGACAAAAGAAGAAAAAATAAAGAAATGGATGGCTATAGCTGGATTCGAACCCACGCCTGATCCTACAAAAATCAAAATCTAATCATTCTAGAGACGTCGTGCTTACCGATTACGCCACTGAGGTACATACAAAGTGGCGTTGATTTATCAGTTTTATTAATTTAATTCACCGCTGGCGAAACGCGTTTTTGATAAAAATCATATTTACAGATAAATTATGGAATGCGGGTCGGGACATGCCAATTGCCATTTGCTAAACTGCCATTTGCCAAATGAAAAAATTACGAACGTGTTCTTCTCGCTTACAGATGTACATAGGTTGGGTATATTGTAGAATGAAGCCCGCCGATATGTCTAATCCTTAGATCCTCCAAGCACTCTTCAGAGAAAAGAAACTAGAATTAATGACAATATGGCAATACGCAACTGACATTCAGAAATTGGCATTTGGCAAATTAGCAATTAGCATTTGGCAAATCAGCAATTGACACTTAGCAACTGGCAAATAAGCAATTGGCATTTAGTTATTGGAATGTCCCGATCCGCATTCCATACCGCTGATATGGATCCCGAAAATGCAATGTGGTGGCGGTACTTGACCTACTAAACATACCATCAAATTTGCCGAAGCATTCTTCAGAGAAAAGAAACTAGAATAAATGGCAATTAGCAACTGGCAAAAAGCAATTAGCATTTGGCAAATTAGCAACTGGCATTTAGCAACTTGCAAAAAAGCATTTGGCAAATTAGCAATTGGCATGTCCCGACCCGCATTCCATAATACATAGTAAATGTTTTCTTTTCACTCTCATGATAATTTGATTGATAAGCTCTTACAGTGGCGGTGATTGTCATATACCTAAATATAGCCTGTTCAGTTCCATCGGTTTATGAGTGACGTTAGCCCTATCTAAAAATAGAAACCGAGACGACGGAACTCGAATTTGACCAGAGCGCATCCGGGAGAATATTATCATGTCTGTTTGAATTAACATATCGACTCTCGATTAAAATGATGTTATTTTTCAAATTCAACCACATTTTCCCCTCGTGTAATGTAAGTATCGAAAATATTTTCCTCTGCGGTAGCTCATTATTTACGTCTTTAGAATGGAAATGAAAAGGGAGGTCCGTTGATCGAAAAACCGCATTTTCAATGCAAATTATTTCAAGATTGTTATGTTTTATGAGTCTATGAAAAAAATATAACTAAATTAACTGGATAAACAGAATAACAGAGTGGCGTAGATGGGACGCCTTTATCCGACTTGGAGAGAAAACATTTGAGGCTCGGCAAGCCTCGCCTCGACGTTTTCTCCCCTCGTCGGATAAAGGCGTCCCATCTACGGCACTAACCTTTTATTCTCTATATACCTGGAACTTCTATATTAAGTTTAATATGTTTCGCGCCCACTTTCATGTGATTCACCCGTTGAAGCAAATGCTATCAACGAGTATCTTTACTAATATCCGACAGACATTCCTATCCCTAGTGTATCCCTTATTATGCTGTCTGTATTGGTTTTAGGTATCTTTAATTGTCTTGGGTTCAGGTAAAACTCTGGTAAATTGTCTTGGGTTCAGGTAAATCTCTGGTAAATTGTCTTGGATTCAGGTAAAACTCTGGTAAATTGTCTTGGATTCAGATAAAACTCTGGTAAATTGTCGCCTCAAGCTGTTTGATACTCGGTTAATTGTTTCTTACTTGACTGAATCGAACGAAATCAAGGTTGCACAATATCTGATTTGGAGCAGGAGCTGCTATATTTTCACCGTGATATATGGTTGAAACATTATTCCCGTAATACGTAGAAGCACACTAGATGAACCAGCATGTTGCAGTTTGATTACAATTTCAAATTGGGAAACTACAGTAAAATCCCTCTACGACTACCATATTATGTATAAACATAAGGGTCTTTAAAACTGGAAGTTGCTTAATGCAGGACACAAGTAAAGGAGTTTTCTGCATAACTTTATTACTGTATCAGGCCATTTCTTACCTTTAACTCTTTATTCTATTAATACGAATGTTTACACCTTTGCAAACAGTGCCCCTGTAGGGGCCGTCTGATCAGGGTCTGCTCTGTTTGCATTTGAAATGATATAGAAATATAGATCTGATTCTGCAACTTCTGCTATGACAAAAAATACTGTGTTCATATGGCATCATGTATATTCTACTAAGTCCTATTCATGATGTCATTATGTATTACTTGAATATTCACGGAGTAAAGGGTTAATATTAATAATTATTGCACATTCAAATGGTCACTTTTGAAGAGATTTTACCGTATTTGCCAGACATTCCTGTCTCTTATTTGTTCAGGATTAGACTGCAATGTTTGTTTGAAGTGCAACAATACTTTCAACTGTAGCAATGCCGATCGTTTGCTCCAGTTCTCAAAAATACAAATAAGAGTCATGCAGGAAACACCACATACAGAACAAACAGCCACCCAAACAGCAACACATAAACTCACAGCAAAAGTACATAACTACATACCAAAAACATAAAGAGACGCACAAAGATGAAACAAACAAACAATAAGGGTAGATGGAAGTATCGCCTCGGAACGGTCAGTGACAAAAGTCACTGGAGGTTTAAACCAGTGTATAGGCGCCCAACCTCACACCTATACCATGCCCGTCCTAAAAGACAAACAGGTTAAATAAACGTTTGCCTCTCCGACTAATCTGCAACAACCGCGATGGCAAATACAGTGGTAAAGTGCATTAAAACGAAAATATTTAAGTGCAACAAACTGTATCCACCTATCGCTAGTGTACTCAATGATTGAGCTGCAAACAGAGTAATTGTAAGAAAAGTAACAAAGGGTACGATTAAAACGAAATTGTACAGATATCCGACGTCCTCCTTCCGTTTCCGGATTTAAAAGGTCGCTTACATAGAGTACTAAACCTTTCTTATCGGCGTACATGCAAAGAGACCAGCGCGATTGCCAACTGTAAAAGGGTTGACAACCAGACATGCAGTATATTGTAGTACTATAGGATCATATCCATTCTAATGAATTTTTAAACATATTTGGTGAAAATAGTGAAAAATGGGTATGTCCAATAATCTTACGAAGTTTGTAAATCACATCATCTTAACATTCAGGATGTTAAATACCGTATCGGAGGAACGCCTTGAGATTACATTTGTACTTGCCGGTAAGTGAGAGATTTCGAAAAAACAAATTATAGAAAGGTTTTTTAGTTTATGGTATCTATCCTTGCTTAAGCGACTTTTCAGTTAAAATGAGATCTGGACTGTTAAAATTGTCAACAGATGAACAAGCTCTAGCAAAACGAATAAGCTGGGATATATAAACCCCGTAAGATGGGGGCACGGGGAACATCTCCGTCAGGATGAGGGAACTTTGCAATATTAAAAACCAAAAGCATCTGTCGTATGTGCTTACAGTGGATACAATAAACCTTTTGTTTCTAAGTTTGTTTGAGGCTTCTGAAAAGTTCTTAATAAACCAGAAGATGTTTATTCCAGATTTTTCATAAGTCTTAACACAATAGATTTTTACATGTTCTTTTATCTTCGTTAAACAAGAAGTCAAAAGTATAGACACTTTTGTAGTTGTACAAGAGCTAGAATTTGCAATGAAACACGTTTTTTATGTAGATTTGGTAACCAATACATTGTAGGAAGTTTATGTTGTGTAATTTTATTATCTGTTCCAAGTTGTTAAAACTTTTTGACATGGTCTGAAACGATGGTCGTTTCGTCAGTAGTAACTGAAATGTATGACTTCGTATTAATATGTTTTTCACACAAAGTAATTGCAGGTGAACTTGGATATATCGAACTTCAACGGACCATAAACATTACTCCGAGATAAGAGAGGCTTTAGTCAGCCGATTTCTAATCCGAACAATTTCTTACGTTTACAGCTTAAGGCATGCTACAGTAATGCTGTGGGAACTTTCAGCATTACTTTCTACCTTTCTTAAACTGCAACATGTGCTTCTAGATATGCGTAGTGGTACATTTTAGAACAATTATGTATGGTAAATCTTGGAAATACTGAATTTCGAGTTATCCGAGTGCGAAATATTTGAGTTTAACTGTATATCCTTCAAACAGATTACCTCTAGGACTTAAAGTCTGGGCTGACCTGTTTTCAAAGATTATCGTTATTTTATTTATCAATTGGTAATGTATTGGCGTGTCATATTGAATTATTTATGTGTGAAGTAGAATTAAACTGTGTCTCTGCCAATGTCGCATCTGCAATTCCCGATGCGAAAAACAACAAAGAGTAACGCGACGCATCACTAGGCAAATGTTTTACTATGTTGCAAAGACGATACATTGTCCAACTGAAGGCGAAATGAATGTTGTCAGTGTAGAACACTTGTAAAATAGGTGCCGAATGATATGATGCATGCCCTACTTGTAGCTTTGAATATATTCAAACACTCATCCCTGAAGGATATTAAAAAAAAGCACTTCGTATTTAAATGAAACAGATGAAACTAAAATGGGCAGATACATATTGTCATAACAAGACAATTCCCAATTCCCAAACTCGGTAAGACCCGTAGATCTTAAATATATGAGTGAGCTGTTAGCCCTTTACTCCACATGTACACATTTTAACGCCTTTACAAAATGCAGACCTAGGTCAGACGGCTCTTGAAGCAGACGCACGAACAGACTCTACTCTGCCTGCTTAGAGGAGCCATCAGATCTAGGTCTACTCTGTTTACAAAGACGTTAAAAGGAAACCCTATAAAGTGCCGTACAAAGCAATACTGTTTTAATACATTGATAACTAACGACTAATATATCAAACAACACATTAATCGTGATCGATGATTATTTCACCCTCGTAAACTGGATGTTCAAAGTAGCATCAATCATAGAATAATGTAATGCAGGACAAAATACATACAAAAACCTCTGAACCATTATGAGCTTTCTGCATGACGTTAAACTGCATTATGAGTTACCTTGTCTATTATGATAACGTTTTAGAGGTATTTTATTTTATCTCACATTTTCTCGCGTCTAAATATATATATTTCAAGATCGCAGACATCCTTACACTTTTGTTAAACCACATCTGGCTCTATCTGACTCTATCCTATTGATTTTACAACAGACCACTTTAAATTGCCAATGTACCTATTGATTTCAGGTGTTTTATTTTAAATTCTGGAATTTTTTTTTATAGTAAGCGTTTGTTCAAGATGCTTTCCAATCCCTGTATTAGTTATATGTTTTATACGTATATTTGTGTCCCCTTTGTAAATAGTGTAAAAAGTGTCAATCTTAGATTTTTATGTCAATATGCTCAAACAGTTGCACATGTTTTAATTTTTTCGTGACTATACTCTACGCAGAATTCCTGAGATTACTGAAGATGATGATGACAACGGTGATGATGATGATGATGATGATGATGATGATGATGATGATGATGATGATGGTGATTTGACCCAGTAACCTCAAGATTTAATTAATTATAGGCAATCAAAATCAATTTATGTTTTACTTCACACAAACCAATATTTTGAGAAATAGTCTCTGTTCTATCAACTGTCTTCATAAGCGTTAATAATACACTCTGTTTACGGTGTTTTCATCATAACATATGTAGCATACATATATAAGTATACGTAAAACTATTAGATTAATTAATCAGCAATAGCTTCATTAAATATTAGTAGTGTATCTGCAAACGTTACAAACAAATAAGTCAGACAAAATACAGTAATTTCTACGGTACTGCACGACATTGCATCTGGTGTTCAGGACTAAACAAGACAAACCACCTCAAACGTACCATCTGAGCAAATTATCTCTCAGCGCAAAATACTTCCTCAGTGGATACATACCACTGTCACCCGTTATTGCTACAATATAAATGATAAAACACTATTGTACTTTTATGTAGTCATATTCGTCTTACAAGTTTTCGAAGAAAAGTCGAGCTTTTGTGATCTCTGGGTCGTAGGCGTTGGCATTGTCGTTGTCGTCGTTGTCGTCGTGGTCGTAGATCTCATTAAGGGGAAGACTCCTACATAACAATCATAACTTTTGATTTCAAAACTTTAGAGTTGTGGCCCTTTATTGTTTTCATTTTTTTAAATTTAGCTGGACAAGCACCAACTCAGACGAGAGTTGGCGCAGCACGTGGCTCTTGTTTTTATCTGATATCAACATCCGGGGCACACATCAATACTTGTAATATCGTCATATATCATAATATTGCCACGACGTATTAGTTTCAAATGGACCCACTCTAGTACTTCTACAGCCGACATTAACAACTATCGCCGACATTAACAACTATTGCCAATATTTAAGACGTCGATATTATACAAATAGTTCGACATCAACAACCATTAACGACATTTACAACTATCACTGTCATTGACAACGCCGATATTAACAAATGATGTCGACATTTACATCTGTTGCCGACATTATCCACGCCGACTTCAACATAAGCTACGAAATATCGGTCGCACTGTAGCTAAACTGGGATCTGTCGAATCTAATTTGGACAATGCGTATTCAATATCCGTTTTTTCTTGACTGAAGATATGAAACCAGCGCAAAGGTAGTCATGCTATCACTTACCTATTGATAAGAATGCATAGGACCTAACATTGTCGTTTAGAGTACAGCTTATAAGTGACATTTGAAATGTATACCAGGAAACTGATCAGACATACAAAAGTTCCATCTCCTTAATATCAGCGCCGAAAAAAAATGTAGCCATCATATTCATTTTCCGGTAAATGGTGATTAAACATGCTGTAGTGTCTGTCCGAATAATTGTTAAACTGTGTAAAATAGAACTTGTACACCATTTGAATGCGACATACGTACAGAAAGTGTAGACATACACCAGAGAACTACTAGAGGAACCATCTTATCTGGGTATGCTAGACATACACCAGAGAACTACTAGAGGAACCATCTTATCAGGGTATGCTAGACATACACCAGAGAACTACTAGAGGAACCATCTTATCAGGGTATGCTAGACATACACCAGAGAACTACTAGAGGAACCATCTTATCAGGGTATGCTAGACATACACCAGAGAACTACTAGAGGAACCATCTTATCAGGGTATGCTAGACATACACCAGAGAACTACTAGAGGAACCATCTTATCAGGGTATGCTAGACATACACCAGAGAACTACTAGAGGAACCATCTTATCAGGGTATGCTAGACATACACCAGAGAACTACTAGAGGAACACTCTTATCAGGGTATGCTAGACATACACCAGAGAACTACTAGAGGAACCATCTTATCAGGGTATGCTAGACATACACCAGAGAACTACTAGAGGAACACTCTTATCAGGGTATGCTAGACATACACCAGAGAACTACTAGAGGAACACTCTTATCAGGGTATGCTAGACATACACCAGAGAACTACTAGAGGAACCATCTTATCAGGGTATGCTAGACATACACCAGAGAACTACTAGAGGAACACTCTTATCAGGGTATGCTAGACATACACCAGAGAACTACTAGAGGAACCATCTTATCAGGGTATGCTAGACATACACCAGAGAACTACTAGAGGAACCATCTTATCAGGGTATGCTAGACATACACCAGAGAACTACTAGAGGAACCATCTTATCAGGGTATGCTAGACATACACCAGAGAACTACTAGAGGAACACTCTTATCAGGGTATGCTAGACATACACCAGAGAACTACTAGAGGAACACTCTTATCAGGGTATGCTAGACATACACCAGAGAACTACTAGAGGAACACTCTTATCAGGGTATGCTAGACATACACCAGAGAACTACTAGAGGAACACTCTTATCAGGGTATGCTAGACATACACCAGAGAACTACTAGAGGAACACTCTAATCAGGGTATGCTAGACATACACCAGAGAACTACTAGAGGAACAATCTTATCAGGGTATGCTAGACATACACCAGAGAACTACTAGAGGAACCATCTTATCAGGGTATGCTAGACATACACCAGAGAACTACTAGAGGAACCATCTTATCAGGGTATGCTAGACATACACCAGAGAACTACTAGAGGAACAATCTTATCAGGGTATGCTAGACATACACCAGAGAACTACTAGAGGAACCATCTTATCAGGGTATGCTAGACATACACCAGAGAACTACTAGAGGAACAATCTTATCAGGGTATGCTAGACATACACCAGAGAACTACTAGAGGAACCATCTTATCAGGGTATGCTAGACATACACCAGAGAACTACTAGAGGAACACTCTTATCAGGGTATGCTAGACATACACCAGAGAACTACTAGAGGAACACTCTTATCAGGGTATGCTAGACATACACCAGAGAACTACTAGAGGAACACTCTTATCAGGGTATGCTAGACATACACCAGAGAACTACTAGAGGAACACTCTTATCAGGGTATGCTAGACATACACCAGAGAACTACTAGAGGAACCATCTTATCAGGGTATGCTAGACATACACCAGAGAACTACTAGAGGAACACTCTTATCAGGGTATGCTAGACATACACCAGAGAACTACTAGAGGAACCATCTTATCAGGGTATGCTAGACATACACCAGAGAACTACTAGAGGAACACTCTTATCAGGGTATGCTAGACATACACCAGAGAACTACTAGAGGAACACTCTTATCAGGGTATGCTAGACATACACCAGAGAACTACTAGAGGAACACTCTTATCAGGGTATGCTAGACATACACCAGAGAACTACTAGAGGAACCATCTTATCAGGGTATGCTAGACATACACCAGAGAACTACTAGAGGAACACTCTTATCAGGGTATGCACTCACTGTTTGTCATTCAACTTATTCTGGTAACTTTATGTTTTTCATGCTGAATTGCTGTTGTTAGACATTGATGAGCCATTTCTCTGTGCATATTCAGCCTTCAAATGGTTAATAGATACATGTAAAACGTGTTGGATCCGCATAAACTGTATTGTATTCTCCGTAACCAATACATTTTGAAAATGTGTTACAGTAAAATCTCGATTATTCGAACACTAAAATACTTATGAGTATCGATCATTAAGACACGTTGCAGCTTAATGCATGGTGAAAGTCATACAGAAAGCTCATAGAGTGGTGTGCGGTGGTCTAGTGGTAACGCGCTTGACTACCAATCCGGAGGTCCGAGATCCCTCCCGGAAATTTTAGAGACGCTTTTCAGTGATCAATATTGTAGGCGAATGACACAATGACCAGGGGAGTAAATGTACAATCGGATGAGCGGTCCTTCGGACTGAAAGAACTAGGTACGTTGCTTTTTACTTTACTTTCGATACGCATTAAGCAGTCACCTGCCTAAAAGGCTCAAATTATTTTATACAAAAAAATCGAATAATCGAGATTTTACCGTAGGCCTACTTTGCCTGCAAGTATCGGTGCGAGTATTTATTTGATAACTATAAGGCATAATCCCTTCGTTATCTGTTATCTATATGCATAGTCGGACGCTGATTATATGTTGTTTACACTAATTGAGCCCTGTTGATTATCCGCTATTTACGCGGATCATTGGTCTTTTTTTTTCATAAAGATATTTGAACCCCGTTGGTTGTCTGTTATTTGTACGAATCTCCTCGAACCTCCGTTGGTTATCTGTTATCTGCATTGATAAGCATACATTGATATATGTTGTTTATACTGATCATTGAGCCCTGGTGATTATCAGCTATCTACCCAGAACCTTGATCTATTGTTCATACAGATCTGGAACAACGTTGTTTGTCTGTTATTTATCCGGATACTTGAACCCCGGTGATTATCTATTGTTAATACGAATCCCGTTAGCTATCTGTTATCTATCTGGATAATCATACGTTGATTATACCGGTATGTTGTTTATACTGATCATTGAGCCATGTTCGTTATCTGTAATTTAAAAGGACCCTTGAACTCCAATGAGTATATGTTATTTAAACGGATCATTTAACCCCGTTGATTATCCGTTAATTATATGGACCCGTGAACCCTAATTGAGCATGTGTTATTCACACGGATCTCGTTGATTACATATTAGTTATACGTATCCATTTAACCCTTTAGTCTACCTATTATTACAGTAAACCACTCTAAACAATAATTTTAGTAGAAGAGAATTCAGATACGTTTAGACATGTGGCTGCTCAAGCATGGTGAAAGCCATGCTGAAAGCCCCTAGGGGAGTTTTCTGCATGACTGACACCCTGCATTAAGCTGCCATCTGTCTCCAAGATATTTACACTAAATTAAACGTCCGGTTTAGAGAGGTTTTACTGTGTATGGATCTTTGAATCCTTTTGATTATCTATGATCTACGTGATCCGTGGACTGCATTGATTATATGTTATGTATAATATATCCTTGAATCACATTGATTAGTCTTGGGAAATGGATCCTGTCATGAGTAAATTTGTTTGTTTAGTTTGCTCTGAAACTGTGTGAGAAACACACTTGAAATTGATGCTACTTGCTTCATTACTTTGCAGACTGCCACAATGTAATTATGTTCAGTAATTACTGTCTCAGTGATGTGTATGTTAATCTATAGGGGCACAATAAGGCAGCCAGCATATGACTGAGTTTCTCATTTAAATGAAGACTTTAGGAATTAGTCATGATATTTTGAATTCTACAATTTATAAATAGATGTCAGCTTAATTAGATACAGTTTTGCAAATTTAACGTGATTATCCTAGACAGCTTTATATTCGTAAAAAAACACATAACGTCGTTGAATCTCCATTTATAGAGAACGGTTCAAATAGATAATACGGGTGAACAATTCAAGCTGAAACGTCAATGCATAATTAAACCTTTCCATATTGCTATAAAGATGGCACACTTTATTTTAATTGTTAAAAAACAATGTTCGAGTGATATTGGTGTTTTGCACGGACAAATTTCAATAAGTTAGGCACATATTTTATAACCGTAACATCAAACCATTTGTTTATAAATTATCTTCTTATTTACAATAATCCTTTATATATGTTGTTTCCGGACTATTTGTTTCGTATGTGCTAATGTACATGTATTTCAATTTAGTTTTTACACGTCTTATTCATGGCATCACGTCTGTTTTTATCTCTCATTATTTGATTGATATATGGAATACATACGCACTTAAACTCAACATACTGCAAGAGGCATAGCCATATACACATATTAAGTATTTAAATAGACTGACATTTCCAATACGAGAATCGTACATATAAACTTAGTAGAGGGAGTGGCTACCCTTTTTGAAAAAAAGTTCGGTTTTATTGATATTAATGTTAAATTCCACACGTAACATAGTTGTCGATGCCATGAAAAATAGACTACTTTAGTGTTAGAATATTGTGCACAATGTATGGCCAGGAGCACAGCTGAATATATATTTAATGTACGCACCGTGGCTATAGGGGTCCGAGGGCATGCTTCCCTGGGACAATTTAGAATGGTGTAGTTTTGAAACCATTGTCATAAATAGCGGATTTGCTCCTATGGGGGGGGGGGGGGGAGGGCAAATGCTCTATTTATCACAATGATTCCAAAGGGTGACTTTAACCGAGCCGTAAAAAGACGTCAATGTGAAGGAATGGGTTAAAGCTTACATGGACAGACAGAACGTTTATCAAAGTCTACCCCCTTAGCCTTCTATTTTTGTTCATATTCATTAATGTGTTTACCTTCCATATTGATGTTGCGCACATGCGTAAGTGCGTGTAGCTAGCTACGCCCCTGATTATACACAATATACGGCACAATGTATTGGATGTAAAATCTATTTAATCATCATGTAATTATGTTTCCCCCATATTCATATGGGGCATATTGGTTTCGTGAGAGTTGTCTGTCTGTCTGTATGTATGTCTGTTTGTCAGGTCAGTCTGTCCGTCCGTCTGTCCGTCCCACTTTCATATCCGGACGATAACAAATATGCTTGAAACTTCATATATGGTAAGAGCATAATGAGATGAAGTGTCATGCACAAAGTCCATAACTCTGGCGTCACTAATATTGGAGTTACTGCCCCTTGTAAAAAACACACACACTTTTTTGTCCGGACGATAACTCCTATATAGCTCATGTCATTGGATTGAAACTTCATACACGAAAAGATCATAATAAATGGAAGTGTCATGCACAAGGTCCATAACGCTGGCTTCTCTGACATTGGAGTTATTGCCCCTTGTAAAAATTTCTTTATCATTTTTATTATCACTGATATGAAGATTTACAGAGTGAAGTGTAACAGTTGAACCTCGATAGTTTGAACTCGGATAACTCGAACTCGGAATAACTCGAACTAAATGTCCAGTCCTTCCCAAACTTACAATACAGAATTGCTCTAAAATGTATTTCTCTAAACTGTATAACTGAGCATATCTAGAAATACGTGTGACAGCTTAATGCAGATCTACAGTAATGATGAACGCTCCTACCGGATGTTCAAGATATCAAAGTTAAACTGTATTCCATACCAAACGGAAGCAATTGTTACATCTCTACGCAATGTGGTCAACTTAGTGTCTGATCATATGTACATTAACACTACAAACTCTCCTTGCAGGCAACGTTTATTGTGTAACAAATATTTCAGGTCATACAAACCACAGTCCCCAAAGACCATCATCGGCAGACAATTCGAACAATAAACATTGTCTAGACAAAACTTTGATACAATATGAAGGACGGTTGTATAAATATCGCAGAGGTCAGATCCTGATTATAGTGTTTATGTACAAATTCTGGCAAACTATTGGTTTTAACTTGGACGAATCGTCTTTGTTTATGCTCTTATGCTCTTATGGCATATGATGACTTATGTCTTGTTATAAACTTACATAGTTACCATTACAGATACATAACTCGTATGAGAAAGCAAACAAGTAAGCATCTTACTTTCATCACGTACGTTTTGTATGCAATGAAATAGTTTGAATAGTGCGATGATTGCATTATTTTTGCTCCGAATAACTGATTTTTATTTCAAAGATTATGTATGTTATTAATTTGCATTTCTCAAGTGATCACAGACCATGATATTTACCAATCGAACTTTTATTGATCGTTTTTATCGAATAGTACCAGGCTGACGGACTTCATTACCTGCCACTAGTCCTAAAGTTAACATGATAATGTCTGTTCAGAATCTACTCTGTTGCATTTCAAAAAAGAATTTGAATTCGCTTACATGTATAGAAATGATCGACCCAGTTACAAGCCGTTTGAATCCAGGTGAATCTCATGTGGATTCATGAGGTAAATGCCAATTAATTTGCAGCGTAAGTGTTAAGGCACCATTCAATAATTTACTTCTCCTAATTAAATTTATCGGGAGTTCTTGCGTTGCTGATAATTCATTTGCATTTGCGAATTATGTGTTGTATTGCAATATATTCTCAAGAAAGTGTGAGGCTTCATGGTCTCCTGGTCATGGTTTCGTGGTTATGGTCTCATGTTTATGGTCTCCTGGTTATGGTCTCGTGGTTATGGTCTCATGTTTATGGTATCTGAATGCCAATCATTTGACCTCTCACCTTTGTGGTTCGAATTTAGGCGTTGGTATTTGCATATGAGGAAGCTTCCCAGTTGACGTGCGGTAGGTCGGTGATTCTACCAGGGTGCTCTACTGGGCGCGGACCAACTACACAGTCACGTTCTTAGAACTATGGACGAAAACCTCTGGATTCTTCCTCAGTCTGTAATTATTATGGCGTCGCGGTATGACTGAAATACTGTAAAAGCGACATAAAACTCCAGTAAAAACAAAACTCAAACAATTACGAAACTGTTATATGGATCGGAGCAATATGTGCTTCTGGAGGAACATAGACTCACACATTCTTACTACTACCCTGTGGAATGAATTATCACGTGGTAATCTAACCTAATGAGTAAGGTTGCACCTCAAGGTGTACGTTGTGTACAGTTTAGATAACGTATGTACTTACATCACCATACGTGATACATGCTGTTTGCATTGTGCTTAAATTCATATTCCAATAGACTACATGTGTATTCTTCAAGACTAGTTTCACAGGTTTATTAGACTGGTCGATAATCACGTTTCACATCATTGGAGTTCAAATCATACCGCTCTTGGACTGGCAATCTTGAAAATATACCAGGACGTTGGTGTGTTGATGCAACATGTATATAAAATAGAGCAATAATAAATGAATTTGATAACACAGGTTACCTACAGTATAACTACATGGCTGACACAGGTTACCTACAGTATAACTGCATGGCTAACACAGGTTACCTACAGTATAACTACATGGCTAACACAGGTAACCTACAGTTACACATTACGTACAGTTACACATTACGTACAGTTACACATTACTTACAGTTATACATTACCTACAGTTATACATTACCTACAGTTATACATTACCTACAGTTACACATTACCTACAGTTATACATTACCTACAGTTATACATTACCTACAGTCATATATTACCTACAGTTATACATTACCCCCAGTTACACATTGCCTACTTACACATTACCTACAGTTACACATTACTTACAGTTATACATTACCTACAGTTATACATTACCTACAGTTATACATTACCTACAGTTATACATTACTTACAGTTATACATTACCTACAGTTATACATTACATGTACCTACAGTTATACATTACCTACAGTTATACATTACCTACAGTTATACATTACTTACAGTTATACATTACCTACAGTTATACATTACCCACAGTTACACATTGCCTACTTACACATTACCAACAGTTATTTTTTTCTGATTGTCCTCAGGAGAAAGAACTTTTATCAATTTTATTTTTTATCTTTTGGTACTAATCTAATTACTTTTGCAGATTTATATGCAGCCCAGTATCTCTTTTTCGAATTGCAATGGTGTTTTGTCTATAAAACCGATTTTCGAAAAAGTGGGGGAAAGCAGTTTAACCTTATCTCGCGTGGATATCAATTACATCATTCCGCTGATTGGTTACATGTGTGCATGTGTAAAGTAATTTGTAGTCGCAAAAGAAAATGAATTCCGTATTCTCTGTTTTCAATTAAACATCACGAACCTATAGAAGTGTAAATTAAGGAAGACAACAACCTGATATACGGTCTTAACTAGTATAACTGCATTGCTGGTTGGGTCCATGGAAGTTATGTCCTGTTAAACTGTTTATACCCAGCAGTGACCTTTAAAGGGGATGGGCAAACAGTGTAAGCCCAAGTCAGGGCCTGTAATGTTTGGTTACTTAAAGAGTATATCAGCACTTTCAGAACTCTTGCATAATCACATTTTAAAATAAAATTGATTATGGTACTAAATTGGGCAATCGCTCTTAGATCTTAGAAATTGAGCCTTAAATGAGTTGAGGACTTCATGACTACATTAGATAAAATCGTTAAAAGTTAAAATACAGTGAAATCTTATACAACTACCAAGACAACGACCGCACACAAGAATGCTGTTGCCTACTTTCGGACATTTAAGGAAGGGGCTGCATGACAAAACCACCAAACAGCTCCGAAAGCGATGAAAGGGTTTTCCCATCTCGGTTAATCTGCCGATATTTAAATCAGGATACTCCTGGAAGTTTAGAGCTTTAGACTTCTCTGAGCCTTTTTGCCAGAACTATTTCCCCGATACCTCGTACCATTTGCCACAGCTCAGATAAACGCAATTAAATGCATTCAAGAGCACAATTTAATTGTTTGCTCACACAAAACAAGTTTACATGTACTGCTTTAATGATTGGTAAAATGGCATGTCATGACACACTAAATCAATTTCGCACATGATACAATGTTAGTACTATCAGAGCTGATGAAATCGAAGTAAATACTCTACAATATGCATTCATTCAATTTGTCATTTTTAAGGAAGCGTATTAACAAGCAATTGTGTAGGAAATAGCCCACTTCCATGCAATTGTTTTCAAATCTTTTTTAGTTACCAAAAACATGCGATCAGACATTCGATGGTATCATGCTCTATTCTGTTAGATCAGACATTCGGTGGTATCATGCTCTATTTTGTTAGATTTTTAACAACGATCAGACCCTTGTAGCAAATGGAATTGTAATAAAAACCGGAATTGTAATAATTATAACATTTCCTGTTATTATTACAATTACGGTTGTCATGCTCAACCTAAAATGTAATAAAATTCAAAATGTATGTCATAGTGTGTAGGTTTATCGTCGCTTGTACCGCCTTGCTGTACAAGCGCGCTTTTATAGAAACGTGGTAGAGAGCATGATTGCAAACCTGGCGACCCGGGTTCGATCCCGGGTCTGAGAGGATGTGTGTCTTTATAAGAACACCCGGTTACATTTGGCGCCCAACGTTGGACTGTGACTGTGCTCCGAGATCGATTCCAAGTCGTTCTCATACCCATAGAAATTCGGGACGAATTTCAACTTGCTGGGGGAGTCTGTCACAGTGTGTAGGTTTATCATCACGTGTACGGCCTTGCTGTACAAGCGCGCTTTTATGGCGACGTGGTAGAGTGCATTACTGCGAACCTGTCGACCCGGGTTCGATCCCGGGTCTGAGCGGATATGTGTCTTAATAGGAACATCTTGTTACATGTAATAACATCATGGCGAGTGGATTACAAAAAGCTGGCATACGTTCAGATATACCATACCGTACAACTCTAGTATTAATGAAAATACATGAAATTAATGTTTTAAATCATGCAAAAATCAATTCAGGGCGATTTATTACAAAAACAGAAACATATGAATTTAACTATCATAGTATTAAACTTTGAATGTCTCTGGTTTAAATATGTTATGATTGAATAGATAAGACGATTTTCATCAAATGCAAACTATTAATATTATTCAACACACATACAAATTGTAGAAATGAAAAGTTATTACAAATACGGTTATCACAATTCCGGTTGACATGCTCAATGAGAAATGTAATAAAATGCAAAATGTAATAAAATCTTGACGAATGGATTGAACAAAGATGGCATGAGTTCAGACACACCGTACATCACTAGTATTAATGAAAATACATGCAAGGACTATTTTAAATCATTCAATAATCAATTCAGGGAGATTTATTATAAACCCGGTTAAGAAACATGATATGAAATCAACGATGACATTAAATCATTGAATGCTCAAATATTACCAGACTACACTCTGGGGGTTCCCGGTTTGGTACCTGCTCAACCAACTCTAGGGGTCCCCGGTTTGATACCTGATTAGACCACTCTCTAAGGGTCCCCGATTTGATACATACTGAGGCTACTATCTAGGGGTGCCCGGTTCGATACCTGCCCAGACTACTATTGGGGTCCCCGGTTTAATACCTGCTCAGACTACTCTATGGGGTCCCCGGTTTGATACCCGATTAGATTACTCTATAGGGAACCGCAGAGAGTAATCTGAGAACGTATGAAACGGAGTCCCCGGTTTGATATTTTCTCTGACTACTCTCTATGGGTCCCCCGTTTCATACCTTCTCGAAGTACTCTCTGCGAATGCCTGGTTTGACACCTGGCCAAACTACTCTCTAGGGTTCCCAGTCTGATACCTGCTCAGACTACTCTCTTGGGGGTCTCCAGTCTGATACCTGCTCAGACTACTCTCTTGGGAGTCTCCAGTGTGATACCTGCTCAGACTACCCTATAGAGGTCCTTAGTTTAATACCTAATCAGATTACTCTCACGGGGTCCCCAGTCTGATACCTGCTCAAACTACTCTCACGGGGTCCCCAGTCCGATACCTGCTCAAACTACTCTCTAGGGTCCCCAGTCTGATACCTGCTCAGACTACTCTCTAGGGTCCCCAGTCTGATACCTGTTCAGACTACTCTCTAGGGTCCCCGGTTTGATACATGCTCAGACTACTCTCTAGGGTACCCGGTTTGATACCTGCTGAGGCTATTCTTTCAGGTAAACGGCGAACCCCTAGAGATTACCCTGAGCAGGTATCAAACGGCGAGCCCCTAGAGATTACCCTGAGCAGGTATCAAACGGCGAACCCCTAGAGATTACCATGAGTAGGTATCAAAGCAGGCACCCCTAGAGAGTAGTTCGAGCAGGTACCAAACTTAGGACTCCTAAAGAGTAGTCTGAGCAGGTATCAAACCGACAACCCTTAGAAAATAGCCTGAGCAAGTACCAAACCGGGCACCCCTAGAGAGTAGTCTCAGCAAGTATCGAACCGGGAACCCTTAGAGAGTAATCTGATCAGGTATCATACCAGGGACCCCAGGTAGTGGTCCGAGTAGGTATCAAACCGGGCACCACTAGTAAGAGTAGCCTCAGCAGGTATCAAACCGGGGACCCAGACCGCCAGAGAGTAGTGTGAGCAGGTATCAAACCGGGGATCCAAAGAGAGTACTCTGGGCAGGTATCAAACCGGGTGCCCCTGAGAGTAGTCTGAGCAGGTATCGAACCTGAACTCCTAGACGGTACTCTGAGCAGGTATCAAACCGGGGACCCTAGAGTAGTCTGAGCAGGTATCAAACCGGGGACCCTAGAGAGTAGTCTGAGCAGGTATCAAACCGGGGACCCCTAGAGTAGTCTGAGCAGGTATCAAACCGGTGACCCCAGAGAGTAGTCTGAGCAGGTATCAAACCGGGGACCCTAGAGAGTAGTCTGAGCAGGTATCAAACCGGGGACCCTAGAGAGTAGTCTGAGCAGGTATCAGACCGGGGACCCCAGAGAGTAGTCTGAGCAGGTATCAAACCGGGGACCCTAGAGAGTACTCTGAGCAGGTATCAAACCGGGGACCCCAGAGAGTAGTCTGAGCAGGTATCAAACCGGGGACCCCTAGAGTAGTCTGGGTAGGTATGAGGACTGGGAAAACCCCCATATAATATTAAGACTTGAGTATTCGATGTTCAATGCCAAAGTTTATTCCATATCATGTTTCTTAACCGTTTTTGTGATACATCTGTGCATGTTTTTAAAATATTCGTTACATGTGTTTTCATTAATACTAGTGTTGTACGGTGGTTTTAATTTTTCTTTTTCACTCCACTCGTCAATATTTTATTACATTTTGCATTTTATTACATTTTCGGTTGAGCGTGTCAACCGGAATTGTGATAACAACCGCATTTGTAATAACTTTTCATTTCTACACTTTTTATATATTCGTTGATTAATATTCATTTTTTTTCTTTTGCACAAAATAACGATAAAACGATTAAGAATGTGAGATATATATATATATATATATATATATATATATATATATATATATATATATATATATATATATTATCGGCGATGTTAACTGTTGCAGTAAGTATTACGGTGCGTTTATTGATAAGAACGCAAACTATATTGAGAGGCGGTTTATTTCTATAGATTAACTTACAAAGATGTACACACATATGTAAGTGTTTGCGTAAAACATTCTGATATATATAATAGTCATTGGTCCGGAATCTCTGGTATCCATACACCAGTATTATGTTCTTGTTACTTTATATTTTGCTTTTTCTGGTGTATTTGTTTATTGGCTGGGCTGGGGTAATTTGTATTTATTGCACTGGACAACTGATATCCTTAAATAAAAAAATAGGATAAACATTTTGATACTGGGCAAAACAAAACGCATTGTCATCATACGCATTAAACGGTGTATACTTTACAAGGCAATCAGTTTTACCTTCTATATCAAATAGGTAAAGTCGTCCGAAGTACTGTTGATGAAATACAACACCCATGCACACGTATAAATACTTTCAGCATGTAAAGCAATAATTTATTCACATCTCGTTTTCGAAATACAGTAAAATTCCATTTCTATGCAAAATACGTTGACAATGTCAATCAGTTTGAATACGGATCCATATGTTTTAAAAAAGGGAATCACTATAATGGCTTCAGGGTGGTGCTTATTACATGGTAAGAATGTCAATAAATACATTATTAAGAATGGGTACAGATTACCGATGCTTCATTATCATGTGTGTGATTAATTATCACTGCCATTCAGGAGACAAGATACATTTTTAAAACGACAACCCAATGCAGCTCGATTCCTAATCAAAACGGATGTATTGCACTTTACTTTTTTTATTTAACCAATTTTCAATGTTGTTTTCACTGGAGACTTAAGATAAAATGATGTTTGAAGACAACACATAAACGGATACTTTACGCTTATTCTATGTTAAATGACATAGACATTTGGTTTTATCGATGGAATTTAGAATATTACATAGGGTGTGCATTATGTCAAATGAAACAAAAGAAAAGTTGTGTTGTGCAAGAATATGTTAAGGATATCCCAGGCGAGGCTATGTGTTACAGGTCATGGTCCTATTAAATTACACGTTGTCACACACAGTCTTCCCACTGGCATCAGCCAATTTCAAAGTGCCGGTTTTCCCACACTCCCACTTCTTGTTATCGACACTTGTTTCATTAAAGATTATTAGGTAAAAATGGAAAATACGATGCAATCGCTCTCTCGATAATGACATTTGCTATGAATGTTTCTAGTGTGTTTTTGGTTTTGTTTTTGCATATAATAACTGTTAAGATGATGAGCGAGATTGTAGATCATGCACAATTGCTGCTTTTCACTGTGTTGTAATTGTCCGAGAGGCCCTTCTCGTATGTGAAGACACATATTTACTATAGAACAGTATTTTGTTGATATCATATCATATACAGTGAAGCTCACTTATAATGAACTTGGATATAACGAAATACTGCATATAACAAAATAGAATGTATTCCCCCTCTCTGATTACATATAGTAAAATGGACCTGATATAACGAGATTTGGATATAACGAAAGAAATCAGAGGGGCCCGAGGACTTCGTTATAAGTGAGCTTCACTGTATACCATACTTTATCATCTATAGCAAATGCATTTATCTCCTAGATAAACATATAACATATTGTGTTTGTCCGTCCGTTTCATCTTATGAATGTATTTCAATTATTGCTTTAAAACATGACACTGATTGACTGCCAACAGACAGCAGCATGTCTTCCCGTCATTTCACATGTATTTTACGAGTTGTTTGATGTCCGTGAACTTTGAGTCGTAGATACTACAAATGTAAATGTCTAGCAGAAATAAGCACACATCGTCGTGCAGATATCTCCACCAATCAATATATGCATTCGGCACCTCTGTGTGTTCTAATGGAGCTGCAACATAGTATGATCTACAATGACATATTTGTGAACATTCTCAAACTTAACAGACCGGCTATGTATGCTGATTGATACCATGTCTGAAAAAACTACTGGCGCCGTTGTGCTGAATAATGTTTCAAGTATTTGGGAAGGAGTGCAGAAAACCGGCCCTGCATCTTATTTGTTTAATGAAGAGATATAAATCTGTAACTCATTAATCACGAGATGCTGCCTTAGTTTGATAGTTTCCTTACAGGCCTCCACACAAATACGAAATCCTAATTGAGGTACACGGTCTTATGTAAATCCCATAGTTAACTACGTTAGGTGATCTCATTGAGAATGGCTATAATCATATTGACCATGTAGCGCCAAACAGTTCTTTATTCACACCTTGTCCCTTACTTCGAATTGATTCATAGATGTGGGTTACATTTGTTTTCAAGTGTTGGCCGAGATAAACAACGTTGTTCGCAACAGCACTTTTGAATAGGCAGTATGTGTTCTAGTTGTGTTATGACATAATTATTATAGTGGTGGCAGGTGGTTCTTATATGTGATATGTCATCGATATAACATTACTTGTCTTAGAATTGCATTGTGGCCAAATCATTTTGATTGATATGTAATGGGACTGCGGTGGAAATGTAGAATGAAATATTTTTCAACTTGCTACCGGTGAAAGTTTGTAAAGTACAACAGCATGAGAGATTTGTTTTACAGCAACGTTTTACCCATATAATATTGCCGTGTAGTTGAGTTACAGCATTTTCAGAAACACCATTTCTAGTAGCGCGGTCCAGTATGTACGATCATTTGTAATTTTGCTACTCTCTCTCTCTCTCTCTCTCTCTCTCTCTCTCTCTCTCTCTCTCTCTCTCTCACACACACACACACACACACACTCTCTCTCTCTCTCTCTCTCTCTCTCTCTCTCACTGTGTTTACACTCACATGATCTTACTTACTCACTCAACTCAGTCCCTCGCCCACACGCTACATATTTACGTTACTATGCTATTGCACCGAAATAAACCGGTAGATTTTGTCAAAGGTTCAGGATCATTTGCTGTTAAACAGTGCTATGCAAATTGTTCAGATCGGATGATATAAAATTGTTAGTCAAAATTATTATTTGTCGCAAACTGATCAAATAAAGACATTAGAAGAACGGTAAGGTAAGTATGCCTCAAACTTCTCAATTCAGGCAACACATCGGCGAAAAGTATTCGCTCTTGCATTATAGACAAAACAATATCCTGTCAGTGAAATATGGAATGCTGTCAAAATATTTTCGGCGAGCTCAGAGACATAGACTGTTTGTCTTCATAAATTTCTCATGAATGTCGGCGAGATTCGCTTTGACATGTTTACCGTCAACATAATTTCTTAACATTTGCTACTTGCCACTTGCTTTTTGCTGCTTGCTATTTGCTACTTGCTATTTGCTACTTGCCACTTGCTAGTCGCTACTTGCCAAAGAATACTTGATATTTTGGTGTATGTACCCAAATCAACACGAATGACAGACAAGTTCAATAGAAATATGCATTTAGTTGGTAAATTAAACAGTAAATTGGTATTTTGCTTCGGACGCTTCTCGACGCTAAGGACGCTTAGCGTCGCTTTTTAGGGAGACCGTTTCTGAGCGGAGTGTATGTAAAAATTTCCTTTTCATAAGTGGCAACAAGCAAGTGACAAGTGGCAAGTAGCATGTCGTGACCGGAATACTATAGCTCACGCAAAGGTTGGTAAGATTTGTATAACTGTGATAATGTACATATTCTGGTCATATGTCAATTAACAAGTTTGAATCAAATCGGTGATTGGCTATATCATATTTTGACTCTCAGTCAGTGATCAGATCGCATGTGGATTGTCCATACAACAACACATTATTTCATGTGTCATCACTTTTAGGTGACAGGGGATGCCCATTCAGTGATGTGTCATCACTTTTAGGTGACAGCGATGTAACTATAACTCATTATTGTAACTGCAATTACTGTTTTGTCTTATCAGTGAAATTTAATTCGTATATCTAATTATGTGTTGTACTAGTGAAATTAAATGTCAATAACTACATGAGTAACAAATGTCAGTAAGTTGGTTGTATAGCTGTTTTTCGATTGTATGTTTGTCATGTACGACCGATAGACGCCCGTATATTGAATAATAGGGCAGAGGAAAAACCCCAAGGCGCTCGGCTTGTGTGGAAGAGGAATTTTATTTTACATTTTGACTTGAGCGATGATGGGATAAGTGTGAGACTAGGTACCCGCAAACACGGTTGAGCCCCCGGTAGCCATTTTTGGCTACTGACCGTTCCAAGGCGGTACTCCTACTTTCACCCTATGGTAAACTTTATTACCCTATATTGTTAATGTTTAAAGTTTTATGTCTTGATATGGGTCCCGTTATGTTTTGTTTTGTGGATAGACCGTTTCTTTTGTGATGGTGTCTGATTCCATGTCCTTTCGTGTGTGGCTCTCCCTGTTTGACTGTTTTTCCATTTTTCACCGATATCCTGTTTATGATGAAAAGTGCACGAAACGTAATATTTAGTTATTACAGTAAACGACGTTCCGCTCAAAAAGCTAATTTTCAATAGACTGAGTTACCTTGGCTGTTACATTATATTTCGCTTAACTATAGCCATCTACTGTTTATTTGCACAATATTGCCAGGAATGGGACTGGGCAATAAGTATTGGCACTCTCGCTCAATATTGTAAAAACGTACTGACATACTTGACTAATTGAACTGAAGTCAGTCAAGAGATGCCTTAATCCTTTCCTCTATGGATATTCATATAAGAAATAATGACATCGTTAATATCAATTAGACTAATTGTTATAATTGGCATTGTACATACACACATGGATGTATGGACAGGGCAGAAACTGTAGAGTCATATATCTATATTATTTCATAAGCAAACAGAGCAGACCCTGATCGGACGGCTCTTACAGGACATTTTATAGGTTATTACTGGTTGAAGATTAAAGGACTTCATATTTGACGTCATCTGGGGCCCCAACATTTTGTAACTCTGGAAGGTTTAGAAGACGAGATTTATATGTATGTTTGATAATATATTTTAACCCTTCCAGCACTAGCTGCAATACAATTGTGTGTAGACATATTGTCAAATGAACGTGTTCTTGGTTGTTTATTACAATTAAAACGTTTCAGTATAATAATGAATATAATTCAGTGCATCATTTCAAATCGTTATTTTTAAAGAAATACAAAAATGATAAAATCATAATTAGCTATGATACCTGTCCTATATTAATCACCAGTATCGATTATGTGCAAATTATGAAGAAATCATGAAGTGAAGTATCCGACTTCTGAAATTAATTACCTTTCTTCAATACTCGGTCCCATGTCTGATTCCAATTGTGTTACTTTATATTTGGTATGCACTGCTCATTAACGTCGCAAACAACTGATGATATCGGCACGATTATTCAGAAGCAGTTAGATTTATTACTTACCCATACATCGCCGTAACATACATTGTAAAGTTTGTGCTTATTGAACTGTCTGAGAAAGAGAAAACTGGATGTGTATGGCTGTTTCCCTGCGGGGACACATTTACGTGTTTGGTGTTTGGACATATTGGTTCAGGCCAAGCCTCGACGATTTATTGTGAATTGGATCGAGCACTCGACGATAGGTTCGCTCCCCCAAACCAGACGGAGTTGTACATATTTCAGCTGCAAGAACGCAGACAAAATACATCTGAGGCATTGACAAAATTGATTCAGGATATCAGACGATTAACTAATTTAGTATAAACGACTGCACCAATGGATGTACGCGACAACTGAGCGAAAGAACAATTCGTTAATGCACTAGTGATCTCCGAGATGCGACTTCATATAAAACATATCAGGCCATCAAGCTTAAACGATCCACTTTGACATATATTTGAAGTGGAAGAATATAAGAGGGTGGAGAAGAAGCACACTGTGGCATAGGGCTCAGCAGCAGAAACAGTGATCAGATAAACTAAGGGACGTGAGTAATGTTGCACTTTTCTTAACTGCTCATGAGCACTCATAAAAACCGAGTCTGCAATGTTCTCGTTTTGCAAAGCTGCTTTCGCTTTCGAAGGATCTCCTACTTACAGAACGTATGTCCAGGGGCGTCCTCTTTCTGCCGGTGTTGCCGTTTCCCTCCCACTGTTCCATGATGGCTGTCTTGTTGATTAGTATGGACCCCACCTGAAAATAGAAAACAAGGAAACATATTTGTTTACATAATTTTCACTTTACCTGAACCATCGCAATGCGTATAAAACATCTTCATTAAACAGTTGAATGTTTAGTGTGTATCGTTTTAAAAGCTAGCTTTCTCATTGGTTTAATTAGAAGTTATTGTGTGACGGGCGTAAAAAGTTGCCAATTACTTCATTCGCGGTATTTTTATTTGTTCTGATCCTTCGGGATCATTACTTTCGACGTTATTGATTTTGAAAATGTAATACCGTTTAAGCCGGTGCTAGAGGATGTGAGTAGTTTTGCACTTTTCATAACTGCTCATGAACAGACTCAATAAATCGAGTCTGAAAGTTTCTCTTTTGCATTGCTACTTTTGCTTTAGAAGAATTTCCTACTTTCCGCCAGTATTGGAATTCCTAAAACGCGTAAGACAATTCTGGATATCTCCAATATCGCGCAGAACATAATATATAATATTCCCCTCATCCACTCATTCACTCACAGAACTTGACTCTGTCTCTATTTATTTCGGAGCCTGTCGTTCCTTATGCATTAAATGGAAACTGCAGGTAGTGTGTTCTTGTCACCTTTTAGCTCTGCACTCTTTATTGAAATGAGCTATGCAGAAAATTAGTATGTGTACATTAACATGCTACTGTTGTATTTACAGTGATTCCCTTTCAGTTTAAGTGACCCGAATGTACCCGTCACTGACTATTTACAAAGTTTAAATGACCTGACCATTGACCTTTTGCAAAGTTTAAATGACATGAATGTACCCGGCATTGACCATTTGCAAGAACACATAATTCCAGGATATGTAAGTGAGAGGAGCATATTGGCCAGGATATGTAAGTGAGAGGAGCATATTGGCCCATCTATTACACCCTTAACTCTAAAGAATCGCCTTATCACGTATTGGCAAACAATATAGACCATATTGAACGACTCTTGTCGAGGCTGTCTGATCACGTATTAGCTATATGGAGCTGATTCTACAATTTCTATAATGGTTCAAGATTCCTTAGTTCATACAAAAGCCAGCTAAGCGATTTTCATGATGCCATTATTTTTTACGTTTTTGAATTTACATGAAATAACTTGAAGTGCTTAAAGGCAAATTGACTGTGCATCTCACAGGTTATGCCTTTAATACGTTTTGTTCTCTTACGTGCAACGATGATCCTTCCCCAGAATGACAGACGCGAATAATCTAGACAAAACAAAATCATTCAAAAATGTACACCATGCCTTATATCAGTGTTAATATGATATTTCAAAGGCATGTACCAAAGTTATTGGTACTAAAGGGGCAGTGGTTTAGTTGCTGACAATATTTATATGATGTCATAGACAGTATTAAATACTTAAGGATTATAGTTGCTACGATAAGTAAAGTCTGGAGGAAATATTACTTCAAGTACATATGTCTGACAAGACATACAGTTAATTGCCTCTCAGATGGTTATCTAATACTTGTGCAGTATGAAAGAGTTCTCACCAGGAGGTGTTAAGATAAATTTGCTATGCCTTTTGTTGTTGTTCTGATTGAATATGTAATGATAGAGAGATCTGATTCTACAGTTTCTCCCATAGCGAAAAGCATTGTGTCCATATGCCATTAAAAAGTTCAGCTATTTAATGTTCGTCATCATTATGTCATTATTGTCCACATGAATAGTTACTTGGTAAATGGTTACAGAGAAGCGTTATTGGAAACTGACTGATATATTGTTCTATATAAGCGCAGCTTACCTTCTGTATGATTTGTTTATAAACGATAATATTGCAATATCTGACTGACGAGACACTGATACGCGTGTAGCAAATGAACTTAATGCGATCAGAGATGACGATGTTTATTTGACAATTATAAACGCGTATTTCAGGAACTGAGAGGAAGGCGGTCGATGGTTTTGATCCCATGTGCTGTGTCCCCATCTTCACCAATCATCATCTCATAACGCATTGGTGCTGAGAGACCTATTCAAATTACTATGCCGTAAATTAACAAATATGATCTCAGAAAATTTACTTTTAATCACTTTTGTACAGAACATAAATGCATTTCAGATAAATAGTTTTTGTCAATATAGGGCAACAGAAGAGCAGACAATCAAAAGCAAATATAATATCATTTGTATATACCCTACCATAATGCATGAACTGATATAGAGGTATTTTGTTGTATGCTGTACTCTTACCAGAGTTGATCAATTACTATACTTGTGTAACCTTGTTGTCATGGCCGTTTATTTCCATTTGCAAACATGGTACATCCGGATTACACGATTCCTGTAGTAGCCGTCTCCCCAGTGTCATTATGTCTTACATGACTATTCATCACGAAAAGGTTAAGCGATACAAACATCTTATTATGTATCTTTTTTCTGCTGACTTTGTACTTTATTTCAATGTAGTAGTGTTGGGATATAACAGGTAATAAGGAATGGATTTACACCAATAAAGACACCGATACTATAACAAAATCACCTTCTAAGCAATTTGAATGGATATTGTGTTTCAAAGCTGATAATTACAAATAATATCATTTAACATGATATTAAATGAACATACATATAATTGTTTCCCTGATGTCCGACATCTAACAGGATCAGATACACTTATGCTTTAAAATGTGGCGTAGCTTTCTAGCCCTTATCTCGTACCCGCGACCTGAATCGCTTTTAAACTTCTAGGATCATGGTGAGATGCAGAATAACGCGGCGTCTCATCTGGACCCGATCTCTTTGACATTCGATCAATAGTTTCTTAACCCATTACATCATAAGCTATTTTTAGATCCTACCTATTAGAATAAATCTACCGAAAAGGAGCATTAACTAGAGAAAAATAAATTTTCAGAATTGTATAGTTGTGCCATTGTGATAAATACAGCATTTGCTATTTTTAGATCCTACCTCTTAGAATAAATATACCGAAAAGGAGCATTAACTAGAGAAAAGGAAATGTTCAGAATTGTGTAGTTTTGGAACCATTGTGATAAATATAGGATTCGCTCTATTTATCTCAATGGTTTCAGAAAGTGAGTTTTACCACAGCATAAACAGGCATCAATATGAGGGAATGGGTTAACTATTTCATCGAATCAGACATAGTGAAAATTGCACCAGATCCAAATTTGAGACATTATTTTATACGGCGTAAATGGTGAGTCAATTCAGATGAGTGGTCACACTACAGGGCTTGGTGGGTAAATAAAGGTACCAGTCTGGGAAATGTTGCCATTAGTTTTGCGCATCTTATCCGGACCTCTGACTATATCTACTGTATTTTCCCGTGTTGGGACAGTTGAATATTTCAACGTTTGTGATGTCCAACCGCTAACATGCTCCATGCTCCATGTGAAGGGAACTAATGGGCTATTAGGGTTATGTCGCTGGATTCAATTATTTCCGGGAAATGACAGACAAGATTATCATGTGTCTGAATTTGCATATAATCAGCCGATGTCTATTGATCGGAAACTCGTTTTGTTTATTTTAAGAGATTATTAAAGACCCAGGACCCGTCTTATCAGAGATATAGCGACCACATATATCGTATGTTCTGATTTACGAAACTTGCTGCTACTTAGATAGCTGAAGTTATCGTACGTGCTCATATTCAGCAATTTAGGCACACTTGGTACTACAGACATTATCGTAAGTCTTAACATGTGGCCATCGTATTGTCAGTGCCACTTCCAGTTGCGATCGTCGTATGTTAGAACGTGGATCGAGCTTGAAGACAGACCCTCGTTAATTTAGCTGTACGTTGCATGGATAAAGCGCTTTACTACTAATTTCCGCCAGACTACTTCATTTGAAATGATGCTCTAACATGGATTTAATACAGCTATTGTTACAGCTTTGCTATTGCTGACAATTGACAGTTACTGTTTCGAACTACACATGTAATATTAATTACGTTTACATTGCATCTGTGATTTATGACAAAACATGCGCACATGTCACGCTAAACCATTTGACAATAGCAATTTGGAAATAGCAATGACGTGGACAGAAATAATTTAAACAATTCAAGCCTACCAGGTACAAACATGCACACGACGTCATGTCAATCGTATATAAAAGGTATCTTTCATAAATGGTTCTGTTTCTGGTATATGTAATATTTAACGATGACAACTATCTGTCTGAAGCATATCTACAATATGAAGGAACAAACATATGCACCGCCCTTTAACAAAACCATTAACCCTTTCGCTGCCAATGCCGGATCTGTGATTACCTATGCAAACAGTTGGATCCAGATGAGACGCCGAGTAACTCGGCGTCTCATCAGGATCCAAACTGTTTGTTACTGTTACTATGCTTTTGAAACAAAAATCTAGAAAATAAAAAGAATGAAAATTTGTAGCAGACGACAAAGTTAGCAGACGACATAATTTGGCAGCGAAAGGGTTAACATCCCTATGCGCAATGTTTTGTCCAGCACAGGATCCGAGTTTTAATGTCCAAATCACGAAATATAACAGACTGATTCTAAAATAGCATTTGAAATGTAGCAATGCCAAAGATATTCGATGAATGCTTGGATTGTAACATACTTAGGGTTGTAAATCATGCATTCGGGCAGATTCGATATACAATAGGACACTAATTGCTGCAATTGAAAACGTAATACCAATGTGATTTAAAACAGTGTAAAAATAGCTTGGCCCTCACGTATTTGTAGTTGCTTTCAAAGATACTTCCTAATTTCACTGACATTGTATTAATTTTTACATTCGGGAATGTTTTTCCTTTTACAATCGACGCGACAGTTATGCTCCTCTTTATATAAAACAACAAGACGTGTTTGAAAATCAAGTATATACAGACAACCACATTTCTGACAAAAGAATGTCAAGCCCTTTTCCCTGTTCTATGTTTATTCTAATGTTCAATACCTACTGAATATTTATGTATGCAATGGCTATAATGAAATATGGTAAATAAGATAAAGTAAGGTAAATAAATATATCTATCAAATTCCATTAGCAAACAGAACAGCCTCTGATCAGACGGCTCCTATAAGAACCATCTGATCTGTTCTGGGTCTACTCTGTTCATAAATGCGTGAAAAGGATTTATATGAAGGAAAGGGTTAAACTTACAAATTATGAATAATATAGGTGCATACCTATGTATGTACTTTACAAACTAAAATCTAACGTTTATTACAAACATATAAATACTATTTAAAAATATTCGCATGAATATTGTAATGATAACACAAAGGAAAAAGGATTGGAACGAAAGCCAGACTGCTTATTGTGTTTCTCTCCCAACACCGTAACAACTACACTCCCTTTATACAAAAATGACTGCAAGTTATTGTACTTTAATAATTGCAATGAAACACTAATTCAGTTAATTCAGCAGAATAACTTTTTTGAGAAAGTTAATTTAGAATAAAAAAATAAAAATAAAAAAAGAAACGAAGGTTGACACATATATGTAGAGATATGTCTAGGATTATAAGCAGAACAAGCACATTCGAATGAAGGTGAGCGTTACCGAATTTATTAGAATCGTTTTCAGGTTTGATAAACCAATGTACAGCTTCGAGTATAATGATGTTTGTATCATGAGTAGGGTCACCAAACAGAACGACAGAAAGGACCGGAGTATTGAATCCGGCAACATCACCAAAACTTGTTTGCTTTAGTTGGTATATTTGCAACAACTTACGAAGAAGTGTGGTGCATTCTCAACGAGGCCGCATGTACATACGGCGCTGCCAGAGATGTTCTATGAGAATAGGTCATGGTTCAAGGAAATACAGTTTGTACAATGAAGGAGTTGCTGTTGTCTGACACCGTAAAATATGTTTGGGAACAGCTGGCTGATCGCTATTCAAAGACTTTTTGAATGCGTATAGAGTAGAAGAGTGTTTTGCACTTTCGGAGAGGTTGTTCCATTCCTGTACTGTTGCAGGGAGGAAAGAGTTGCTATAAAAGGTTGTGCGACAGGCAAGAGTTTGACTATCACCAGCGTTTCTAAAATAGTCTCGAGGAACCTGGTTATCAATTAGATACTTGACTTGTTGAAGGCATGATGACTGGTTATCAATTAGAGCTAATACTAGACTTGTTGAAGGTATGATGATTGGTTATCAATTAGAGCTAATACTGCTTGTTGAAGGCATGATGACTGGTTATCAATTAGAGCTAATACTAGACTTGTTGAAGGTATGATGATTGGTTACCAATTAGAGCTAATACTAGACTTGTTGAAGGCATGATGACTGGTTATCAATTAGAGCTAATACTAGACTAGTTGAAGGTATGATGATTGGTTACCAATTAGAGCTAATACTAGACTTGTTGAAGGTATGATGACTGGTTACCAATTAGAGCTAATACTAGACTTGTTGAAGGCATGATGACTGGTTATCAATTAGAGCTAATACTAGACTAGTTGAAGGTATGATGATTGGTTACCAATTAGAGCTAATACTAGACTTGTTGAAGGCATGGTGACTGGTTATCAATTAGAGCTAATACTAGACTTGTTGAAGGTATGATGATTGGTTACCAATTAGAGCTAATACTAGACTTGTTGAAGGTATGATGACTGGTTATCAATTAGAGCTAATACTAGACTTGTTGAAGGTATGATGACTGGTTATCATTTAGAGCTAATACTAGACGTGTTGAAGGTATGATGATTGGATTTGAATAAACGATTTTGATTACGTGCTCGACATTTTGTTCCTATAAATAAATGTTGATCAGTTGTTATATGCCTGATCATAAATTATTATATGTTAAGTATTTCCCTTGTCGCCTGTGGTAATTTCCCCTTCATTAGTGCCCACGTTTATAGATAAATTGGAATATGACAATATTCTCTCCAACAAATGTTGGTAAGCCATATCAATACATGCTGTGCTTTAAAACAGGTTTAAGATGAATTTTACATTTCATATATCGTAATTCTATTTAGCGTTAGTAGACACAGCCGTTATGCAAATGAGATCCACAATATATTTAAATGCATCTATAAATGAGATATTATCCGGCGCCTTTGATTTCACGTAATCCGATTTTTTATAATGTATAACATGTTAGCGTGTTAATCAATAATGATTTCCTTTCAGTCTTACTGAAATCACAATAAATTCCAGCCGTGTGCAATAAAGCGATCATATTCCTGGGCTCAATTTGAAACGTTTGAAAACAAAGTTTTGCATGAAAAACAAATGATGATTACACGTCCCGTTTAATGTGGCTGCAATGCAATGACCATTACAAACTATCTCGTCTGTGGCCCATATATTAACGTGTTGGCTGCAACGCAATGACCACTACAAACTATCTCGTCTGTGGCCCATATATTAACGTGTTGGCTGCAACGCAATGACCACTACAAACTATCTCGTCTGTGGCCCATATATTAACGTGTTGGCTGCAACGCAATCACCACTGCAGACTATCTCGTCTGCTACAATGTTCACTTCCAATTTGGTAAAAAAAACATATGAGACGCCGAGTTAGTCAGCATTTCATCTGAACCCAAACTATGTGAGTCGTCATTCTCAGACATAGGCGTTATGTAAAATCGCGGTATGTAAGACAATGTTTGTGTTTCACAAATATAGAACTGGCAACTGGTCAACTCAAGCAGGCAATGTCCTCAATCGAATAGAGATGGTCAACTCAAGCAGGCAATGTCCTCAATCGAATAGAGATGGTCAACTCAAGCAGGCAATGTCCTAAATCAAATAGAGATATCAGCGATAATACTAACCCATCATATCCACTATTCTACAAACAGTCATTCAACAAGATTATTAACGCTAAAGCTGTCCGATAGCGCTAAGCCGGATAAAGGTTAACCTTTAATGTGGAGAGTGAGTATTCCAAGATCAAAGGCTCCCTTTGGAGATCAGGGAGGTGTGAAAGCATGAGTATTGCTTTGGGAAGGCAGTGACCAAAAATGGCTATGGCGGCTTAAACAAGGTTTTGGGTACCCGACCTAACGCTTATCCCACCTTCACTCAAGTCAAAATGTAAACTTTCCCCTCCAAACCACTTCACAACAAGAGTAACGACACCTAGATAATATCACTGGTACCCAAGTCCGTCACAACGGAATCTAGTTTTTCACTGATCCGTCATGGACTGTCTCGTCAAGCTGTGGCGGAACGGTTCGGAAAGTGTCACGGACTGTATTTGAAAGTATACAAAAGAAAAAACAAACATGGAAAGATCGACAAAATAATCGTGGTAACGCATTTGTTTTCATCCCTCATTGTTGATATCGTTATAAGCGTGATTTACTAGGCAACTGCCATATTATTGTTTTATCGGTAAGCATTGTTTCTAAGCGTATTCTTGGTATGGACTGAGAAAATAAGAGTAATTTAACCCAGATCATGATTTTAATTCATAAAATATATAAATTGAATAGGATGTACAGATACGTTGTAAAATAACGATATTAAGAATTTACAATGTCACGGTTTGGTCAATAAAGTGTCACGATTCCCGAAAAGATTCTGAAAGAACTGTAACGGTTTGTTTAATACATTGAGTTTGTTTTTTCCTTCGAATATTATCAAAACGACCATAAAAGAAAACAGTGTTCACACTGTTTGGTCTACTTTTATCTTGGTCGTATAAGGTGTTAAGCAAACTCACGCGTATTTTTGTAAAGGGTTAGCGACCATAGCTACAGTTTGACTGTACTGCATCCCTCCTCAATACCCTCTATCAGAGCATGAAATATCATTTAAATGATCTGAAACGATTGCAAAGATAGGATCCAGACTAAAATAGCTTGACAAAAGACAACACGGAGTAAGTCTAAAACATCTGCTATATATACAGTCATTAATTTTAAATATTGCACCCTACTCAATGTCCTGTATTAGTGTATAAAGCTTTAATTCTTTTATATGCAGAAGTTACAAAGACAAGCTCGGGACAATAGGAAATTATTATTCGCAGGATTAGTATCCACTGTCGATTAGATTATTGTCATTTTTGCACTAATTCAGGGACAATAACTCCAGAACGAATATAAGTAATCTGGAAAGAACTGTTAAAGCCGTCACCTTCCCATTGTCTGTGTAAGCAAACATTATCATAAAGTTTCATGAAATTCTAAACAAGATATAAAGCTGCAGACGGGCGAACGGGGCGGACTGACGAATGAAAGGACGGACGACACCAACCCAATATTCCATCCGATATTGTGGACAGGGGTTAAAACAGAGCAATAACTCCAGGTATTTTGCTTTTTCAGTTTTTTTATCTTGTGCACTGCGCTTCTCATCAATACCCTCTTTCTGATTGTGAAACACGAAGTTTTATTCCAATAAAATCATAGTTTTTTTTTAAAGTCAATGAGGATTATTCGTTGACGAATTCCGTTACCACACAAAAAATCTAAAAGCTTATGAGCAGTGATAAAAAAGGCATTAAACATGAAGTTATTTATCGTTAGCCAGACCGTGACCCTTTCTTAAACGGACCGTGGCATGACAACCATGATCACTATCCAAACCATTATATGTCTGTGCAGAATGCAGTAATTGTGGCGGTATTGCTTTTTTCAGTTTGAAATGTTATACAAACTTCGAAATTCCATGCGGAAATTACAGTCTTTTCATGATCTTGCAGTTTGCAAACAACTGAAGTATTTATTTGACATGTACAACGGATTAAATGGCTGCAATATCTTCACAGTGCAGATAATCTACTTTCGGTTTCGATTTGCGAGAGTTTTCATGGAACTCTCAATATTATGGAAATTACACTTGATTCAAATGGTACAGAATTATTTAACTTTCGTAAATGTAACCAAGAACGATTTTATCTTTATAAGAAATATACCAAATAAGTCACGTCTTTCCATCTTGCTGGTTACTTCGCAACTTTTTCACGACGACCTGTAGCAACCATTCCAAATTAATTCCGCAATGACGGACTTGGGTACAAGTGAATTACACCGTTAAACTGTGAAACTGTGAAACAAGTTACGTCATAAAAGGTAAGTGACGTAATATGCACGAACCAATTCTACAATGACAGGTAAATGTGTTGCGACCAAGTTAAAAAAACAAAGCATTCGTCAGATTTATAAATATACATGTAGCCACTGCCATCGAAACATTATATAAATCTCCAGTTATATAATGACTCGTGTGATATCAGTTCGACTTCAAATGTACGGACATAGATCTAATGGGAAGGGAATCTGGAACGACTGAATATATCAGTCCCATAACATCAGTTGTTTCAACAAAATAATAACTGATTTTTGTTTTAAATTTGGACACGTATTGCTTCCAATTCGTAATATGACACAATGGAGATTTAAGTGTTGTACATCAGATTATGTGCAGATAAGTCCGAATAGATGTCTAACACGCAAACAAATATGCATCACAACATTTTACAAAGTTCAATAAACAGCAATAAATGCTGACGTTGAGACAAGACACGATATGCTGTCTGTGGCAGTATTATTCAAATGCGTAATCCACTCCTGAGACAACATGCAATTGATGTACATACCTCTGGCAACGGTAGGTGAACGGAAATGATTAAAACGTGTAACAAGGGTAAACTCATCCTAACGTGTTTTTGTGTTTGTGTTCTTTTTTTTCCATTCTAAACAATAGAGACAGTGCGAAAAACGACCCTACACGGAGCGCCAAACACAGCAGGACACGGCACCCAAACTTCACCAAACAGGAAACAGTACACCTACAAGACAAAACACATATTTAACGTTTACCATATAGATAACTAGAACTATCACTAAATGTGATGAATACTCCCGCATGGCAGCTTTGATTGCGAACCCAAGTTTGTGACACCAGCTATCCATGTAACAGGACTAAAATAGATAAATACTCAAAGTTAAAGGAGAGATAGTTCTGTAATGCTTGCAACAAACAACATATGAAAACTTTAAAAATGAAGGAGGATTTGTGACACGAAATCCCCATGTTTCATGCCAAAATGAAAATGTTCGCGCTGGTCCGATTTTGCAGAATGACACTGGTTCTTTTTCCATTTCGAGGCCAGGTATTAAGTTCAAGGTTACAGAGACCTAAATATCTACTACCCAATATGTATTGACACAGCATGTTTGGTAATGCTAGATAATAGAGTATAGGATATATGCTCCGGACAAGACCTGAAATTTGTGTCTTGCACATCTACTACTCCTGAGTAACATTTATGCCAAGTATCAAGTAAATCAGGTTGAAAGAGAAGGAGTTGTTCAAAGTACAAGATTTTGCCTGCCAATTTTAAGACCAAATTCAAGGCCAAAGGTCAAGGTCACAGATATTTGAGATTTGTGTCTTACACATCTACTACTCCTGAGTAACATTTATGCCAAGTATCAAGTAAATCAGGTTGAAAGAGAAGGAGTTGTTCAAAGTACAAGATTTTGCCTGCCAATTTTAAGACCAAATTCAAGGCCAAAGGTCAAGGTCACAGATATTTGAGATTTGTGTCTTACACATCTACTACTCCTGAGTAACATTTATGCCAAGTATCAAGTAAATCAGGTTGAAAGTGAAGGAGGAGTTCAAAGTACAATATTTTGCATGCCAATTTAAAGACCAATTTCAAGGACAAAGGTCAAGGTCACAGAGACCTGAAATTCGTGTCTTACACATCTACTACTCCTGAGTAAGATTTATGCCAAGTATCAAGTGAATCAGGTTGAAATTGAAGGAGGAGTTCAAAGTACAAGATTGTGCCTGCCAATTTCAAGACCAATTTCAAGGACAAATGTCAAGGTCAGGGTCAAGGTCACAGAGACCTGAAATTTGTGTCTTGCACATCTACTACTCCTGAGTAACATTTATGCCAAGTATCAAGTGAATCAGGTTGAAAGTGAAGGAGGAGTTCAAAGTAAAAGATTTTGCCTGCCAATTTCAAGACCAATTTCAAGGCCTACGGTCAAGGTAAAGGTCACAGAGACCTGAAACTCGTGTCTTACACATATAATACTCCTGAGTAACATTTATGCCAAGTATCAAGTGAATTAGGTTGAAATTGAAGGAGGAGTTCAAAGTACAATATTTTGCCTGCCAATTTCAAGACCGATTTCAAGGCCAAATTTCAAGGTCAATGTCACAGAGACCTGAAATTTGTGTCTTGTACATCTACTACTCCTGAGTAACATTTATGCCAGGTATCAAGTGAATCAGGTTGAAATTGATGGAGGAGTTCAAAGTACAACTCCATAACGACACCAGGACCAAATGATATTTAAATAAAAGTACAAAAACGAGTCATGCAGGAAACACCACATACAGAACAAACAGCCGCCCGAACAGCAACACAAGGAAACAGCAAATGTACATAACTATAAAAAAAATATCAAGGGACGCACAAAGACAAAACAAACATACAATAGTGTGGAGATGGAAGTACCGCCTTGGAACGGTCAGTGACAAAAGTCACTGGGGGTTAAACCGGTTTTTGGGCGCTCAACCTCACACTTATTCCATCCCCACCCTCAAAGACAAACTAATCTACAACAACCGCGATGGCAAATGCAGTGGTAAAGTGCATGTATAACGAAAACATTTAAGTGAACAAATTGTATCCACCTATCGCTAGTGTACTCAATGATTGAGCTGCAAACATAGTAAATGTAGAAAAGTAATTAAGGGTACGACAAAAACGAAATAGTACACAACTACAGATATCCGACGTTCTCCTTCCGTTTCTGGATTTAAGAGGTCGCCTTCATAGAGTACTAAACATTTCTTGTCGGCGTACATGCCAAGAGGCCAGCGTGATGGCCAACTGTAAAAGGGTTGACAACCAAACATGCAGTATGTTGTAGTACTATAGGATCATATCCCTTATTAATGCATCTTTTAACATATTTGATGAACAAAGTAAGAAAATGGGTATGTCCAATACATTTAAGCAGTTTGTAAATCACATCACCATAAAATTCAGGATGTGAAACACCATATCGCAGAAGCGCCTTGAGATTACATTGGTACTTGCCAATAAGTGAGAGATTTCGATAGTAAAATTTAAAGAAAGTTTATCTTAGTTTATGGCATCTATATCCTTGCTTAAGCAGCTTTTCAGTTAAAATGAGATTTCGACTGTTAAAATCGTCAATACACGGTGTCCCATAAAAAACGGAAGCCGGGATTAAGACCTGCAAGTTGTCCCATTTCTGTCAATATTGCTAACTTAAATTAAACGTATACACATGTAGCTTAGTAGAAACAACATTTTGCCATATGTTGTCTAAATTTTGTCTTAACATATTATATATTGTTTTTTAAGATATCAGATTTTAAATGAAAGCACCCAAAACTCCGTTTAAACATGATATAGGCATAGACTATGCAATGTACGAATAGCATGTTAAAACAGAATTTAGGTGCATTCATTAAAAAACTCATATCTTTAAAACCAATGCATATATATATGAGAAATTTGGCAGGCATATGCACAAATGACTTATCTACAACAGTACATATTTATAGTTTAATGTGTCCAGTTACATTGGTTAAACTACACATTTGATCCAGGGTTCCGGTTTTTTGGGACACCCTGTAGATGAACAAGCTGAGTTGAGATATATAAACCCCGTAAGATGGGGCACGGGGAACATCTCCGTCAAGATGAGGGACATTTACAATATTAAAATCAAAATCATCTCTTTTGTCATATATTTTAGAAGAAATCATTCCATTATAAATTTTAAGGTCTAGATCAAGAAACGCTGCATAATTGTCGGACGGGTTAACTTTATTCAATTTGAGTTCTTTAGGATACATTGTAGGAATGAGAGCATCAAAGAAATGGTTATCTTAGTTAAAAATACCATCCAAATATCGAGAAGTTTCATTGAAGGCTTTTATTATGTCTTCTTGTGATTGTGGATTAAAACGTAACATGAAATCTCTCTCACAGCAGTACAAAAACAAATCTGCGATAAGTGGTGCACGGTTCGTACCCACAGGAATACCAATTACCTGACGGTATATAGCATTCCCATAACGTACAAATATGTTATCCAAAAGAAAGGTTAGTGATTCGCAAACTTCTGAGCAAGTCCAACTGGTGTAATATTTCATTTGCTCGTCAGTAAAGAAAGCTTTTTCAGCATTACATTCCAGAAATGATGTTTTTCCCGGGCAAATACTTTCTGGATTAAGTTTATCTTTAATTAAAATATGAGGAAGAGTTGTGTACAAAGTAGAAAAATCGTACGTGCTTACAGTGGATGCAAGATACATTTTGTTCTTAAGTTTGTTTAAGACTTCTGAAGAGTTCTTAATAGACCAGAAGAGATTTATTCCAGAAGTCTTATCACAGTAGAGTTTTACATGTTCTTTTACCTTCGTTAAAAAAGAAGTCAAAAGTATAGACAATTTAGTAGTTGTACATAAGCTAGAATTTGCAATGAAACACGCTTTATATGTTTTTATGTAGTTTTGGTAACAAATACATTGTAGGAAGTTTATGTTGTGTAATTTTAATATCGGTTCCAAGTAAGTTGTTCACTCTTTTTGACATGGTCTGAAACAGCCGTAAAACTGTGAAACAAGTGACATCATAAACGTTACGTTACATTGCATGCACGAACCCTTAGTACGCCTACGTTATAAAGTGGTGGAAGTTAATGCAAAAAAGGCGATTATTAGGATATAATTGTTTATATTGGAAAGAAAACCAGAAATATCGACAACATGTACTCGACGACCGATCGAGGCAAGTGCATCAGTAAGGAAGTGACATCGGATACGTAAAAATGGCAAAATACAAAATAAAACGACGTCATCCAACAAAGTATGCGTATTTTTCCATGCAGAAACCATAAGAGCAAGCCAACGACTAAATAATTAACCCCATTGCCTCTTTAATCTTTGAATCTATATGACCCCTTTCAGTATAATTATTCTCGAATGTTCTAGATACGTTATTGCACCTAGTCTATTAAAAAGGCAGGCAATATAAATGAAAACCTGCGACCATGACATTAACTTAAATAAATACCCATGATGTCATTATTTCTAACATGAATATTCAGCTGGTAAAGGGTTAAGTGAGATATCATTCATCTATTTTTGTTGAGTCGGCATACTCAAAGAAGCTTTCTGTAAATGTGTTTTAAAGCAGAGAGTGGGATTAACCCTTTACTAGATGTATACATGCCCTTTAACATCTTTTAGACAGTTTTAGAATTGAAATTCATTTATTTATCACCAAAAGGTACATTTATCATTGCAAGCTATATTTGGAGAATGGTGTAATGTTGTGCTCGGCATACTGCGAAACATGTTATTTTCAATATTGTTTCTCTTTGTTTTCTTATCACTAATTAATATTCATGAGGCTGCAAATAAGGTAATTTGCATCAAGTGAACCTAACATTAAGATTCATACATCAACTACCGGGTACATGTATATGTTTATATCATTTATAATTATCGCCCAAGAAGGCAGCAATATCTATGTACGTTGCAGGTATGTAAACACTCTGTAATATGAACAATGAGGTTAGAATGGTTGCCTAGGAAACAGATATATCACCATCAGTGCTATATAATGTGTCCCAAATTTATTTATCTAATAATCTTGGTGATATTCAGTGATCATAGTAAACTTTAGCTAACCATTTTCAATATTTGTTTGCTTTATAAGAGAAAGACTGGTGTCTGTCGAAAATTTCAACAACTATTACTGTTCTCATAAATATTCATACATATGCAAATTAGTTTATATCAGAAAAGTAATATTTACTATTAAAGCAATGCCTCATATCTATGTTTGTAACAATTGATTTCATGATTCATCAAAAATAACCGAGATCTAGCGGAGTATTACAGTTGGATGTCAAATTTCCAAAATTTGTGAAATGATCGGTTACCATGGAATCCGTTACAATCGTACTTACAGTTCATTGTTTGGGATCAATTAAGATGATTAGCTTTCTGAGTATTTTGTTATCATTTTAAACTACATTTGAAGTTGTTTTCTGATATTGGTAGGATAAAAATTGAGAGGTTTACGTTATTTCTGTATTTTTTTGCTATTTTTTAATTATTCTCATTAATATTCATGTGTATGCAAATAAGGTAATTCATAATTATAGCTTTTAAACCAAAGCACACTGTCTTAGCTTTAATTTGGTACCAGTTTTATGCAGTTAGCACAAATACTTCCTGTGATATGGAAGTTTTTGCAGGTAGATGTCGATTAACAAAACTGTGAACAGAGTGAAATGAATGGTTACTATGGAAACAGTTAAAAAGTTACTTAGAGTTAAATTCTTGGTCCTCAAATTTGATATTTTGTTTTCTGAGGATTTTGTCATCAGGTTAAACTGCATTTGAAATTGTTTTCTGATATTTGTAGGATAAAAAGTGAATAGTTTACATTATTTACGTTATTTCTATATTGTTTTTACTATTTTTAATGTTCTCATTAATATTCATGAGTATGCAAATAAGGTAATTTAAAAAAACAACCTGGGAATAAAGGCAGAATGTCCTATCTCCAATTTGGTACCAGTTTTATGGGTTTTGGACAACAACTGGCTGTGATATGGACGATTTTGCAGGTACGGACCATCATTACGAAAACTAGGGTGTTGCCATGGAAACGGTAAAAATGGTGCTTAAAATTAATGCTATGGTCCTCAAATTGGATATTTTGTTTCCTGGGGGTTTCGTCATCATGTTAAACTACATTTGAAGTTATTTTCTGATATTTGTAGGATAAAAAAATGAAAGGTTTACGTTATTTCTATACTTTTTTACTAATTTTAATGTTCTCATTAATATTCATGAGTATGCAAATAAGTTAATTTAAAAAAACAAGTTAGAAATAAAAGCACAATGTCTTATCTTCCATTTGGTACCAGTTTTATAGTTTTAGGACAAAAACTGGCTGTGATATGGGCGAATTTGTAGGTATGGGTCATCATTACGAAAACTGGGGGGTTGCCATGGAAACGGTTAAAATACACATAGCCTAAAATAATTTAAGTTTGAGTACATTCGCGATTCTGATTCAGGACACTTTTCTGAACATTTTGGTACCCATGAAAAAAAGTCTAGGGGTGCACGGTAGGCACTACTGGCTCCCTGAGTAATGTAATGTTGGGTTAAGTTAACAAACTAAAGAACCATGTGTCACATGACGATAGCTCGAACTGTGGCTCAAATCTGACCAATCAAAAACTTGAGAACAGACTCAGACTCAACTAAAAAGCTTTATAAGCATGGACCCTGATCAGGATCTGCTGATTATATAAATATTAACGCTGCGAACCCTTGCACTCTCGTAAATATATCAGATCATACACAAGAAAATCCCCGAAGATCATCATCCATAAACAATTTGAAGAACTAACATACACTGCTACGAATGTCTAGACAAATGTTTACAGTACACAGAGAGGTTGTATAAATATCGCACCAGTCTGATGCTGATTATAGGGTTTAAGTAGAAGTGAAAGATGTGCATAGTAATCTAGCCAATTCTTGATCTCAAATTGAGGAATCGTTATTTATGTTTTTGTATATATGAGGACTTATACTTTTATAATAGTCTAATAAACGGTATCATGGGAACAGTTTGTTACATTCCAGATACGTAGCTAGTATGAGTTAACAGACAAGTGCGCATCCCATGCCTGGCCTTCATTGTCTCTTTTCATATGCATTGAAATAGTTTGAATATTAATATGCATCCGATTGCCATGAACAACTGATGCTTATTTCAAAGGTAATATAATCTATCAAGTTGCGTTCAAGTAGTGATTACAGACGACGCAATTTATCAGTAGTAGAACTGTTACTGAATTGTTCAAAAATCGATTTGATCAAATCGGATCGTTCCATGCCAAGTCAGACAAACTTCACTACCTGCTACTAAATCTTAATCCTGAAGTAAACATAATGACTGTTCAAACTCTGGTATGGTGCATTTTAAAAAATGTATTCCGATTCGACTAGATTTAAAAAACATTATTGACTTAGGTTGAATCTTAATGATGAGACACCATTTGAATTGAATTCATCTGAATTTAAGCTGTTATCATATGCAATCCATTCGTGCTTAGCAGCACAAGTGTTAATATATTAGCAGTATGAAGCTTTTGACACAAGTCAATTATTTGTTTCTTCGGATTAGTTTTATTCAGAGATTCTTGTGTTGCTAATAATTACATTTGCATTTGAGAAGTGTGAGTTGCGTGGCAACTTGTTCTCAAGAAATGTTTATAGTAATAAGAGCTGCATATGGTTTGGACCGCTTTATTGTGAATTAAGTGTCACATAGTAACTTAAACTAATTAATTGTCACATAGTAATATAAAGTAATTAGTAAGGTTGTACGTTATTATGAAATTGTGTTAAGTATATACCAATGACGGATTAGTTGGATACATTTCACAGTTGATATAGTCACTGGATATGCATTGCTTTGCCTCGAATGGGCTGTTATCCGGGGTTTTTATCGTTAATATCCCACACTTGTTTAATATCAACCAAACGAAATTACTTATCCTCATTATATTACATACATAGCGAATGTATTTCCATAAAAATCATACACAAGCTGTGGTAATAATGTTTAAACCTAGGTTTTAGTGAAGGTGTTAAAGGAGATTAAATTGAACTGACTTTAGATGTTTTCTACAATACTCAAAGTTGATTAATTTGTTACATTTGTCTATAAACATGATTCGCATCATTGGGATTAAAACAACATTAGGGCACGGGATCTTTATTACATTCTTCTAAAAGAAAGCAGAACGTCCATCTGTAAATGCAACATGAATATAGCTTACATAAACCAGAAATATGTTTGGTAAATATATTCAGTGTGCTGGAAACATGAACCAATGTTAACGTTACTAAATGACATATGTTGAATGTTCACATCTTTTCTTCTGGTGTATGATATAGAGAATAATAGGTTAGTGCCGTAGATGGAACGCTTTATCCGACGAGGGGAGAAAACGTTGAGGCGAGGCTTGCCGAGCCTCAACTGTTTTCTCTCCGAGTCGGATAAAGGCGTCCCATCTACGGCACTAACCTATTATTCTATTTATCCAGTCAATTTAGTTATATCTGTTTCCATAGACTCATAAAACATACGAATATTGAAATAATTTGCATTGAAAATGCGGTTTTTCGATCAACGGACCTCCCTTTTCATTTCCATTCTAGAGACGTAAATAATGAGCTACCGCAGAGGAAAATAGTTTCGATACTTACATTACAAGAGGGGAAAACGTGGTTCAATTTGAAAAATAAGATAATTTGAATCGAGAGTCGATATGTTAATTCAAACAGACATGATAATAATTCTCCCGGAGGCTCTCTGGTCAAATTCGAGTTCCGTCGACTCGGTTTCTATTTTTAGATAGGGCTAACGTCACTCATAAATCGATGGAACTGAACAGCCTATATTTAGGTCTATGACAATCACCGCCCCTGTAAGAGCGTATCAATCAAATTATTATGAGAGTGAAAAGAAAACATTTACTATTTATCTGTAAATCTTTGCCCCCTGACTCGATTTTTATCATCGCCAGCGATGAATTAAATTAATAAACCTGATAAACCAACGTCACTTTGTATGTGGCCTCAGTGGCGTAATCGGAAAGCACGACGTCTCCAGAGAGATCAGAATTGGCTTTTGTAGAATCAGGCGCGGTTCGAATCCAGCTATAGCCATTTATTTTTTTCTTCTATTTTCTTATTTGAATAATTATATTGGTGATTTTTCTGTTAGATCTATTCCGTCAACATGTTCATGCATATTTACAGAAAATCAAAATAGTTCCATGGTTATAGAATCATTCCGCCTATCTACTAACCTAATAAACCTTCTACTACCGGAAGTAACCTAATAAACCTAAGTTTATTTGCACCCCCTTTATTATGTCACTACAGAAGCCTGGTGACTGGATAAAAATGATTACTGTCATTCAGGAGAAAACGCGCATTTTTATATTTTATATATCCAATACAGATCAATTTGACATTATACTAAACAACAGATGTAACGCTTTTGGCCAGTGGCTTACTATTTATTTATTTCGAAAGTAATACTTGAACGCTTGTATCTCACACGTTATGTGCAATTATCAAATACTACTTCAAACAGTTTGTTTTTATGTCTATGTTGCAGGTACTATTTGTAATATTGAAGACCGATTGTATTATATTAAATAAAACTAGAAATAATTGTTTTAGTCCACTAAAACAGAAGTCTTCCCTTGCCTTTTAATTTATACTTTTCCTCTATGAATAGAAAGAAAGATAATGACCTCATCAAAATGTATTAGATTAGATCATATGTTATAATAGCACATGAAAACAGGACTTTTTACCTGCCAGAAACGGTAGGATCATATCATAAGGAAAGAGAGTAGACCCTACAGGACTTATATTTGTTGCACAATAACAAGTGTTAATGGAATGTCTCTAAGTCCTTGGAAAGAAGTATTTCTAGGTCAAAATAGATATCAAGCCGTTAATCAACAATTAATGGTTTTACATCAAATAACATAATTTGACCTACAAAAATATAAAAGAAAAATATGGCAGTAGTTTCCTATTGCAGCATAAATTTGACCTTGAAATCAAATGTCAAGGTAACATGGAGGTCATCACGGGATGGGACACTGGAACTCATCATGGTACATGCACATGTCAAATATCTAAGGGCAAAACAGCTTGGGACGGACAATAATCTCCTATTTGAGGTACATATATTTGACTGTGAGGTCACAAGTGAATGTCACCTAAATGTCTATGTGGTACCTCACACTTGATCTGATGATTATACATCGACATGTGAAATAAGGCCTTGATCAAAAGACAGAAAACGTTCTGGCACGGACAATAGCATCCTGTTTGAGACATAGAAAGACGTCTTCTAGGTCATATGTCAAGGTCACATGAAGGTTCCCATAGTGTCAGACATTTCGAATCATATAGTCTGAAAATGGGTGATCCTTCGAAAGCAAAACCAGAAATGCGAAAAGAGAAAATTGCAGACTCGGTTTTATTGAGTCTGTTCATGAGTAGTAATTAAAAGTGCAACACTACTCACGCCCCCTAGCACCGGCTTAAGCAGTATTCAATTTTCAAAACTAATAACATCAAAACTTACGATCCCGAAGAACCAGAAAATATAACAACACTGAGAATGAAGTACGGGGCGACTTCATCCATGGTACATGATACATCCACATGTCAAATATTTAAGCCCTTGGTCAAAAAACAAAAAAGGTTATGATTTCCTATCTAAGATACATACGTTTGAAAGCGATGTCACATGCCAAGGTCAAGTGAAGGTCATAACCGTATGAGGTCTCATCATTCACATGACAAGGCCTAAGTCAAAGAACATATGTAGGTTAGCATAGTTCTTTGTATCATGATGATACATCCACATTGCATCTAAACATGTTGTTTGTATAAACGAGAAGAACGAAGAATTCTAAACATGTTGTTTGTATTAACGAGAAGAACGAAGAATTCACGCTAAAGTAATACGTCTCCCTACCGGGAAGGGAGACATAGCAAATGAAAGATGTTTTTGTGTAAAATCATGTTAACCTTGAATAGGCGATATGTTAAATTACATTTTGTCACACAAAGCATTTCCATTTGGCATCAGCCAATTTCACAATGTGGGTTTTCTCACTCAGTTTCCCGATTTCATGTCGCCAAATGTTCCTTTACAGACTATTAGATAAATGGAAATTTGCGAGCACTGCAGTTAGAAATCAGTATCAGCCAATAGATAAGAATGACAGGTCCTATGAAGTTCTTCGTTGTTTTCATCTGAGACCTAGGCCATGTACAGTTGCCGCTTTCCAATATGGTGGCTGATTGGGAGCTATGCAAAATCCGGTGTCCATTTTCCTCCGACTCCGACAAATCATGTGGTTAAAGATTTGATTTCATGTTGTTCCTTCAAATGGTTTGATAAGACGAAATACATTTACTCTATAACAAACGATATATGGACAATAGTGAATATGTTATCAATTGAAATTCAATTCCGCAATTTTGGCAAATGCATTTGACGGCAATCATTAAAGTAAAATGTTTGCCCGTACATTTCACCTTTTCAAACAAAATATGCAACTGACTTGCTGTAAAACATGACAACATGTATTTCCGTTAATTCACATTATGAACAATTTTGTTGTCATTTCACTTGTATGTATAAAGTATTGCCATCTTTTAACTTGTATGTTTAGAGTATTGTCGTCATTTCATTTGTATGAACAGAGTATTGTCGTCATTTCACATGTATGTATAAAGTATGATCTACAATATAATAGGTATTAGAACATTGTTTCAATCTTACAAGACCGGCTAGGTTTCTATCGTGTTTGTTTATTGAAGATATATAAATCGGGAACTCATTAATCACGAGGTTCTGCCTTAATTTGGTATTTCCCTACCGGACTCCACACAAATCCGAAAATCTAATTGAGGTACATGCCTTATGTAAATCCCTTAACTATCTAATTTAGACTATCCCATTGAGACTTGATACGTTCATATTGGCCTTGTAGTATCAAACATTCCTATATTGACGTCATGCCCTTTAGCTCGGACGGAATAATAGGCTTTGGATAACAGTTTTTCTCGAGTTTACTCCGATGTATACACCGTTGTTCGCAACAGTATAACTTTGAATCGGCAGTAAATGACCTGTTTCTGTATTATGACACGATTATAATGGTGGCCACAAGTGCTTCGTGTATGTAATGTCCTCAAAATGACATTGCTTGCTTCAGGACTACAATTTGATTTTGACAATAGCATGCAATAAAAGGCCTGTTAAAAAGACTGCAGCAGAAATGTGGAACTCATCCATGTTCCACAAATCTAGCCGTGTGGTAGATCTGCTACATTGGTCAAGTCTAAAAGATGCTATTTCTTGTACGACTACCTTTTTTTACTTACTACATGTTCTACTTACTCAACGTACTCACATTCATCTGCTCATACCTACTCAACCCAGTCCCTTACTTACACGTTTACGTTATTTTGCTAGTCAATACGTCACAAACATATCTAGTAAACCCCTTCTTAGACTTTGTGCCTCAAATTCAGATAACACGTATATACACATGTATGCTGCATGCTGTACTCTGGAGTTACTAGTAGAGATATGTATGCTACATGATGTACTCTGGGGTTGCTAGTAGAGATATGTATGCTGCATGCTGTACTATGGCGTTACTAGTAGATATATGTATGCTACATGCTGTATTCTGACGTTACTAGTAGAGATATGTGTGCTGCATGCTGTACTCTAGAGTCACTAGTAGAGATATGTATGCTGCATGCTGTACTCTGGAGTTACTAGTAGAGATATGTATGCTGCATGCTGTACTCAGGAGTTACTAGAAGAGATATGTATGATGCATGCTGTATTCTGGAGTAACTAGTAGAGATATGTATAATGCATGCTGTACTCTCAACACTTTCAATATTAAAGATGTGTGTAGTATGCTATATATGAATGATTTCTAATCAATTAATTACGAATACCAAAGAAATGAACATCTAACAGAGACGAGAGGGAAATAGCACAATACAAAATCACAAAGTTGCAGTTTTTTTGTTAGTTCAGGTCCGTGTCGACCCTCGTATCTTTTCTCTTCGCGTTTTCAGTGAAACACATTGGTATGCTGATTTTGTGTTTCAATATACATTTGTTTTATTTCCCCCGTACGCACGTCTTACCCTGCTCAGATATTATTTATACGAATCCGTTTGTTATGATATTGGCGAACTGCAGTCGTTTCGTTTATTTCATAAATGCAACATACATCGTGAGCTTGTACAATACTATATCTAGTATGAATAATTAAAGATGGCTGCGGTAACAGGTACGCGTTGTTACTGTCTTGCTCCACAAATTCGTTAAATCATAACTATGTCTAAAGTTTAAGAGGCGTACGTTTATTTAGCTGTTGCTATTAGGTAAATACAGAAATGTCTCGCTAATGCGAAAACATAAATTATTAACATAGTAATGTGGAATAGCAGGTGGTTGCGCAATGCAAGGCAAACATAGGAGCTTTATGCATATTTTTTGTCCTTCATTAAGCTAATACCTGTTAAAATATTTCAGAATTACATTTCTTTTGAATGAGACATTTACTGTGTTACTGAATACAAGCTATTTATTTATGTTCCAAAATAAATCACTAGGTAAATAGTTACAGCTTCTTTATAATCAATCGCATTATACTGCAAATTGGCACGCATGGCGAAAACGAAACACAACTATTATACGATCCACTTTGTACATTTTTTATAATCGTGTATCCTTCACAATACTTTTAAGACAGCAAATAGTCCAAGATGACTAATCCAGTGTTTATTAAGAAATATTTTGTGTATTTTGTTATATTAGCCGAAGAGTATAAATTACGTTTTGGGAAGTAATGTTGTACGCAGTACATATCAATGGATTTGCTTATTCTTTCATATCGAACAGAACATGGCTCGGTTCAGTTCTGGTGATTAACTCTTTCTCTGTTCTAAGTTTATGCCAAATATCAATACACTACAATACAATAGTGCACTCAACAATTATAGGGGTCATCTAGTGGTCACGACCAACCACCACAGCAAGTTTGAAGATCCCGAACCAAACCATTGAGCAGCTATTAATCGGAAACCATTTCATCAGTTAAGATCATGATGACCTTGATATTTGACCTAGTGACCTAAAAAACAATAGGGGTCATCTAGTTGTCATGTCCAACCACCACAGCAAGTTTAAAGATCCTAAGCCAAACCCTTGAGCAATTATTGATCGGAAACCATTTCACCAGTTAAGGTCATGGTGACCTTGACCTTTGACCTAGTGACCTAAAAAACAATAGGGTTCATCCAGTGGTCATGACCAACCACCACAGCAAGTTTGAAGATTCTTAGCCAAACCCTTGAGCAGTTATTGATCGGAAACCATTTAACCAGTTAAGGTCATGGTGACCTTGACCTTTGACATAATGACCTTAAAAACAATAGGGGTCACCTAGTGGTCATGACCATCCACCACAGCAAGTTTGAAGATCCCAAGCCAAACTCTTGAGCAGTTATTGATCGGAAACTATTTCACCATTTAATGTCATTGTGACCTTGACCTTTGACCCAGTGACCTTGTGACATTGACCTTTGACCCAGTGACCTCAAAACAATAGGGGTCATCTAGTTGCCATGACCAACCACCACAGCAAGTTTGAAGATTCTATGCTAAGTCGTTTATTAGTTATCGTTCGGAAACCATCGATCTACCGACCGACCGACCGACCGACCTACCGACCGACAGACCGACATGTGCAAAGCAATATACCCCCATTTTTTCAAAAGGGGGGGGGGTATAAAAACAGATATATATGATTCCATTAGCAAACAGAGCAGACCCTGATCAAACGGCTCGAATATGGGCCGTCTGAACTGGGTCTACTCTGTTGGCACATTCGTGAAAATGCATTTATATGAAGGGAATGGTTAATCGTTTATGAAGCTATTGGTCGTGCGTCAAATAGCTTTGATCCTGATGAGCCATCGAATCAGCCAGACTCTCATCTGGATCAAAGCTCTTTCCAAATGCGAACCAGGTAGCAGATAGCGAAATAAGGGTTAAATTAACAATAAATGCATGACCTTACGCTTTTGCGCCAGATTTTCCACCCTTAGTGTCCGTCCGCTTCTCACGGTAAACATCTGTGAACGCCCAGAAATAGTCCGCATTCGTAATGTTTAATGTACTGCGAGCAGGCATCACCACCACCAATATCATCGGTACTACATTATTTGTATTCGTCATGAAATTGAATAAAACAGATGGTTGATTCATTGAGGGCAATCGTCATGAAATATACCTAGAATAAATATAGTTGCTTTACTTTTGTCCTGCATTAAGGTATATCCAGCAATGGCCGTTTGCTTACTTCCTTTCAATTTGACCTTCATATTAAAAATTGATGATATCTATATTTTAACAAGTTTTCAACAATTATTTTAAAGGTCCTAGTGTAGTTCATTTCAAAGTATGGATGTAGACAATATAGGGTGTGTTATTTCTCTGCAACCTACACTGTTTTACAACATTTATTAATTAATGATCGTTTGTTCATTCCAGAGACGCGCGTAATGGCCATAATACCAGTCCGTTGGGAAAACCTTGTTAAAGGATATAAATATTTCGATGTTGGCCGATATTTTGTGAGAAACGAAAAGACAAGTGTGCATGGGCATAAGCTGTTACTAATATTCCTTATCTGGCTGATAAACATTGTATCTACTGAGGTTTGGGTCTTTTGCAATCTTCGCTATTCGAGTTAAACGGGCTTTTAAGACATATTGACTGAGTGTCAAACAGCTTGGATATTTATGATACGCAAAATTACTCGTATGTTATGTTTTGTTTTTGGTCAAACTGTTTGCAAGTTTGCGTCATAACGCTGTTAGTGAAGGGGGTATAACATAAATAATATGCTTGCAGAATAGTTTAATATGACTGAAACGTCATGTTTATATCGAAGCAGAAAGCAGACAATAATTAGACAGAATTGCTTTATGTCATATAAAATTTGTCTGCTGTCTTTGTATAGAAAACAGGATTATTTTTTTTTGCAGCAGATATTTGCAAAGGGATGCGTACATTAGAAATTATATTACAGTATGCAACATGTGTATTTATTCATTCTCTGCCAACAACAAAACTAATTCAAGTATTCTTTGATTCAGTTCGTCCACATCTTACAGTGCTGAGGATGGTTTAGCAGATACACATTTACAGTGCTGTGGATGGTTTAGCAGGTGTATTTTACAGTACTTAGGGTGGTTTAGCAGGTGTATTTTACAGTGCTGAAGATGATTTAGCAGATACAATTTACAGTGCTGAGGATGGTTTAGCAGATGTATTTTACAGTACTGAGGATAGCTTAACAGATGTATTTTACAGTGCTTAGGGTGGTTTAGCAGGTGTATTTTACAGTGCTGAGGATAGATTAACAGGTGTATTTTTTCAGTGCTGAGGATGGTTTAGCAGGTGTATTTTACAGTGCTGAGTATAGTTTAGCAGGTGCATTTTACATTGCTGAGGATAGTACTAAACCTTTCTGCGTACATGCAAAGAGGGCAGCGTGATTGTCAACTGTAAAAGGGTTGACAACCAGACATGCAGTATGGTGTGGTACCATAGGGTCGTATCCCTTTTTTATGATAGTCAACGTCACTAAGTACACAGTGGGAAAATGGGTATGTCCAATGATTTTACGAAGTTTGTAAATCATATCATCATAAAGTTCAGGGTGTGATATGAGATTGCATATGCATTTGCCAATAAATGTGAGATTTCGATAACAACATATAGAGAATGATTTTCTTATTTTATGCTATCTATATCCTTGCTTAAGCAGCTATTCAGTTAAAATGAGGTTTCGACTGTTAAAATCGTCAACAGATGAACAAGCTCTAGCGAAACGAATAAGTTGAGATATATAAACCACGTAAGATGGGGCACGGGGGACATCTCCGTCAAGGTGAGGGAAATTTACAATTTTGAAATCAAAATCGTCTCATTTGTCATAAATTTTAGAAGAAACCATTGCATTGTCAGTTTTAAGGTCTAGATCTAGAAAAGCCGCATGGGTGTCGGAAGGGTTAGCTTTAATCAACTTGAGTTCTTATGGGTAAATGGTACGAATCAAAACATCAAAGAAAGTGTTATCTAAGTTGAAAATATCATCCAAATATCGAGAAATATCATTGAAGGCTTTTATGACATCTTCATGTGATTGTGGGGTCAAACCAAAACAAATCGGCGACCAGTGGTGCACAATTCGTACCCATAGGAATAGCAATCACCTGACGATATATAGCATTTCTATAACGTACGAATATGTTATCCAGACGAAAGGTTAGTAGTTCGCAAACTTCTGATCAAGACCAATTGGTATCATCATTCGATAATAGTCATCTTTCGACATATTCATCTCTCAACAATAATTAAACAATAAAACGGAGTAAAAGCTCAGCATTTTTACAAAATACAGTAGTCAATCTCATATACAAGTTATGTTCATCACCATTGTTGTCACTTTCTACATATAATCCACCGGCAGGTGGTTCAACTTTATTGTGGAACAGTGCCATCAATACGACATCACCAGCCCATGCACTTACCCACTAAAAATACATGTTGACTATAGTAGAACATGTCCTTAGCGGCCATTCATTTATTGACAAAGTGTTTCAAAATGCCAAATTCTGGATAATAGTGATGCAGAAAGCTCATATATGAGTTTTCTGCATTACTTTTGACCTGTATAAAGCTATCTACTGCGTTACTGACCAATAATTAGACCTCGTTTTGATTGCCGCTTAATGCGTGTTCTACTATCTTTCTTTCTCCCAGTGTAGGAATGTCTGCATTTAAGCCATGCATTCTTAAACTGAATCAGCAATTCGGTAGTCGCCAGAATTGTATAATATACAAGGGCTAGTTTGTAATTTACAGTGTCTTTTGCTGTTTAAATGACAAGATTGTCACAAACATGGCATTATGCAGACACTGACACTATGCCATGTGAATGCGAGGAGCGGAATGGCCGATCTATTTAACCCTTTACGCATTGTTACGCATTTACAAACAAAATAGACCCAATTTATGATAGATATATAGATAGGTGCTTTATTGACACACATTTTACAGTTTCTGGTCATGTAAACATCAACATTACATACATACATACATACATACATACATACATACATACATACATGCATACATACATACATACATACATACATACATACATACATACATGCATACATACATACATACATGTACATACAGACAGACATACACACAGACAGACAGACAGACACACAATACACACACGCACATACACACACATACACACACATACACACATACACACACACATACATACACACATACATACATACATACATACATACATACATACATACATACATACACACATACACACATACATACATGTACATACATACATACATACATACATACATACATACATACATACATACATACATACATACATACATACATACATACATACATACATACATACATACATACATACATACATACATACATACATACATACATACATACATACATACATACAGACAGACAGACAGACAGACAGACAGACAGATAGACACACAAGACACACACGCACATACACACACATACACACATACACACACACATACATACACACATACATACATACATGCATACATACACACATACACACATACATACATACATACATACATACATACATACATACATACATACATACATACATACATACATACATACATACATACATACATACATACATACACACATACACACATACACACATACATACACACATACATACATACATGTATGTATGTATGTATGTATGTTTGGAACAATGGACGTTAGTGCAAGACTACTACCATTGATCTTATGTTGAATGCCCTATGCAAAACATTTCTAAGTCTTTTTAACAAAGAATATTGTACTGACTGCATCAGCAAGGTAAATATATAAATGTATGTAATGGATAAACATCTCTGTGTCCATATACCATTCCAAAACTTCAGTTGATCAAAGTTCATGATGCTGTTATTTCTGGATATTCATGGAGAAAAGCGTATATCCGCGAAATTACTCGTATTTGCAAACAGATTGAATCCAGATGAGATGCCATGAATCTCGGGATCCACAAATGTTTGATCGAATCGGAAGTATTGCAAAATTGCACCAGATGCAACATTCAGCAGATATACGTTTCTCGCGTCTGGGTAGGGTAAATGATTCTATATAACACGAACAAATTTTGGTTGAAATATTGGTTGAAACTGTAAAGTCAGATCTGTATCAATGTCGTACGAAAACAATGCAGGAGCCGTAGGAACCGTCTGATCTGGGTCTACTTGAATAAAGGCTTGAATAGACGTTTATATAATAGAAAGGGTTTTATCCAGTCACCAGGCTTCTCTAGTGACATAATAAAGGGGGTGCAAATAAACTTAGGTTTATTTGGTTACTTCCGGTAGTGGAAGGTTTATTAGGTTAGTAGATAAGCGTAATGATTCTATAACCATGGAACTATTTTAGTTTTCTGTAAACATTCATAAACATGTTGATGGAATAGATCTAACAGATCTATTTGGTCACCAGAAGAATTATTCAAATGAGAAAAAAATAAAAAATAATTGGCTACAGCTGGATTCGAACCCGCGCCTGATCCTACAAAAACTAATTCTAATCTCTCTAGAGACGTCGCCTTTACCGATTACGCCACTGAGGCCACATACAAAATGATGTTGATTTATCACTTATATTAATTTAATCCACCGCTGGTAAAACCCGTTTTTGATAAAATCAAACCTGGAAGCAAAGATTGACAGATAAATAGTAAATGTTTTCTTTTCACTCTCATGATTATTTGATTGATAAACTCTTACAGGGGCGGTGATAGTCATAAACCTAAATATAGCCTGTTCAGTTCCATCGATTTCTGAGTGACGTTAGGTAGAATCTAAAAATAGAAACCGAGACTACGTAACTCGAATTTGACCAAAGAATATAGATCATGTCTGTTTTAAATAACTTATCGACCCTCGATTCAAATCATCTTATTTTTCAAATTCAACCACGTTTCCCTTCTAGTAATACAAGTATCGAAACTATATTCCTCTGCGGTAGCTCATTAGATCTATTTACGTCTAAATGGAAGTGAAAAGGGAGGGATCCGTTGATCGAAAAACTGCATTTTCAATGTAAATTATTTCAAGAGTGTTATGAGTCTATAAAAAAGACATTTAACTATATTGACTGGATAAATCGAATAATAGGTTAGTGTCGTAGATGGGACGCCTTTATCCGACTCGGAGAGAAAACAGTTGAGGCTCGGCAAGCCTCGCCTCAACGTTTTCTCCCCTCGTCGGATAAAGCGTCCCATCTACGGCACTAACCTATTATTCTCTATATATTATGAGGTCGGCATTTACATGAAACTATTGGACATGTCAAGATTTCAGTCAGCCGCGAAAACTCAGTACGCATGCCACAGGCGATATCTTTTACCCTTTATCCCGCGACCTTACTTGCTCCACCTAGGCGTGTTCTCCAAACCGGGGTTAAAATGGGTACATGCGAAGGTCACTAGCCGGTACTGCAGCTGCATGATTGCGCCATATATTAGCAGTGCTCAATATTGTAGGCGAATGGCTCAATGACCGGGGAGTAAATATACAGTCGGCTGAGCAGTCATTTGGACTGAAAGTAGACTATAACTAGGAACAGTTGAACTTCGATATCTCTAATTCGGATAACTTTGGATAACTCGAGCTAAAAGTTCGGTCCTTCCAAAATTTACAATAAAGAATTGTTCTAAGACGTATCACTATGCATATCTAGAAACAAATGTGACAGCTTAATGCAGGTCGAAAGTAATGCTGAAAGTTCCCACGGGAGCTTTCAGTATTACTTTAGACTTGCTTAAGCTGTGAACATAAGAAATTGTTCAGACTAGAATTCGGATTACTCGAACATCTGTTATCTCGAACTAATTTGTGTGGTCCCTTGGGGTTCGAGATATCGAAGTTCAACTGTACTTTACTTCTTTATTTGCGAATTACTTTGATCCAAGACAGACTCTGAGTAAATCGGATTCTTATTAGGATCAAGCTGTTTAAGATCCGTGCAATAGACTCTCAAAAGCTTTAATGGAAACCGAAGTACTGTAGAACATGTCTTAAGCGGTCATTCATTTATCGATCATAGGAGGTTTAAAACAGCAGCTGGTTGCTTAATGCAGGACAAAAGTAGTGCAGATAACTCCTATAATAGCTTCCTGTGTTACTTTTTAACCTGCATCCATCTGCCTGAACTCTTTCGGCGCCAATGTCGCCTGTTGGCACCATTGAAAACAGTGCAGTCCCAGGTCAGATGCCGCCTTTTCAAGGCGGCATCTGACCTGGGACTTCACTGTTTTCTGTATTATTTTAGCCAAGGCACACAGGGTTTTAAAAACAAATGTTTTACTAATATACATTTATTTATTTAGTTTAGAATTATATTTAATATGAACTTAATCATTGCAGACGACACTTTTAAACTTGGCGCCAAAAGAGTTAAAGGCCCATGATTAGTCCTCGTTTTGACGGCCGCTTAAGGCAGATTCTACTGTATCCAGCAGTATACACCAGATCCAACAGTTAGCAAATATATTCTAAAGAGTGGTTACAGTATACGGTTCGGTGGTGAAATAAAGGAGCCATTCTTGAAAATGTTTAAATTTATGCATTTTATCTGGAGCTCTGGATAAAGCTTCTGACAGAATGGCGGACAGAATGGCGGACGTAAAAAATCTAGACAAATAAGTAAAAAAAATCTACGATACCACATATCTGTGTCTATATGATAGGTATGTTCCAAAGTTATTGCTAATAAAATGGATAGTTATATGGGAGTGTTGTAGTTGTTGGCAATGTGTATAGGTTGTTCTAGACAGCATTAAAAATTTGAACGATTACAGTCGTTACTTCGATCACAGCTTTCTGGCAAGACATACAGTCCATTGCTTTTCATTGGGTCTGTAATGCTTGTACAGTATCAAACATTTCTCATTATTACGAAGTGGCCTTTCTGTTATATTCATCTGGTTAGGGTTTACAGACTGATGTTACAAAGAGTGTTACTGGTGCCTGATGCAGTGTACTACATAAACGCTTCTTACAGTCTATATGATTTGTGTGTACATGATACTGTTGCTATAGCTATATTGTGTAATGTTGCTATATCTATAATTATTAACACCCCCGCCCTACTGTCAAGAGATGAAGGCAATCGACGGTTTTGATCTCATGTGCTGTTTCGTCATCTTCACCACCTAAATACCCACCAGTGCAGGAAGACCAATACCAAGTCACCATGTCATTAATACCAAACCATCTAATCTCCATTATGTAGACTTTGAAAGGCGGTGACATTTTCATGTAACTATCTTTTTTTAGTTTTATTTCAAAATCATACGCTTTATGCAAGAAGCATTACATCTAAATATAGTATACAGTAAATACAGTCACATAGTCACAATGAAGGAAAACGGCTATCTACAAGTTTCATGTATGGATATAGCATACCCTATTCGAGAAAGGGGAAAGAAAAAATAATATTATAATATTGCTTATGTATAACCTACTTGTTTTCATCTCCTCCGAAACGAAACGAGAGGATAAAAAGAGGGTCTCAACTCCCAAGAGGTTGCATTACAAACTGAAGAGATGGCAAATATTTATACCTTACTAAAAAAGGGAAATCACCCCTGTCGTTCCTCTTTTGGTACCCAGCTTATATCAACACTACGATCATGATTGTGAATAATAAAAGTAGGGCACCAGAATAGTGCAAAGCCATGCTTTCCGGCATACGAGAAAGTTCAAGTAATAACTAATGGATAATGGAATTTGTTCGACACATGTCGAGATATCAGCTAATAATGTATGAATTGTCATCCAAAATACTCATTAGAGTAGCAGGAGTTTACCACAGTATGCGCCATCCACTGGCACTGTATAATATCCAGGGCTGCACCCGAGATTTGGATGAGCACAACAGTGACAACTTGCAACATACTTTAGATAGATAGATAGATTTAGCATATAAAATTGCATACAATTTACAAGATATTAATACATAAACAAGAGATGTCACAGTCAGGTGACAAATGCCCCCAAATATTGTACCCTGTGGCCTTGACCTTTGACCCATAGACCAGGGAGTTGACACATCGTCTTTGTGTGGTGAACATTTGTGCCAGGTTCCTTTGAAATCCATTCACTGATAAACAAGTAATTATACCCTGTGACCTTGACCTTTGACATATGGACCAGGGAGCTGAACGCGACACATCGTCTTTGTCTGGTGAGCATCTGTGCCAAGTTATATTGAAATCCATTGAAAGATAAAGATGTTACAGACCGGACACGAAATTTGTGACAAAGTAATTGTATCATGTGACCTTGACCTTTGACCCGTGGACCAGGGAGTTGAAAGCGACACATCATCTTTGTCTGGTGAACATTTGTGCCAAATCATATTGAAATCCATTGATATATAAAGAAGTTACAGACCAGATATGAAATTTGTGACAAAGTAATTGTACCCTGTGACCTTGACCTTTGACCCATGGACCTGGGAGTTGAACGCGACACATCGTCTTTGTGTGGTGAACATTTGTTGCAAGTTATATTGAAATCCATTGATAGATGAAGAAGTTACAGACCAGATATGAAATTTGTGACAAAGTAATTGTACCCTGTGACCTTGACCTTTGACCCATGGACCAGGGAGTTGAACGCGACACATCGTCTTTGTGTGGTGACCATTTGTGGCAAGTTATATTGAAATCCATTGATAGATGAAGAAGTTACAGACCGGACACAAAATTTGTGACAAAGTAATTGTACTCTGTGACCTTGACCTTTGACCCATGGACCTGGGAGTTGAACGCGACACATCGTCTTTGTGTGGTGAACATTTGTTGCAAGTTATATTGATATTCCATTGATAGATGAAGAAGTTACAGACCGGACACGAAATTTGTGACAAAGTAATTGTACCCTGTGACCTTGACCTTTGACCCATGGACCAGGGAGTTAAACGCGACACATCGTCTCTGTCTGGTGAACATTTGTGGCAAGTTATATTGAAATCCATTGATAGATGAAGAAGTTACAGACCGGACACGAATTTGGGACGGAAGGACAGACGGACGGACAGACGGACGGACGGACGGACAGACGGAAGGACGGACAATGCGATTACTATATGCCCGCCTTTAGGGGCATAAAAATGACATATTTAGAAATATGGTACAATGAAAAATTGTAATGATTTCCATATAAATATTTAAATATTACATAGAAGCAATTTTTAATAAGTTATATTGAAATATTACAGTAGTGTAGTTCGACCCAATAAAATGATATAATATGTTAAAATGATGATGATAAAAAATAAATAAGTTGACTTTGATCATGACTTGGAAGAGTATGCCGATGCTGGGAAAGCCCAGAAAAGTCCGAAAACTTATTTCCACTGGGGTCCCGAAATTAGAAGAAAATACTTAAAATATATCTATGGTTCAATTGAAAAATAAAATTTATTTGAAATAAAGGAAGCTGGTTTTCAAAAATTACAAAACGCCTATTTTATGGCATTTGGTTAATATTAGTATTAATATAGTTTAAAATCAGGTATGAACATCTAATACTGTTCCAGGTAAAAAAATTGATTTCTTTTTTTGTCGTGTTTTACAAACTGAACTTTCCCTGGCAATGAATTCCAAATGTTCTTGCTGTTAAAGTAGAAAGTTGAGAATAACATATTATTTATTTTACCTTTACCTTTATGAAAATTAGACTCGTTTTTCCTTGTGTGGTATGAATGTACATCTGCAGTTTTAGTAAAATATATTTTCATATAGGATGGACAGTGATCATTATAAATGTTATGAACATGATTCATTTCCAGTTGTTTGACTCGATCATCTACTTTTAAAATGCCAAGTGTCTTAAAATGTTCATTTATAACAGAGAATCGCGGATTTTCATTTAAAATAAATCTGATAACTTTATTTTGAGTGATCTGTAACTTCTTTTTCTGTGTTTTAGTGATACTGTTATACCAGGCTGAACATGCGTAGTCGAAATGACATTGTGTAAGAGAATCACAAAGAGTTTTTCTTGTTTAAGTATCGAGAACATCATTGTACCTATAAAAGAACTTCAGTTTTGAATTTACCTTTTTTATAATATCCGTTACACAAGAACTTCCTGAAAGCGTATCATCTAACACATGGCCTAAGTATTTAACAGAGCTTTTAGATTTAATTACATGATTGTTACATTCTACTGAAAAATCCTTGATCTTGTTAACTTTTCTTTTCCCGCCAAATAAAATACATTCCGTTTTTCCTAGATGTAGGGATAATCTGTTGTCAATAAGCTACTTGCTACAGTTTTCTAATTCAGTTCCAAGCTTTTTACGAATAACATCTGGATTGCGGTGAGAAACAAGAGTACCGCATACGGTACATAATACGCCCACTTGCAAACTTTCTCTGATTCAACATGCCTTATAAGTGTTGAAATTTTCTAATCTGTGCTTCAGATCTTGATTTCCATATTAAGGTGATACTATTTTTTTTTAAAAATGAAGTGAATATCTTATTAAATCAAAAAGTTACAGCTAATTCTCATTTTTGCAGATTTTTGTAAAGTGCAACGGCCATAACTCTGTAAAGACAAACTGAATGAACCTCAAAATAAACTCAGCTTCAAATTTTGTTGCTTAAAACATTTGTGTTAAGTTTCATTTATATCATTTTAAAGGATTTCCCAGAAAACAACAGACAAACTAAAAGTTGACCGACACACTATAACTTTAGAATAAAATGACATACCAAAACCCCGCAATATATGTAAAAATTCACATTAAGGTTTAACCATATAAAAAAAATTGAAGTAAATATCAATTCAAATGAAAAAGTTATGGCCATCCTCATATTTGCATAGATTTGCATTATTTTTTAAGTGCAAGGGCCATAACTCCGAAACAACAAATCAAATGATCCTCAGAATCGAATTAGCTTCAGGTCTTGATGCATTAAACATGTGTATGAAGTTTCATTAATATCTGTCAAATAGTTTTGCCAGAAAACAGCGGACAAACTATATGCATATATTTGCAATATGTTTTAAGTAAAAGGGCCATAACTCCGAAACGACAAATCAAATAAACCTCAAAATCGACTCAGCATCAGATCTTGATGCATTAAACATTTGTGTGAAGTTTCATTAATATCTCTCAAATAGTTTTCCCCAGAAAACAGCGGACAAACTATTTGCATGTATTTGCATTATGTTTTAAGGACAAGGGCCATAACTCTGAAACGACAAATCAAATGATCTTTAGAATTGACTCAGCTTCAGATCTTGATGCATTAAACATTTGTGTGAAGTTTCATTAATATCTCTCAAATAGTTTTTCAAAAAAACAGCGGACAAACTATTTGCATATTTTTTAAGGACAATGGCCATAACTCCGAAACGACAAATCAAATGAACCTCAGAATCGACTCAGCTTCAGATCTTGATGCATTTAACATTTGTGTGAAGTTTCATTAATATCTCTCAAATAGTTTTCCCAGAAAACAGCGGACAAACTATTTGCATGTATTTGCATTATTTTTATGTAAAAGGGCCATGCCTCCGAAACGACAAATCAAATGAACCTCAGAATCGACTCAGCTTCAGATCTTGATGCATTTAACATTTGTGTGAAGTTTCATTAATATCCCTCAAATAGTTTTTCCAGAAAACAGCGGACAAACTATTTGCATATTTTTGGGACAAGGGCCATAACTCTGAAATGAAAAATCAAATGAACCTCAGAATCAACTCAGCTTCAGATATTGATGCATTAAACATTTGTATTAAGTTTCATTAATATCTGTCAAATAGTTTTCCCAGAAAATAGCGGACAAACAAAATGTTGACGGACGAACGAACGGACGGACGGACGGACAGGGCCACGACAATATACGACCACCTTTATTAGGTGGGCGTATAAAAATTGATGGTGCTATCATCCGCATATAAGAGTAATTTACAGTCTTTTCCGATACTTATACCCATATCATTTACATAGCATAAAAATAGAAGAGGTCCTAAAATGTTACCTTGTGGGACACCGCATGTAATTTTCCCGACTTTAGAAAAGCAATCATTTTACGTGAGTTATGTCAGTAAGATATGACGAAAACCAGTTTAAAGATGACGAATCGACACCCATAGCACTTACTTGTTTACAAAGTATAGAATGGTCGACGGTGTCAAAAGCCTTTTGTAGATCTAACATGACCATTCCCGTGTTTGAGTTTTTATAAAAATCTGTCAGGTGTATAAGACAAGATTCAGTAGAGAAATTTGTTCGAAAACCTGATTGGTATTCATATAAAATTTAGTTAAAAAATTCTCAAATTGACTATATACAGCTCTTTCTAAAATGTTCGATACAATACAAAGAATACTGACAGGTCTAAAGTTGCCTACTTCAGTACGAGGGTTTTCTTAAAAAGGGGTTTAACTCTGGTAGATTTTAATTCACTAGTACATTTCTATCGGCAATTGATTTATTGATGATGAAAGTTATAGGATTTTTTAAAATGTTGCACCATCTTTAATGAATCTTGCTGGAATGTTGTGCTTTTTGTACTATTTAAAGAACATAACTCTTTAAAAACTAATTCTTCAGTGACTGTTTTTAATGTGAACGTTTTAGAAGTTGGATTTCGCGCTTTATAAAACTGCTGAAAGACATCTGAATATGTATCAAACATTTTTGAAGATGTAGGTAACTTACTTACTAGAACAGAGTCCACAGTCGTAAAGAATGTATTAAAATGGTTCGCTATCTTTTCCCCATCAGCAAAAATCTTCATCGATCTTCAGAACTACATTAGGAGAACTTTTAGTCTTATTACTGTATCCTAAAGATTTAAACTGTTTCCAGAGAGATTTAGAACTATTTTTATTTTCTTCAATTTGGTATGTTAAATACTCATATTTTGCTTTTTTAATTTTTTTCTTTGAACTTTGTTTCTCAAGATACAAAAAGACGTAGGATCTTCTTATTTTTCTTAATATTGTAAAGATAAGTATCTCTTTGCTTGATTAGTGAGAGGATTTCAGAAGACATCCACGTAATTCAATACCTCATGGGAAATAGATTTGAATTTAGTCCATGCATCGTCAACTGTTGAATCTGTGAAAATAGGATTCCATGTTGCATTTTTCAGCTTATCAATGAAATTTTCTTTTGAATAATTTTTAAGTGATCTTATATACGTATACTTACTGGTTTGAAACTGACCCTTTATAGTTTATTTCACATCCTGAATTTTATGGTGATGTGATCTACAAACTTCGTAAAATTATTGGACATACCCATTTTCTCACTTTGTTCATCAAATATATAAAACAATTCATTAAAAAGGGATATGATCCTGTAGTACTACAACATACTGCATGTTTGGTCGTGAACCCTTTTACAGTTGGCAATCACGCTGGCCTCTTTGCATGTACGCCGACAAGAAAGGTTTAGTACTCTATGAAGGCGACCTCTTAAATCCAGAAATGGAAGGAGAACGTCGGATATCTGTACTATTTCATTTTTGTCGTACCCTTTATTACTTTTCTACAGTTACTCTGTTTGCAGCTCAATCATTGAGTACACTAGCGATAGGTGGATACAGTATGTTCACTTAAATGTTTTTTGTTATACATGCACTTTACCACTGTATTTGCTGTCGCGGTTGTTGTAGATTAGTCGGAGAGGGGATACGTTTATTTACACTGTTTGTCTTTTAGGATGGGGATGGAATAAGTGTGAGGTTGGGCGCCCATAAACCGGTTTAACCCCCCAGTGACTTTTGTCACTGACCGTTCCAAGGCGGTACTTCCATCTTCCTCCTATTGTATGTTTGTTTTGTCTTTGTGCGTCTCTTGTTGTTTTTTCTACTTATGTACATTTGCTGTTTCTTTGTGTTGCTGTTCGGGCGAGTGTTTGTTCTGTATTTGGTGTTTCCTGCATGACTAATTTTTGTACTTTCTAGTCATAAAAACAGGTAAGTGGTCACTGATGCCAAATGGAAAAGTACCACTTTGATATATTTTATATTGTTAACTACAAAAAATGAGATCAATAATACTAGAACAAGTTGGAATAATAAGAGTAGGAGTTTTGATAATTTGTTTTAGATCAAACATGTTAAGAACTGATAGGACTTTTTATACAACCGGTTTTTCTTTTTAAAACAAGTGTTAAAATCTCCCATGAAATACTATTCCAAATCAGATCTTAGTCTGGATAAAACATTTTCGAAAGTTCACAAAAGTCTGTTTGCTTTGGTGGTCTATAGCAACATCCAAAAATAATAGATTTCGTTTTTGGAAGAAAAAATTCAATACAATAAATTTCTAAATTATCGTGATATAAAACATTTCTTTAAGAAAAGGCTAAGTAACTTTTGGTGTAAATGGCAACTCCACCACCTTGCCTATCTCTGTCTCTACGTATGATGTTGTATCCTTGAAGTGCAATTTCGTTATCTGTAACTGAACTGTCTAAGTGGGTTTCTGAAACAGCTAGAACTGAAATTGTATTTTTCTGAACAAATTTTTGAATATCAGATAATTTAGGTAACAGCGAATGAGCGTGCATGTGAACGAAGTGTAGGCATCGTTTCAGAAAACGGTCAAACACTTCACTTTGAGAAATCACTATTTCTGGCTTCGCTGTTGGTGCCGTGGGTGATTGGTCGTTATGAGGGTGATCATTCAGATAAGTAGCTTGCACCAGCATATTTCCCAAACCTCTCCCAGTTCATTTCTACCACAAGTTTCAACACATACCGAAGTTCCATTTACAAAATAGTTATGAATTAATGAAGTGTGATAGGTGGAACACTGCAGCCATGAAGATGATAGAAAGTCAAGAAACGGATCCATCAAATCCATAAGCAAATAGAGCAGACACTGATCAGACGGCCTCCATAGGACCTGTGTAATCTGGGTCTACTATGTTTTCAATGCATGAATATACGCCTTATTCGAGGGAAAAGGTTAACCCAGCTTCTTTTTCCTGGCAAATGTAATTGATGTCGACTTTGCTACTCTGCATATAGAATTATACCAAAATCATCTCAGCGTGTTCATGACAGAATACTAAGTACTTTCAGATTCAATTAACAGTGGTATGTAACCAATATAGTAGACACATGTTGAAATATGTAAATATCTTTGTGGGGATATCATTTTTCTTCCAGACAGCGATGGCCATTAGATGCTTTCAACACGGTCACTGTGCTGCAGGTAGGGAATTATCATTGGCTCGACTCAAAATAATAAATAGCTTACATGTATATACATATCCATTACCAACAGATATATCCTATATGTTATATATATACACATTCTTTACAAAATAATATGTACATAATATTACTACAACATTTTTCCCACAGTACTGTTGCAGACATATATATTTATACCACTTTGTATGTATTAAAAGTGACATAACTAAAAAGGCTGTTTCCATGCTCTGGATGATTCATTGTATTTGATTTCCATTACTCAGAGCGGTACATTTTTTATCTGTGTAATTTTCGGAAGTATCACACTTCCTTCGTCGGCACTGACTGTTCGACTAGTGCTGGTCAGGTGACCTGGTTTGGTCACCTGACTTGAGGAGAGTTGTGTAGACGGAGGGTAACTCCAGATAACAGGGGAAACCATCACTCAACAGGAGTTACCCTCCGTCTAAACACCTCTCCTCAAGTCAGGTGACCAAACCAGGTCGTTTTATTTTCTTAAGTAGTGAAAACATTGTTTTGTTTGCTTGTTCAGCGAAGTGTGTCTTAGCCCTGCAAAAAGGACCCACTTTTGGACAGATACAATCCTAAATATCTGTATTCATCTGTCTGTTCTATATATTCATCCCCAATTTTGAATTTATGCATATTTTTAAATCGACCTCTAAATATGACCATTATTTTTGTCTTGGATACGTTTACTTTCAGTTTGCAGTCTGTGCAGTATTTACTAAAGTTATCTAGAGCGTTTTGTAAATCAACAGGGTCATCACCAAAGATCACCATGTCATCTGCATAGAGAAGAATGCACAATTTACGAATATTCGAGCACCTTCGACCATCATCTCTCTAGAGACTCCAGCTACACCATTACTTTTCAAGACGATTTCCAAACCGTTCAGATGAATGGAAAAAAGGAAGGTGGGAGGTTTTCTCCCTGCCGCACTCCAATTAAGCTGAAAATGGGGATGAGGTACCCTCTGTTGTAACTACTCTTGACTTTATATTACTATAAATATTGCGTAGTACATTAAAACATTGACCATCTATACTTTCTTTATGAAGTTTATACCATAATCCTTGCCGCCACACAGAGTCAAATGCCTGTTTGAAGTCTATAAAGCAGCAATACAATTTTTTCTTATCTGTTTGCAAAATATCAATTAGACTCTTTAATATAAATATGTTATCTACTGTTGAATGATGTTTTCTGAAACCTGCCTGTGTATCTTTGATGATATGATTTTCTTCAGCATATTTATTGTCTGTTATTATACCCCCCTTTTGAAAAAATGGGGGTATATTGCTTTGCACATGTCGGTCGGTCGGTCGGTCTGTCGATCGGTCGGTCGGTAGATCGATGGTTTCCGAATGATAACTAAAAAATGACTTGGCCTAGAATCTTCAAACTTGCTGTGGTGGTTGGACGTGACAATTAGATGACCCCTATTGTTTTTGAGGTCACTAGGTCAAAGGTCAAGGTCACCATGACATAAAATGGTGAAATAGTTTCCGATCAATAACTGCTCAAGGGTTCGGCTTAGAATCTTCAAACTTGCTGTGGTGCTTGGTCATGACTACTAGATGACCCCTATTTTAGGTCACTAGGTCAAAGGTCAAGGTCACCATGACCTTAAATGGTTAAATGGTTTCCGATCAATAACTGCTCAATGGTTTGGCTTAGAATCTTCAAACTTGCTGTGGCAGTTGGTCATCACCACTGAATGACCCCTATTGATTTTTAGGTCACTAGGTCAAAGGTCAAGGTCACCATGACCTTAAAGGGTGAAATGGTTTGCGATCAATAACTGCTCAAGGGTTTGGCCTAGGATCTTCAAATTCGCTGTGGTTGTTGGTAATGACCACCAGATGACCCCTATTGTATTTGAGGTCAGTAGGTCAAAGGTCAAGGTCACCATGACATTAACTGGTAAAATGGTTTCTGATCAATAACTGCTCAAGGGTTTGGCTTAGGATCTTCAAATTTGCTTAGGTGGTTGGTCATGACAACTAGATGAGCCCTATTGTTTTTGAGGTCACTAGGTCAAAGGTCAAGGTCATCATGACCTTAACTGATGAAATGATTTCCAATTAATAACTGCTCAATGGTTTGGTTCGGGATCTTCAAACTTGCTGTGGTAGTTGGCTTGACCACTAGATGACCCCTATAGTTGTTGAGGTCACTAGGTCAAAGGTCAAGGTCACCATGACATTAATATGTGAAATGTTTTCAGATCAATAAATGATCAGTGGTTTGGCTTAGGATCTTCAAAGTTGCTGTGGTGATTAGTCATGACCGCTAGATGACCCCTATAGTTGAGGTCACTAGATCAAAGGTCAGGGGGTCTGGGGGGGTATACATGTTTTACAAACATCTCTTGTTTAAAATGCTTGTGAATAGCTTACCAGTACAACTGAGCAATGATATAGGCCGGTAGGTTTCCGGCTTTCTGAGGTCACCTTTTTATATATGAGCTTTATCAATCCATCTGTCCATGTCTCTGGTATCAGTCTAGTATCAAAAAATATATTGAAAAAGCTTAACGTATATTGGCATCATCAGGTTTATTGTACTTTTGATATGTTCATTAAGTATGTTATCTATGCCCGGTGATTTACTGTTTTTCGAAGAATTAACAGCATCTAGTATGTCTTTCTCTTCTATGGGACTATTTATGCATTCATTTAAGTGTGTTCCGTGTGTGTCAGCATTCAGTGCATCGGTATGATCATGCAAATTATTACTGTTTAATGTATTCTGATTTTGTTCCTTGAAATAGTTCTAGAATTGTTCAAGGCTTGCCTGTGCTATTTTTTCTGCATTATCTGTGTTACTGGTTTTCCAGTATTGTTTTGGATTTCGAATATCAGTAACAACAGAATAGAAGTCCGGCAGGAACTTTTAAAATTAAATATTACAGTGTACAGCGACCTCAGAGGCACAAGCCATCCAGATACTGTCCTTGCCTGTTCCACACAACCATCATTTAGGGCACTGCAACACTAAACAGGAAAATTATTACCAAACGACGTAGAACATAACGAGACATAGAGGTGATATTGTGACCATTGGTCGTTTAATTCATTTGCCACCAAACGTTGTACACATATTCATAACATTCAGCGTGGGGATGGATGGTGGTGTGAGTGCGTGTGTGCGCGTGTGTGCTTTAAAAGAGTTAAAACATTTAACCACCAGCCCCGCTATCACCGACATTTCTCGCATTTGCAAACATAATGGATCCACATGAGACGGAACTCGGTGTCTCATCAGAATCCAAGCTGGTTAATATTTTCTTAAAGTGAATATTTCAGCATGTAAATGTTTGAACATGAGAACGGTTAAAGGTGTAGATTTATCATTTCTATTTAAAATATCACTGACAACTAGCTCCTAACTGCAGTATTCACAACTGAGCAAGATGCACATTCAACAGTTTTTGACAGCGTGTTAATGGTTAACATGACACTCTCTGTTTTGCATTATCAGAATGTTTGTTAGAGTTACTGTGCAAATGTTAACTATAAAATATTTAAATGAAACTAAAACAAGAAGGTATTGTCCGGCGTCTTTACATTCGCTTAAACAGAATTGTTGTGAGGCATAACACGTTAGCGTGTTAATCAAGAATGATTGTGTCTCCAGTCTTACTGCAATCATGATAAATTCAGCCGTGTGCAAGAACACGATACTGTTGTTGGCATTTGCAATCTGAACAACACACGAATGTCTCAGAAACATTTGCAAACAGGCAGTGTTATACATAAAACCCTCCAGCACACAGTACACAGTACCAGAAACAAAACTTAATGCAATGTGTATATTTGTATTGACGTATGTAGCCTTTAAATTACAAGAAATATTTTAACACTGTACAACGAATTCCTCATTTTCTTGCCATATTTTAATGTTCCGATACTTGTTATTGTGACATGTTCCGATACTTGTTATTGTGACATGTTCCGAGACTTGTTATTGTGAAATGTTCCGAGACTTGTTATTGTGACATGTTCCGAGACTTGTTATTGTGACATGTTCCGAGACTTGTTATTGTGAAATGTTCCGAGACTTGTTATTGTGACATGTTCCGAGACTTGTTATTGTGACATGTTCCGAGACTTGTTATTGTGACATGTTCCGAGACTTGTTATTGTGACATGTTCCGAGACTTGTTATTGTGAGTTCCGAGACTTGTTATTGTGACATGTTCCGAGACTTGTTATTGTGACATGTTCCGAGACTTGTTATTGTGACATTCAATTCCAGTCAAGTCAATATTAAAGAACTTTTCAAACCGACAAAACACGTAATACATTAAAAACTGTCTATGTTACAAACATAGACCTGGCTGATAATTGGTCAACTAATTACATACTAGGTCCTTAAATAGAATAACGAAGAAATAACAAATTCGTAGCTGTCGTTGAGATGTGTGTAATAAGACACTCGGCCTAAAGGTCTCCACATCTCAACTCCTAACTGTTATTGCACATCTACGAATTTGTTATTTCAATTTTTACACGACTTTTTAATAAACATACTTTTCCCGGGGAATACGGCAAAACCGGAGGCGTTGTCAGTGGTTACGCCACTTTTGCCGTTACATTTACTCTACACGACTTTCACTCATGATGGTGTACGACTAAATGGTCAAATCTCAACAAAAAACAAGTCAAACGTCCAAGTAAAAAATGCTTCATCTTTCACAGTGAAGCGAACCACTACACCATTTACATCATGGCTGCACACCTCTATGCCTGATCCAGATTTAGAAATATAAAATTACATTTTGCTGTGTACATAACGTGATTTAAGGAATTTTATTCATACATTTCGCATGTGGGGAAAATGAAACAGCCGATCGAAATGCCGCGCGTGCAGTGCGTTCAGTCAGTTTCCAGTAATTGGTACAATTGAGGGTTTTTTTTCGTGAAAATAAAGTTGCTATTATGATGTTTAAAAGCATATACATGTAATACTAATATTTAAATATTCTAGTAACCATCTGAAAAGTTTGATTCACACCATTGTTAACATATTAGAGCCATTTATTCTAAATTATGCTTGTCCTTGTGCTTGTTACGGATATTAGAAAACATATTTCATAGTAGCTCTTCATAATATCAGTATCATTAAGCCCAATTGAGTGATTTTTGTACACAAATGCCTATGACATAATTTACTGCAAGTATATTCCAACCAGTCGCCTGTTATATGTCAAAAAATACAACAGATACAAAGAGTTCACAGTTAATGTATTTAATTGACATCTTTAAAACTCATTTGTTTTTATAAAGGTAGTTTAAACTACAAAACAAACTAACAAGTGAAACATTAATAACACACTGGTAGTCACAAAGGCACACACCCCTTCTCATGAAATTACTACAGTGAACCATCGTTAAACCGGCATTCGTTACAATGGCACCCTCGTTATACCGGTAATGTGCATTGAAACAACATCACCAATTAAGCGATCACATGTTGGTACTAGTTTAAAACTGGCCAAATGGTTCCTTTCATATTTAAACTCGTTATAACGGCAACCTCGTTATACCAGCATAATCCCGGAAACAAACACATCCGTTGTAATGAGGGTTCACTGTATTTAACTGTCATTTGCATGGCATTTATTCACAGCATGTACTTTTGTTATGGAAGTTAGGGCATTTGTTTGTATGTAAACTAACATAACCAACATGCATATATTTAAACAATTTTCAAGAAGATTTCGGATTTCTTAAGTGATACGTGTAATTAAAAATATTTTTATTACGAACCTTCGAAGTATTCCCCCTTTACCGAAACGCATTTTTGTAACCTTTTTACCCAGTCTCGAAAAGTGAAAAATAGTCTTCTTTAGGTATCTGGGCTGCCAAGAGAACTTCTGGATTTATATTTCTTTCCAGAAAACATTTTCTTCAGTTTTGGAAATAAGAAAAAGTCACAGGGACTCAGGTCAGGTGAATAAGGTGGATGGTTTACAACTTTCGCATTTTCAGAAGCCAGAAAAGACTTAACAGCCTCGCAATTGTGAGAGGAGGGGTTATCATGTATAAGATGGACAACTGCCCATCCTTTGCTTGGACGTTTCTTATTGTAAAAATCTTTGACTTTCTTTAGTACAGAGTTCTTGTAGAATCGTCCAGTGACTGTACGACCAGATGGGCAAGGCACTTGAACGACTGGCCCACTCGAATTAAAGAATATTGCGTACAACATCTTTTTTGAACTTATGGTTCTCTTGGCAATACATGGACGTTTCTGATCTTTTCGCTTCCATTGCTTATTATCAGCCCTTCTCTGTGGCTCAAACATGTGCACCCAGGTTTCATCACCTGTAAGCAAGTTAGAAATAACCCGACTATCACAACCTTTGCATGTTTTCAAAAGTTCCCGAGGACATTTAAGGCGTTGTTTCTTTTGTTCGTCAGTGAGCAAATGAGGTACCCACCTAGCGCAAACCTTTCTCAGGTCCAAACGCTTTTTTAGAATTGTTTGCACGCTGCCTTCTGATATGCCAGTACAACTAGCTATATCTTTAACAGACAATCGCGCATCCTGCTCGACCACAACCTTTACAGCAGCGATGTTTGCCTTACTAACAGAGGTTTTAGGTCTACCAGGACGGGTGTGATCTTCAACAGATACTTTCCCAGCTTTAAAAGCCTTGACCCACCTAAAAACTGTGCGTATTGAAATGGCATTAGGTCCATATATACCACACAATTCTTCAAATATCTGCTTTGAATCTATAATCAAACCATAATTCGACATTTGATATAGCTACGAATTTCAGCCTTTTCGTCCATTTTACATTGAGACACGTAAATTGGTCAGTGTATATGACTGCATGTATTTCAATTTGAAATAACTCTGTCATTTGTAAAGCAATTTACACGAAATAAACGGATATCGTTAGATAGTGAACACAATATTCAGGTGCAGTAAAGCGTTTTAAAATATACATGGTTTAAAACTACGGAAACCCGTTAGTGACAGAACTTTTTGCAGGACCCACGTGTCTCTTTGGATCATCTGCATTTTATTACGTTTCAGAGCTTCCATAGCAAATCAAAGTTTCAAACTCTTAGTGCCCCAAATAGCATAAATATACTACATTAAGCCTTTACCCAACGTCGTTGTCTAGAACACTGGTTGTCATGGAAACGGTAGAAATACCCATAGCAGGAATGAGTTTTTTCATGGTACAATTTTGATTTCCATTCAGCAGACCCTACCAAACACCATGGTACCCATGAAAAAAGTCAGACGGGGATGCATGGTAACCCTATCCGGCCCCCTGGGTATTATGGAAGTTAGAAAAATGATGTTCACGAATTAGTTAAGTTAAAGTGGCGAGATAAAAGTATAGCTCTTCTTCAATAAAAACAAAATGGAAACTTACTTGGATGCAGACACACTTTCAAATGCTAGGTGTAACTTTTCACGTTGATATAGAGTAAATGATTGTTTTAAATTATAAAGAGAAAGTAAAAGATATACAAGGCATTATAACAAATTGGAGTAGAAGACTATTGACGCCTATTGGAAAAATTGCTGTTATAAAAAGCCTGCTAATCTCCAAAATGAACCATCTATTTTTAACAATACCAAACCCACCGGATTATATAATTAAAGACCTAAATGATTTGATTTTCAATTTTATATGGAATAAAACTTCTAGAATTAACAAATCGGTCCTTGTTAGCAAATACGAAAGTGGTGGTTTGCAAATGATTAACTTAGAGGCGTTTGTAAAATCATTAAAAACAGCTTGGATAAGGAGATTAATATTAAAAGAAGACGGTTGGTCAGGAATTATTCAATATGATATAGATAAGTAAAAACTGATGAATAGCGGTTGTCAATATATTAAACAAATATCAAAACTATAAACAATAGATTTTGGAAAGAAACGCTAGATGCCTTTGAGGATGTAGTAGAAAAACATCAATTGAAAAAGGAAAATATAATGCTTTATCCATTATTTTACCATCCAAACATTCGTATAGGAACTCAAAGTATATTTATAATTTCGTGCTTCAAAGCTGGAGTTCATTGCATAGAAGATATATTTAAAGACAGAGACATATTATTAAACCTAGATGAATTTATTCTAAAATACAACTTACAGACGCATTTTCTGTTATATAAAGTTACTGCTGCTGTTAAAATCTTTCTGAAAAATACGGGAGTTCCGAGTTGTGAAATAAATTCTATTAACAGACCCTTTTGTCCTCCGCTTATTGAAATTGTGTTCAAAGACACTAAAGGAGCAAAGTCAATATATAATATTTTAAATTGCAATAATAAACAAGCTTCATGTGTGGCAAAGTGGCATGAGAAATTACATACAAATTGTACTTCACAGCAATGGAAGAATATTATTCTCTATGCCATTTCAAATAAGTAAGGACACCAAATTCCAACGGTTTCAGGTCAGAATTATACACAGAATATTAGGAACAAATGAATATATTTTTAAGCTAGGGTTACGAGAAAACCGGTTTTGTACATTCTGTAAATCTGAAGCAGAAACATTGGAACATCTTTTTGGGAATGTCCTTTCATCAAAAGCATTTTGGAACATATATTACTACATACTAAAATATTTACTTCGATTGATCGAAAAACACTTTTATTCGGAACAGAAAATTTTAAAGACACCGCAAAAAATTCCATCCTAATACTCTTAAAAATGTATATTTTTATGCCCCCAAAGGCGGGCATATAGTAATCGCATTGTCCGTCCTTCCGTCTGTCCGTCTGTCCGTCCGGCCGTCTGTCCGTCTGTCCGTCCGTCCGTCTGTCCTTCTATCCCTCCGTCCCAAATTCGTGTCCCTTCTATAACTTCTTTATCTGTGGATGGATTTCAAAATAACTCGGCACAAATGTTCACCACACAAAGACGATGTGTCGCGTTCAACTCCCAGGTCAATGGGTCAAAGGTCAAGGTCACAGGGTACAATTACTTTGTCACAAATATCGTGTCCGGCCTGTAACTTCTTTATCTATCAATGTATTTCAATATAACTTGGCACAAATGTTCACCACACAAAGACAATGTGTCGCGTTCAACTCCCAGGTCCATGGGTCAAATGTCAAGGTCACTGGGTAAAATAACTTTGTAACAAATTTCGTGTCCAGTCTGTAACTTCTTTATCTATCAATGGATTTCAATATAACTTGGCACAAATGTTCACCACACAAAGACAATGTGTCGCTTTCAACTCCCAGGTCCATTGGTCAAAGGTCAAGGTCACAGGGTACAATTACTTTGTCACAAATGTCGTGTCCGGTCTGTAACTTCTTTATATATCAATGGATTTAAATATAACTTGGCACAAATGTTCACCACACAAAGACGATGTGTCACTTTCAACTCCGAGTTCCATAGGTCAAAGGTCAATGTCACAGGGTACAATTACTTTGTCACAAATTTCGTGTCCGGTCTGTAACTTCTTTATATATCAATGGATTTCAATATGATTTGGCACAAATGTTCACCAGACAAAGATAATGTGTCGCTTTCAACTCCCTAGTCCACGGGTCAAAGGCCAAGGTCACAGAATACAATTACTTTGTCACAAATTTCGTGTCCGGTCTGTAACATCTTTATCTATCAATGGATTTCAATATAACTTGGCACAGATGTTCACCAAACAAAGACGATGTGTCGCGTTCAGCTCCCTGGTCCATATGTCAAAGGTCAAGGTCACTGGGTATAATTACTTATTTATCTGTGAATGGATTTCAAAGGAACCAGGCACAAATGTTCACCACACAAAGACGATGTGTCAACTCCCTGGTCCATGGTTCAAAGGTCAAGGTCACAGGGTACAATTTTTGGGGGCATTTGTCACGTGACTGTGACATCTCTTGTTCAATGTCGAAATAACTCGTGTATACCGTCGAAAGTTTCTGCTCGTAAATATATTCTTTTTCAATATAAAATATTAAAAAATGTTGCTATGGAAAAAAATAAAATAGAGGAATTTAATCGAAATTGGAATAGAATTAAATATTCGTTGGTAAATTGTTGTTAATCCCTTATATTGATGTCTTTTCATCGGTATTTTTCACCGATTAGAGCAAATGACGTACTGGTCCTACAGTCTGTTTTTTCTTGACTTTCTTTAGATATTGTCTAATCAAGTGTACCTTTTGTGAAAAAAAAGTGGCGAGATAGTTTAACCCCAGGTATCGAAACAATCATATTTAAAACTACCTAGAGCCACTTCTCTGAGCCTAGTTGGTTAGTTATATTAATTTATTTGATTATTTATCAGAAACATCGATAATCCTATCAAAACCAACATTTGAAATCTATTTAAATGTGCCGGTTTGAATTTTTTCAAACAGCGATTACAAACTTATCTTTTGGACTAAACGTATTGTAATTGGCCAATATGTGAATCATTAGCATGTCCAGGGAACCGTGTCACAGGTTTTGATAAAACTCTCCGTTTGGGATTTACGCAATATTTGAGTTTTAAGACCCCCTAAAATTCTGCCTCTGTTTCTTTTGATTTTAGACGATCGAAGATATTTAAAAAAAACTGTGAAACGGATTCCTGGCTAAGACAATGCTCTTTGATATACTGCAAACCGCGTATAATTCGGACAAAAATTACAGAAGTTATGAAAAAGCCGATTCCTTTAAATTTGCATCTGTCAAAAACATGAAAAGGAATAGAAAGACCCTATTGTGTTGCGTAATCTTATAATTATCTATAGCTTTCAATCAAATTTATGTCCAGTGGAAAGCTTATAATATGTGTGATATTTACCATTAAGCTCCTCCCCCTTTCTTCCATCCGATCAATTAAAAAAGCTGATTTAATTGCCGGTTTCCCATAAATCACCCATCAGAAAGCTGATCTAGTCATGGGTCCTACGTAGTTTGAGGCTACCGAGAGGGAAATGCGGATAAAAACCGCCTATTGCTTTATCACGTATGTGCCCTAATTATCAGTGCTCCCTAGGTGCCCCTGATAAGCCTTCCTCGTAAATGGCTGACTGGCTAAGCCAGAGAAAAGCTCGATGGTAATAAAGTAAAGGGGTTTCTACGGCTTGTGTGGTATATTTTATGGTATTTCGATAATGCAATGGATAAAAGAGACTAATGTCTATTCATTAATGCAAAAATATAATAAATGATTTTTATGCCCCCAAAGCTAGGCTTTGGCGGCATATAGTGATCGCACCGTGCGTGGGTGTGTGGGTGTGTGTGTGGGTGTGTGTACCTTTTGTCCGGAGTATATTTCCTTTGTCACATCAGCTACCAAATACCAAATTTGGTGTGTGAGTTCATCTTGGGATGGCGGAGTGTCGCGTACCATTTTCAGGTCACTGTGACCTTGACCTTGACCTTTGACCTTGATTTTACAAAATGCTTGTCCGGCCCACATATCCTATACCTTACCAGCTACGGATTCCAAATTTGGTGTGTGAGTTCATCTTGGGATGGCGGAGTGTCGCGTACCATTTCCAGGTCACTGTGACCTTGACCTTGGCCTTTGACCTCGATTTTAAAAAAACTTATACCTTACCAGCTACAAAAAGCTTGTCCGGAGTATATCTCCTTTACCTTACCAGCCAAGGATTCCAAATTTGGTGTGTGAGTTCATCTTAGGATGACGGAGTGTCGAGTACCATTTTCAGGTCACTGTGACCTTGACCTTGACCTTTGACCTCGATTTTACAAAAAGCTTGTCCGGAGCATATCTCCTATACCTTACCAGCTACGGATCCCAAATTTGGTGAGTTCATCTTGGGATGGCGGAGTGTCGCGTACCATTTTTCAGGTCACTGTGACCTTGACCTTGACCTTTGACCTTTGACCTCGATTTTACAAAAACCTTGTCCGGAGCATATCTCCTATACCTTACCAGCTACGGATTCCAAATTTGGTGTACGAGTTCATCTTGGGATGGCGGAGTGTCGCGTACCATTTTCAGGTCACTGTGACCTTGACTGTCTGGAGCATATCTCCTATACCTTACCAGCTACGGATCCCAAATTTGGTGTGTGAGTTCATCTTGGGATGGCGGAGTGTCGCGTACCATTTTCAGGTCACTGTGACCTCGACCTTGACCTTTGACCACGATTTTACAAAGAGTTTGTCCAGAGCATATTTCCTATACCTTACCAGCTACGGATTCCAAATTTGGTGTGTGAGTTCATCTTGGGATGACAGAGTGTCGCGTACCATTTTCAGGTCACTTTGACCTTGAACTTGACCTCGATTTTACAAAAAGCTTATACCTTACCAGCTACAAAAACCTTGTCCGGAGTATATCTCCTATACCTTACCAGCCAAGGATTCCAAATTTGGTGTGTGAGTTCATCTTGGGATGGCGGGGTGTCGAGTACCATTTTCAGGTAACTGTGACCTTGACCTTTGACCTCGATTTTACAAAAAGCTTGTCCGGAGCATATCTCCTATACCTTACCAGCTACGGATCCCAAATTTGGTGTGTGAGTTCATCTTGGGATGACAGAGTGTCGCGTACCATTTTCAGGTCACTGTGACCTTGACCTTGACCTTTGGCCTCGATTTTACAAAAAAGCTTGTCCGGAGCATATCTCCTATACCTTACCAGCTACGGATTCCAAATTTGGTGTACGAGTTCATCTTGGGATGTCGGAGTGTCGCGTACCATTTTCAGGTCACTGTGACCTTGACCGTCCGGAGCATATCTCCTATACCTTACCAGCTATGGATCCCAAATTTGGTGGGTGAGTTCATCTTGGGATGGCGGAGTGTCGTGTACCATTTTCAGGTCACTGTGACCTTGACCGTTGACCTCGATTTTACAAAAAGCTTGTCCGGAGCATATCTCCTATACCTTACCAGCTACGGATTCCAAATTTGGTGTACGAGTTCATCTTGGGATGGCGAAGTGTCGCGTACCATTTTCAGGTCACTGTGACCTTGACCTTGACATCGATTTTACAAAAAGCTTATACCTTACCAGCTACAAAAACCTTGTCCGGAGTATATCTCCTTTACCTTACCAGCCAAAGATTCCAAATTTGGTGTGTGAGTTCATCTTGGGATGGCGGAGTGTCGCGTTCCATTTTCAGGTCACTGTGACCTTGACCTTGACCTTTGACCTTGATTTTACAAAAAGCTTGTCCGGAGAATATCTCCTATACCTTATCAGCTACGGATTCCAAATTTGACCCTGTGTCTTTTTTTAAAACGTTAAGAATTTACCCAGGATCTGTTTTTAACGTTGACAATCAACCCCAGGGTCCTTTTTAACGTTGAGAATGACCTAGGGTCCTTTCGACCCCCGGCTCTTTTCTTAGCTATCATAATCGTCAAAGGTTCTGTTTTTAATGTTAAGAACTGACTCCTGTGTCATTTTTAACAGCATCAAAATTTCATGTAACACCTGCATTACATTGTATTGTTTTTCTGCCAAAATGCATTTCGGTGTCAAACACTTTGGGGGCATTTGTCACCCGTGACGACTCTCTTGTTTGTGATTCTAACATACTGTGGAATCTTAAGTTCACGCATTAGAATGATAGTACAAAATACAACGACCAAATACCTTAAATTGATGAGGACTTTTGTAAACATTTACAAAATAAAGCCAAGATTAAAATAATTTTCAAGACAAAAGCCGTTACGGATATTAGCTGAGTTCGTGTGACAAATGGAAAATCGAAATAAACATCTTACTACATGGACATATCACACTAAATGAGGAAAATCACTACTTAGTCTTATGGTGATGTAACTTCTTAATGGTGTCATGTTTTCAGAACAATGGAACGACGATCATATGTAAAAATAGGCAGGAAATTTGAAAATGACATACGACAGTGCACTGCAACACCAGCAGCACAAATGAAATGCGCGCTCACACACGCCTTTCATAGACTGTTCCTTGCTTGTCCCAGTTCCAAACAAACATTATATAGGGCACTGTGAAACTAAAACGGCCACGTAGTACCAAAATATTTAGAACATAAGGGAACTCTACAAATAAATAATCACAGCATACGTAGGGCTGATACACATATCATACACATACATGTATACCATAAGTCAGAATCAAGTAACCACTGCCATCAAAACAGTGTTTATATAAATGCCCCTATATTGGTTTTCGTACGGAGCACCGGGGAGATTTTGAACGATTGAACATATTAATCCCATTATTTTAATTTGTTTCAACAAAATAAACACTGTTATTTTGAGTTTTGAAACGAAGACATTTCTTTCCTTCATCTTTTGTAAATTACAGTATGGGACTTTAAGTGTTTTAGAAATGTGCAGTTTAGTCAGTTGAAATAGATGTCTAGCACGCAAACAAACAGGCACGGATACATTTTAAAAAGTTAACATCCGTCATATTGAAATAATAAAGTATTATGAACAATGTTCCTTGAAGCAGCAATAAATGCTGAACTTTGAGACAGTGCACGATATGCTGTCTGCATGTGTATTATTCAAATGTGTATTCCATTTCATTTCAATAGACAAAATGAAAAACAGTGAACACTCGATTATTCGAACGCTCAAATACGTACCATTATTGATCTTTAGCTCAGGTGGCAGCTAAATGCAGATTGAAAGTCATGCAGAAACTTCTTCTAGGAGCTTTCTATATGAATTTCACCCTGTATTAAGCAGCCACCTGCCTACAAAGACATTAATTATTCATTACTAAGATTTCGTAGTATCGAGTTTATACTGTGTATATAGATATATATACATACGTCTGGTACCGGTATTGAATGGTATTTTATTTTTTTAAAGTGTAGGCCTAAAAGCGAATTTCAAGCCCACGTGTTTTGCCGAGGCTGTCCTTAAACTATAAACATACATGTAACTGCACGACACTACGCTATCAAACAACGTCACTGAACATAATATGTATACCTGTATATGAAGAAACTAAAATAGTACAAAGAAAGACTCCCTCGCCACGTTTCTAATTGATGATATGACATGACGAAGTAAAGGCGGTAAAGTCTAAACAATAGAATTGTTCTGATATTTATTGGAAGAATTAATGGCTCATAACTAGACTAACCGGTCCTATAGTGTCCCGTTAGCTCTTTCATACAGGATCTTTCTTCCGAAGTAAACACACAGTACTCTGAAGATATTTATATTATATTTGAACCAGGTTCCGTGTATTACAATCAGCGGGTGAGGATTGTTATAGTACACTACGTGATAAATAAGATATTTTATCATATCCGATTTGAGATTGAACTGGTTTGGGTGTCTGAAATATAATGATTAATTAAATATCATGCACATGTATCATATATGATTTGTTTTATATTTCAGACCCAACATTTTGTGTTGAACCATAATTCTTTTGCAATCTACAATCATCCTACCTATACATATATCAGCCAAGGGTTACATACAATTGCCATGCTGTTCTATATAAGGATCATTCTCGCCTATTAACCCTTTTCTCTATGACTATTCATGTAAGAAATAGTGACATCATAAACATTAATTAGATTAATTGTTATAATAAAATAGGGACACAGAAGGATTTGGCATTTAGCATTGGAACATATAAACTCAATACTGTTATAACATTAACAAACAGAGCAGACCCTGATCAGGCGGCCACTATATGCGCCGTCTGAAATGGATCTGCTCTGTTAGTAAAGGCACCGACAGACGTATTTATGGAGTAAATTGTTAAACAATTTACAAAGTGTAGTGATGCAGGAGTCGGGGAGGGTGATACATGATAGATGTACATGCCAATCAGTAAAGTATCGTAAGAATGTGTATATTGTGGATGACAGACGTGGGATGCTCTCATGTTGCCATGTTCATTAAGTCACGGAGGTTAACTTCGTTTTGATACAAGAAACACCATCACTCCAAATACTCACAGCTTGAAGTTCTTACTTTATGCACATGTCAATAGTGTTATCTGTGAACATGTGTATTTCAACAAATCATATAAAAAACTTCAGTATAGTTGGACGCACAAAATGTTGTACTATATTTTGTAAAACAAAACAAACACTGCCAAACATTATCAGTTTTTATTCAATTTTTTATTTCAATGTTTTATATCTGTGATAGTTGGAAACACACAAGATCAACGGTCTAGGATGAGTGCGACACACAGGTTCTTTGCAATAAATAAAGTGTTTCGGTATATTAAGCAGGCCATATAACATATTTAACGGCTAACGCCGAAACATTAAACTACCATTATTCTGTTAAATACTACTGTGATTAAAATGCTTGTCTGTATCAATGGTGTATATCATTGAACGTTTCTAGCAGATCCAATTGACAGTGAAGGAGGAATTTTACTACCTATAAAATGTGTTTTTGTTTATTGAATTGAGGTAACCAAGTAACATAATAAATAATACAGAAACACGAAAGAGCCATAATTTTGATAAATTGAGCGCGGCTGTAATCCGTTTCTATATACATGTAACCGTATCTCAAGTCTGGTCATCTGTGAAAGTTTTACACAGTTCCTATCAAATGTTTTGGGAGAGTTCGTTCCACAAGATATACGAGAGGTACGCTCCAATATCCATACGGACGTACGTATGGGGGACACGTGCAACACTACATGACAATGATATTATATTATAGTTGTTTGATATGTACTGATAATGTCCGTTTCTGCTCACTATAGGCTAATTGGACGCCCCAGAAAGAAGAGAGATGATACAAAGAAACCGGAGCGCGATTCCCTACTCTTTTTATCGACAAAGTTTCTTTGTTTCTTTTAGTAAAGCAGATACATCGGACCTCTGTTTATAGTCTTGTCCGAATGATTCTCTACTGTACAAATGGTTGTCATGTACAGACTAAACATTATACGTAGCAAAGTGTCTTAATTCAACTGACATATGTTGACGTAAATCTATAGGTATCTATTTGCGTATTCTATTATGTTGCTAGCAACTTCTAATTTGATTATGCCCAGTATTCTGTTATGAATTCATTACAAAGGCAATATATCTGTACATGACATTTACGATCGTTGGTTATGAAGACATCCTGGCATATCGAACAACAAAGATTTGGCATAACTGTCTGGCACTTAATTTATAGCATAGTTATTTAATACAGAGACTTTAACGTAACATGTGTGAAACGCGAATGACAGTTTTAAGACAAAAACAGGAGTAAAGTGTAATCTGAACAATCGCATTTAACTCTTTCGCTGTCAATGTCGCATCAGTGATTACCCTTGCAAACAGTTTTGATCCAAATTGTATATAACTGCGACTGTGAATTTGAAATGAAACTAAAAGATTTGTCAACGAACGAGTTAATGGTACGAAACGACCACGACCATGAAGTGGATCTGATGTATGGCTTCTATCTTTCAAATTGAAATTATTGGTGAAATTCAAACAGGTGGTTGTAATAACACATTAACGTCGGATAAAGGTGCATACTTAAATACTAAAATCGTCATTTCTCAATCAAACCATATATTGGAACACTCTTTAGAATCATCTCTTTAGTGGTCACAACATAGGAATTAGTGGGGGAAATAAATGAAATATTCTCGAAAATGTTTGAATTCACGCATCTTATCTGAAGCTCTGCGTTATGGTTACACTACTCACGTTATGGTTACACTACTCACTGATCATCGGTTCGTTCAGTTGCGTTATGGTTACACTACTCACTGATCCTCGGTTCGTTCAGTTGGATTGCTGTTTATTTCGTTTGTTACATACTCACGTACACTTAGATACCGTGCTTTGGGGTTTCCTCTGAATGGCTACAAGGACATACATTTTGCTTTGATAGATACATTATTTGCATATTTGATTCTATGGATTACACGAAACTTCATTCAAAGCTTAAATCATAACCAATACAACTCATTACACAACATCAAACGTCACTAACCTTCTTTGTATGAAAAGGTGGAATTTCATTCACATATTTAAAAACCAATAAATCAATTGAATGTAATATAACAAAACAGAATTATGGTTTCATAGATGATTAAACAACATCTCTAGTTACTGGTATGCCATTCTCAACCGTACATTTTATCATTGTGGTGGGAGACGATAATTCTGACACAGTATCTGATTAAAAATTGGGGAAGTACTTATCAACGGATTTGCATCCTGCATCAATTGATGCAATATTATATTTTTTTTACAGAACACAAGCAAACTCTGCACTTTTTGCACAAAGACTATGGAATGCTGTGCACTCACTCTAAAATTATTTTTAAGTGCAATGGTATTTAATGATGCCACCAGCGTGTCATTTAGCAATGATTAAACTGCCTTGATTAATTTCCTAATTCGTTCATTTAAATGTCAAACTCAATTGTATGCTGGTTTGTCAAAAACTCATAACTACTGTATGACTCCGACACAGTAATTACTGTGCATAATTGACTTGCGTCGGTCTGCGAGCACCGACGCAATTAGCAATTCACTTGGCGCTTTCTCTCACACGATGGTAAACCAAATAAAGCATTTACACATATATAACGGTATGCCGTGATTGCCTATATATATGATATATTTTTCTTCAGGTACCGGGAGTCCATGTGAAAACGTTAAGACGCTAAGGCCATATTTAACATTTAAATAAATCGAAATTTATTTAGATTGATATAAAGTGTTTATATAATGAAGCGATAGTGATAATACGCAAGAAGCACTGAAGAAATAAATTATAAGTATCGTACTAAGGCTGTGTTATACATTTCATACAAGTCACTTTTAGATGAGACTCCGAGTAACTCGGTGTGTGATCAAGATTAAAACTATATGACACGCCGAATATGTTTTGTAAGATAAATCAATTCTGATAAGATGAGATCCTTCGAAAGAAAGCAAAAACAACAATTCGAAAAGAGAAAATTGCCGACTCGGTTTTATTGGCCAGTCAGTATTACCCATATATCCATAGATACGCATTATGTCGCGTTTGTAAACATATTAGACCCAGATCAAATCATGCCTGTAGAAGCCGTCTAATCAAGGCATGCACTGTTCCAGAAATAATAAATATGGTAGATCTTGTTCTACAGTTTCTGTCACGGCCTAACATTTTTGTGATCATGTTTCATTTTACAATCCCAGCTAATTAATATACATGTAAATGAGGTAATTATATATTATGTTAATATTCATGGTGTAATGGGTTAAATCTACATATAATTATGACCAAGCCACATCGGAACAAGATGAACTAGAGGTTTTTGTCAAAAAAACGGATGTCTCCCCTATAATAAAAACAATATGTAAAGGGAAATCACTAAACATGTTATGGTCTTGATGAATGATACTTCCCCTCATTATGCGTTTTCTACACTACATTTTTCAAGAAGAAAATGATAACAGCTAATAACTCCAAAAATACTGATACCAGATTTATGGCCCTTGTGCATGACACTTACTTTCATCATGCTCTTTCCAAAAATAAAATGTCATTCCAATAGCATCAGTTGAACAGGAGTTATTGATCGGCCAAAAAATGTAACAAAGGGCAATAACTCCAAAAGTATTGAAGCCAGAATTATGGCCCTTGTTCATGACACTTTCTCTCATCATGCTCTTTCCATGTATGAAGTTTCAATACGATGGCAAGAGCCATGTAGGAGTTATCGTCCGGACAAGAAAGAATTAAACAAATGTACAAGGGGCAATAACTCTAAATTTATTGAAGCTCGAGTTAAGGATCTTATGCATGACACTTTCTCTTATTATGATCGTTCCATGTATGAAGTTTCACTCCAATGGCATGTGTCACATAGGAGTAATCATCTGGACAAAAATTGTGATTGTTTTTACAAAGGACAATAACTCCAATATTAGTGAAGCCAGAGTTATGGACCTTGTGCATTGTTTTTACAAAGGACAATAACTCCAATATTAGTGAAGCCAGAGTTATGGACCTTGTGCATGACACTTTCTCTCGTTATGATCTTTCCATATATGAAGTTTCAATCCAATGGCATGAGCCATATAGAAGTTATCGTCCGGACAAAAAAGTGTGATTTTTTTACAAAGGGCAATAACTCCTATATTAGTGAAGCCAGAGTTATGTACCTTCTGCATGACACTTTCTCTCGTTATGATCTTTCCATATATGAAGTTTCAATCCAATGGCATCAGGCATATTGAAGTTATTGTCCGGACAAAAAATTATGATATTTTTTACAAAGGGCAATAACTCCAATATTAGTGAAGCCAGAGTTATGGACCTTGTGCATGACACTTCCTCTCGTCATGATCTTTCCATATATGAAGTTTCAATCAACTGGCATCAGGCATATTGAAGTTATTGTCCGGACAAAAAAATATGATATTTTTTACAAAGTGCAATAACTCCAATATTAGTGAAGCCAGAGTTATGGACCTTGTGCATGACACTTCCTCTCGTCATGATCTTTCCATATATGAAGTTTCAATCCAATGGCATGAGCCATATAGGAGTTATCGTCCGGACAAAAAAGTGTGATTTTTTTACAAAGGGCAATAACTCCAATATTAGTGAAGCCAGAGTTATGGACCTTGTGCATGACACTTCCTCTCATTATGCTCTTTCCATATATGAAGTTTCAATCAACTGGCATCAGGCATATTGAAGTTATCGTCCGGACAAAAAGTGTGACAGACAGACGGACAGACGGACAGACAGACAACTCTCACGAAAACAATATGTCTCCCCCATATAAATATGGGGGGAGACATAATTATTACCGAGGCGATGGGTTAAGAAACGCAATGTAATAATGTTAATTGCAGTAATTGCAACGATATTGTTAATCAGTGTGTACAACTGAGCGAAAATGTTTCAATAATGTTGAATATATATCTAAGACCGGGTCAAACAAACGGAGAACGAAGATGTTTTGTTGCTATCTATGCTAAAGGTTTGCAAACTAAAAGACTAGAGATATTGACGTTCATCACATTAGTGACATACTTTTCATTTTTGCACACGAGTGTCGCACATAGCCACTTTACAAGGTGTCTAATTGTACATGTTGCACCAAGCTCATATTTACTATTTGATTTTCATTCCCAAAGCAAGGTTAATACACAGCTACATTTATAATGGATTAGAAGATATTGTTATTTCCCAATGACAAAAAAGAGCATAATTGTGACAATAAAGAGTAAACAGCATATCTAGTGCTCTCATGCCGAGTTATTATCACATTTTAAATCGAAAAGAGTTCAAACAAAACATATCATTTAAAAGGTCTGCATGGATTTGCAAACATTATGTCCGTTCAACCGTTACTTCATCGATGCGATGTCTAATTACGTTTTTTCACTATTAGACATTCTGCGGATTTTGCAATTATAGTATATCCCCCACATGACAAACGACTGTTTGTAAACCACCGAAGGCATTTTTGTCTGGACAACATATGGAATAAATTTATGGAAGAAGTATTTATCAACCATCCACGTAACGCTATCAGGAATATATATTCATATTGCGTGTTATCACATGGAATTGTACTGTCGTTTCGCTCCCCCGTTGAATAATCTTCCCATGCTTACAGATATATCTGCCGAGAGTGTATCGTGTTCTGTCTCATCTTTCAGCATTTATTGCTATTTCGTGTCACATCGGTAACAATTGTTTACGTGTTCATGTGTTATTGGTGCAACCGTTTTGAAATCCATAGATGCAGTATTCGTTGCTAATCGTCGATTTGAACCATTTGCTTGATAGAAACGCCTTTTCAAACCTTTGACAAAAAGGTAGACACACCCGGTCCACACGGTCTTTGTGCGAGCCGTCTGATCAGGGGGTGTGCACTGTTTGCTTATGGAACAAACGAGATCTGATAATACAGTTATTGATTAACCTTTAGCCTGCTGAGCACAATTTTGTTTGTAGAAAATGTCATCCGATTTCAGTTGTCACTCTTCATTTATCTTGCATTTCATTTCAACAGCACGATCAGAGTATCAAACAGATTAGATCCTGATGAGACGCCGAGTTACTGTTTGGAATGGTAATCACTCATCCGTCCATAGCAGGCTAAAGGTTAACCAAATAATCATCTGTGTCCATATAATATTATACAACGTCAGCAAAGAAATAGTCTTGATGGTATTATATGGTTAATATAACTAAATTGCCCATACAGTTGAAACAGCGTGGGATACTTCCAGTATTGGAATCTGTATGTATAGAAAGTGCTTTAAGGTGGTTTCACACGCAGATATTAACACAGGCTGCCTGTGTGTAATTTACTAACGGCTGTATATATTTATACAAACAGTTTTATTCCCAATTCACAGCAAAATTTATGATATCATCAGTGCATGTTTTATACATTTGCTTCATAAATATTCTTGTATGAAATAATGGCATCGTGAATATTAATTAGATTTTAATTTCTATGATAGGGCATGGACACAGGAATTTTGGCAATTGCAGGAAATGTAAAATTATATTCATAAGAAAACACAGCAGACCCTGATCAGACGGCCCCTATCATACTACTCTGTTTGCAAAGGTGTAGAAAGACGTTGGAGAAAAGGATTAAGGAAATTCATTAAATCCTACTTCGCTGTGAAAATAATAATGAATGCTCAATTTTGACAACTTCCGATTGGATCAAGCGTGTGTGACACTATTGATCGAATGTCAAACATTGTAACCTGATAAGAACCTCAGCTATTCTGCATCTCATCTGCATCCAATGTATTTGCAATGGCAAGTCAATTCGCGGATAGCGGAAGAAATGTTAATAAATAAATTATAAAAAATTGTAGGTGGTGGTGGTCTAGTGGTAACGCGCTTGACTATCAGTCCGGAGGTCCGGGGTTCAAATCCCGGTCCCTCCCGGAAATTTCAGAGACGCTTTTCCGTGTCTCCCATCCGCACATCCTCTCCACCCAGGGGTTAAAATGGGTACCTGTGAGGGTCACTCGCCGGTACTGCGCCTGCATGATTGCGCCATATGTTAGCAGTGCTCAATATTGTAGGCCAATGACTCAATGACCAGGGGAGTAAATGTACAGTCGGCTGAGCGGTCATTCGGACTGAAAGTAGACTATAACTAGGTACTTTTTAAATTGTTGAAAGACCAATGTGTGTGTACGTGCGTGCGTGTGCGTGTGTGTTATTGGGTGTGTGTGTTTGGGGGAAGGGTGTGTATGTGTGTGTCTGTGTGAGAGAGAGAGAGAGAGAGAGTGAGAGTGCTGCATGCGCGTGTACGTTCGTGTGCAGTTGTTATTGTATGAGAATTATACTCAAAACAACAACCTAGTCTCTCACTGAACAAGTCCGCATTATCTTCAATGAATACTATGCTAATGTTACAAAATCAATAGGATGCAGAAATGTTGCAATTGATAAAACACATGAAAGTATGATAAGATAGTAAACAAGAACATTAGTAACACTGAAAAACAATTCAAGTCAAGTTGACAAACAAATTAGGAATATGAACATAAAAAGGGCAGCTAAAAGTTACGATTGGACCTCTGCCAAAATGCTAAAACGTGTAGTCCAGTGGCTTCCAAAACATTAATTTTCTCTAATAAAACATTCACAGGGTGTTCCACATTTAAATATACTAATACAGTTGAACTTCCAAAGGTTAGAAACTATTCACTCAAGAGAAACATCTTCATTCAACCAGTGTAATGTCATTGTATCCCTCTGAGATGGTGATAATTGCCCATGTCCATATTATACAATCACTTAGCTGACTGCCGCTGAGTCTCAAATGTTTAAACATGTCTATTTAGTTTTGCGCTTCCGCTTCGTATTTTTGCTGTATCTTATGCTGCTAGAATTTCTAGTTCAATACGGGTTTTTTTGCAATAAGCTTAGACAATGTTATTCAGTTACTTGCCCTATATGTGCTGTTCCATATATTGTAATGTGTTGTTTTTATATAGACTAGTTTTCAACTATGCGCAGCTTCTTTGTATGAGTAATATACGCTTTTAACAAATTAAAAGTCTCCCTCAAACATCATGATAATACAAATGTACGCTCATACAACTGAACGCAGTGATAAAGAAGTTGATGGGTTCACCCAAAAACCCAAGGCACTCATTAACCAGACCCCACGCAAATACGTACTCATAATACAGCGTGATTGGAATGCCAAATTTGGAAACGATGCTCAGGAAAATTGGGATGTTGCATGTGGGCCATACTGCAACATGAATGCAAATGACAAGGGACTCAAGCTCCTCGTGTTCGCAACCTAAACGACCTGATACTGACCCAACATACTGACACCACACAATCAAGAAGATATACATGGCATAGTCCATATAGTCAACATCACAACCATATTGACTACATCCTTGCCGAAACCGCTTCCGATCAGGCGTTAACATCGTAAGAACAAGAAGCGTCTCCGAGAGGGAGCGACCACGACTTGTTTATATTGACATGCAAATTGCGCCTCAAAAACACAAATATCCTAACAACATCCGGATCATTTATGACACAGAAAAGGATCAAGTATGACACAGAAACGCTCAATGACTTCATGATATTACAAGCATTTCATGCAGACATAAAAGGGAAATATGCCACCCCTGACATCGATACATTCACACAACAGCATCCAACGATAATTACTGATACTGGTGACAAGATGTTTGGTTACAGGCGACATATCAAGAAGCCTTTGGTCGCATCGGACATACTTGAGGCCTTCAACGAAAGAAGGACCATGAAGAACACGCGATTTGAGCCAGAGAGCACAGTGTGATACGAAGAGACGAACTGTAGTGTCAAGACGAAGAAGTCCAAAGAGAACTAGATAGGAAGCCGATGTGGTAACATTGAGAACTGCCTGACAGGAAATGACAGCAAACATGCTTACCGGTTAGTGAAATGGTCTTACCAAAGACAAGCACGTCAAGGACAAAATTGTCTCATTGAGGAACTGAACCTCCTCAATAGATCGACTAAATATTGCTGCGAACTCTACAACCATCAGACAACTGGGGACCTAGAAGTATTACATTGCCTAGATTCAGCCTCTGAAGATCTTTTTCTAATCATGTAAGAAGTTGAGCTCGCTTTCAAAGCACTGAAAATGGGGAAATTGGGCGTTAATACTATACGAAGTGCATTATTGCATCTAAGTAACAAAATCCAGAAAACCTGGGTATGGGTCACCCACTCAATCGTTGATCTTTTAAAACTCACCAAGAAATGTTACATTCAGTACCAGAACTGTCTGACAATAAGCCTTACCAATCATTCCAGTAAATCATGCTTAAAATTATATTGAATAGACTGACACCATGAACAGAAGAGATCACCACTTAAGAACAAGCAGGATTTAGAGATGGATGCAGCACCACAGAACATACAGTCAACCTCAGAATTCTCTGTGAGAAATCATGCAACACTAGCAATATTTACATCATGTTTTCATCGACTTCAAGGAAGCTTTAGAAAGAGTCTGGCATGCAGCATTGTGGCCAACTATGAGGATGTACAACGTCAGTGAAATTCTAGCCAAGACCATTCAATGCTGTATGACAAAGCTTGCAATGCAGTGCTCATCAATGGCAACCAATGTGTATGGTTTACCTTTTCTCTGTCGTGATCTTAACGGCTTCCCTGCAGTTGCTCTGTCTTCAGCAAAGTCATTGAGTACATATTTGACGGACATTCACATTTTGTACGGTGATTTCTGTATTCTATGTTGTGGGGAAGTCCAGCGGGGATACCTTTATTTACAATGTTTGTTTAGCTAGGGTGACTTTGAGATAAGTGTGAGGTTAGGACGTCCGTAAACCGATTTAAACCCCCAGTGGTGATTTTGCTACTGACCGTGTCAAGGCGGATCTTTCTTTGTCACCCTTACTTTTGTTTGTCTTGTGTCTTTGTGCTTGTGTTTTGTTTATGTTTGTCTCTGGTGCTTGTGTATTTGTTGGTGTTTTCTGTGTTTTTCTCGTGTGTTTGGTTGTGTGTGTGTGTGTGACATGCTGTCTATCGATGTGTTGGTGGTGATTGCGTCTTGTATTTGACTTTCTACTGTATGTGTGTGTATGAGTATAAATTGCTATATCAATTGCTTTCTGTAGGTGTTTTGATGATGGTGGCGTTTTGTGTGTGACTTTTCCTGCTTGACTTAGGGTGGGGATGGAATAAGTGTGAGGTTGGGCGCCCATAAACCGGTTTAACCCCCCCCCCCCAGTGACTTTTGTCACTAACCGTTCCAAGGCGGTACTTCCATCTTCCCCCTATTGTATGTTTGTTTTGTCTTTGTGCGTCTCTTGATGTTTTTATAGTTATGTACATTTGCTGTTTCCTTGTGTTGCTGTTCGGGCGACTGTTTGTTCTGTATGTGGTGTTTCCTGCATGACTCATTTTTGTACTTTTACTACTTTTTCATTTAGAACCACAGTTGGAGTCAGGCAAGGATGCCTTTTGTCACCGTCTTCAAGTATGCTCAGCCTTCAAGTACCTAGGATACATCATGATAGAAGAAGGCTATAAACGTGACGTTCTTGCTAGAATCGCACAAGCAGTAGCTGCTCTTGCAAAACTAAAACCCGCTTCGAAGGACAGGAACACTTCACGCCACACCAAGATGAGACTTATGCGTTTGCTTGTCGTTTTAAAATTCATGTATGCTTGTGAGACATGGGCGCTGACAGCGGAACTGGAGAGAAGAATCCAATCCTTTGCGATGTGATATTACAGAAGGATCCTGAACATCTCTAACAAGAATCGCATCTCCATTGAAGAGGTCCTCAGTCGTGTTTGGGCACTAATTGGTCCCCATGTAAAGCTCCTCACTATAGTCAAGAAAGAAAGTTGAGATTGTCGCAAAGACAATTCTTCTGGGAGCTGTTGCGATGAAGACAAACGAAGAGGTGGGCAGATAACATCAAGGAGTGGGTGGGTTTGAATATTGCAACGTCTTAGATAACTGAAAGATATGGTCATGAAATCAGCTAAGATGTCCCAATGACCGACTAGGTTATGGAAAAAGTGAAGTGAACTGAAGAATATCCTATCATTCTTATTTAAATTTAATAGTCTTATTTCATTGAGAAGACAAATATCTTTATTCACGGAGTTTTACTATTTCTGTTTACTTGTATCAATATTCATGCTAGAATAAGGCTTAGAAATTTAATTACATGTTATATAAGTACATATATGAGTCATGCAGGAAATACCAACCATACAAAACACACAGTCGCCCGACCAGCATTTTGACAAAAAGAATAGCAAATGTACATGCACATCAAAAGCTGTGTTTGTTTAATGTTATGATGTTTATTTTACTTCTGTATTTTTCAGTTCCTTCGTCATATATCTGTTGTATCTGTTTGTCAGTCGATTTAAAAGCTCTGCAGAACTTGTGTTATTTCTGTTGTTGTTTAACCGACTTTAAATAAATATAACTTGACTTGACTTAAAGTGGTATATAAATATGACCATATAATTCTTGTCACATGATTCAACCGTGCCTAATATATCAAACAGTCCCAGGAAATATTAAGTAATAATCGGTATGTCTTCTTTTTATAGTTAATCGTTTGCTCCATAAAAACGCCTTACGGCGCTTTTGCAAATAGAGTAGACCCAGATCAGACAACTCCTATAGGAGCCGTCTGGTCAGGGTGGGCTCTGTTAGCTTATGATATAATATAGATATAATTATGCAAATTCTGCCATGGTTGTAACGGGTTCGTTGGGGAAAACAAAAACAACAGCCAATGTTCCCTTTACGTTTTTAATGTACTCCCTCTAGGGGGCATGCCCCACACACTCCTGTGAAAGGGAACCCTAATAAAACATTTATATTAACACCGTATAATGATATAGATATCTGGGTCTACACTGTTAGACTCCTGTTAATTACTCCAATACAATATCTATATTAGACTTTTAACCCCTCTACTTTCCAGCGCGACTCGTTCACATACCAATATAATAGCCATAAACTTTTTCCTGCCTGTTGTATACTAACGCGTGACATTTTCCTGTCCGCTTTATACTACTTCATTTGTACACTCGACCAACAAAAGGTTCTCAGCATCATTATGAATAAACACACAACTATCTCCATTTCATGTTGGCTAGAGTATAACCCTATACGCACAACATAATCCGGAAATACAGTTGCCACATGACCAATACGTAACGTTTTAAACTATGAAATATTGCACATTCATTCAACATCTCTCACAGGTATATCCCTGGTAATAGATAGATAAATTTATTTCGGCAATGAATGCATACATAGTCATTTTAAAAGCATGTACAATTCATAACAAACATCATGCATACATGTGAATAAATAAACTTTAACATGCACACCCACACCAAGGATAACACAAAAATGAGCTTACTCTTATTTCCATTGTGGTCCTCTGTGCTGGCGGCATAACATAGCAAATGTATTCATTTCACCAATGTTTTTATACCCCCCTTTCCCCCCTTTTGAAAAAATGGGGGTATATTGCTTTGCACATGTCGGTCAGTCGGTAGATCGATGGTTTCCGAACAATAACTAATAAACGACTTGGCATAGAATGGTATAGAATCTTCAAACTTGCTGTGGTGGTTGGTCGTGACAAGTAGATGACCCCTATTGTTTTTAGGTAGCTAGATCAAAGGTCAAGATCACAATAGCCTAAAATGGTGAAATAGTTTCTGATCAATAACTGCTCAAGGGTTTGGCTTGGGATCTTCAAACTTGCTGTGGTAGTTGGTCATGACCACTGGATGACTCCTATTGTTTTTGGGGTCACTATGTCAAAGGTCAAGGTCACCATGATCTTAACTGGTAAAATGGTTTCTGATCAATAACTGCTCAATGGTTTGGCTTAGGATCTTCAAATTTGCTGTGGTGGTTGGTCATGACAACTAGATGAGCCTTCTTGTTTTTTAGGTCACTGGGTCAAAGGTCAAGGTCACCATGACCTTAAATGGTGAAATGGTTTGCGATCAATAACTGCTCATGGGTTTGGCTTAGAATCTTCAAACTTGCTGCGGTAGTTGGTCATGACCACTAGATGACCCCCTATTGTTTTTCATGTCAATAGGAGTCATCCAGTGGATCACCCATTTTCAGAATATTTATAATTGGTTTTCCAGCTAGGTATTTACAGCTGTTGTTTATAAAGGCAATTGTCAATCTGTGTAATGTTAAAGGGTAACCTGTTCCAGAATGAGCAGCCTAAAAACAGAAGATCTTAGATCCAAAACCTTTGACTTTTGGTAAGACATAGGCACATTTTTGGTTAACTTAGTTTTATATGAGTGAACAGAATCCTGTGGAACAAAGTGTTATCCCATGTAATCATGTGATAAACCATGCTTAATCTTAAAAACATGACATAGAATAACCTGTTCTACACGTTTATCGACAGGAAGAAAATGTTCTCTGCCAATATTTGACATTACATCAAGGTCAAGAACACACCTGATCAACTTATTCTGTGTTGTTTGGAGCTTGTTTTAACAGTTTTTGGTAGACCATGATACCATATAGAACAGGCACAATCATACGAGAGGTGTTCCAAAAATAATGTCACTTGCATCGGTGCTCATATAGCGGAAGTGCTTTTGTTCATTTTAATTTGGTCTGCCCTTCAAAATACTCTCCGCCAGCCAGAATACACCTTTTTAGCCGGTCAATCCATTTTTGGAAGCTTTTTTCATACTCTTCAATGGGGACACCCATCAGACACTGATAAACAGCAGATCCAAGGGCATTTCTCGAATTGTATCTCCTTCCAGATAAATGATATTTAAGTTTTGGAAAGAGAAAATAGTCGCAGGGGGCCAAGTCTGGCGAATACGGAGGGTGCGGAAGGACGGTAACCTTCTCTGACTCCAAAAAGTCAGTCACAATACGTGCCTTGTGAGCGGGTGCATTATCATGCAAAAGTCGGACATACTTAAGTACTGTTTTTGGGCGGCTACTTTTGTAATAGTTCTTCAGTTTTCTCAGAACAACGTTTTTATAGAACTTGCCTGTGACGGTTCTGCCTTTTGGCACCGGGATTTGAATAGCTGGACCCTTATTAGTGAAAAAAATAGCATACAAAACCTTCTTTACCGTTCGTATTCGTTTGGCAATACTTGGGCGTCTGGCAGTTTTAGTGGCCCATATTCGGTTGGAAACCTTCCGCTTTGGTTCAAAATAATACACCCAGGTCTCATCACCAGTGACTATATTATCAAAAGCCTTTTTACTACATTTTGGGTACATTTTGAGAAGTTTTTTTGCCATTGTTACACGCGTCTTCTTTTGCTCATCCGTTAACAAATGGGGTATCCATCTTGCATTTATCTTTCTAACTTTTAGGTGTTTCTTCAAAATTGCATGAACTCTTGCTAACGACAAGTTTGTCATTCGAGCCAATTGTCTTACGGTGAATCGAGCATCAGTTTTGAGGATATTTCGGATTTTTTCTATGTTACCTTTGGTCGTAGTTGTTGCAGGACGACCTTGGCGAGCAGCATCTTTCAGTTGCTGCTGCCCAGCACTAAATTTAGCTACCCACCTACAAACAGTCCTGTGGGACATTTGGCCCTCCCCATAAATGCCACACACCTCGCGGTGAATATCTACAGCCTTTATGCCGAGTAATGACATACCTTTTATATAGGCCCTTATTTCAAGAACATTTTCAGCTCGTTTTCCTGTCATTTTGTGTATAGTCTAACGAATAGGCTATGAAACGATGTACACTGTACCGAGGCAAGTGAACGTGTGGACGAGATATTTACCTGTGTCACGAGCCAGTGATCACTCAATCGACACGAGGTGGTTTTGTGCATGAATTGCACGATTTCCGCGAAATAAAGCACAGATGACATTATTTATGGAACACCCCTCGTAATGACACTGAATCAATGATGTAATAAGACGTTTCTTGGACTGCTGCATGAGATTATTATTATTATTATTATTATTATTATGTGCGTGCCATATTATCAAATGATAAATTTTGATCTGGAGTTGCACCAAGATATTTAATGAAGGATGTAGGTTTTATAACAGAGCCATTACATGAGATATCTAAACTAGAATCTGACCGTGTCTTATATTTAGAACCAACTAATATGGATTCAGTTTTACCTAAATGAAGGGACAACTTATTGTCTATCAACCATTTACTTATATTGTGAAACCCCTTTTCTACGTAAGAGCCTCTAACAGAGCGGCGACGCTACGTAACGCTCGGATCCTATCGTGCCAATTACCCAGGGAAGGGAAGACTTTTGGTTTTATTTATATAGACAGAGACGTAGGGACTGTTCGTTCCTGTAAACACAGAAGACAGTTTGTTGTAATACTAGATCTTTATTTCTCGATGTCCAGCTAGTCAATGATCATACAAACATATAAGTGAAAGTCAGAGTGATATAAAAAAGGATAAAGATATTTTGAACAAAGAATGTACAGCATATAAACGAGTCAAGTTCAAAACACACTTTGCCAAAGTTTGGGGAATTAGTCTTGGCTAGCGAGAGGTACACGCAGAAGTGTGGTAATGAACTGAACCATGTTCAGTACTAAATACATATCCTGCTCATACAATAATCCTACATCTAACTCTACATAAATTCTCATATGATTGTTGAATTAATCATTGTTAGTCAAACCTACATTATAATATTCCAAACTTTCTTTCTTCCATTAGCTACTGTATACAGATTTAAAATCCAGGAGCTCTTTCTTGATTATGTACAAGAATTTATTTCTATGTATAACACAGAAAGAGCTAACTGCATAAAATTAATTTACTAAACTTTGTTTCTTCTTAAGTCATCATAATGTAAATTTTGGAATCAGAATGGTTTACTAACCACATGAGAATTTCATGTTATTTAACAGCATTTTGCCTAATATACAAACTTCCTTCTTTAAAGTATAATTTATTTAACAGCTAAATTGGATTCAAACAATTTTACAATACTGAGCAGTAAATATTAACCAGTAAATATTAACATGTTGCAACACTGTTTAACATTTTAATCAATTCATCTTATTTCAGTATTTCAGTATAAAACTTGCAGATCCGTTTAAGAAATACAATTGTTAGCATCCTGATCATATAAATTGAAGTCTAACAACTGAGCATAAACAGAAAGTATACAGAAAGCATTTACTTAATTAACATACATGTAACCCAAGAATGCATACAAAAATTACATCTTTAAGATTTTAGCATAGATTCAAATTAGAGTTATTAAAAACTTACCTGTAAACACAGAAGACAATTTGTTGTAATACTAGATCTTTATTTCTCGATGTCCAGCTAGTCAATGATGCCAGGAATCATCGAGAAGGGATCATAAAGGGTATCTGTGTTCCACAGGTAAAATTGCTAAATAAACTGCAGTTAGGGTTTCTTTCTTCTAGGGCTAAGCTTCTTTCTACTAGGGCTAAGCTCCTGATCAGCTATCAGATACAGGTGAAACCCAACTTTATTTAAGTGATTAACACAGGCTGTTAGACAACAGCCCTAACTACCAAGTCCTTAAGCATGGGATTTAGTCAGCTAGTGTTTGGATAGGAGTTTTAACACCTTTGGGCTACAGAAATATTTTATAGAAATTTATAAATCTTTAGAAGAATTGTAATTAATGTCAAAATACAACATTAAAGTTTCCATAATTGAATTCTTCATTCAAAACCAAGAAATATGATATAAAATATGCCCCATTTACTTCAATTTTAAGAAAATTGACTTTATAAACTGAAGTTTGGAATTATGTTTGATAGTTAGTATATTATGATGCTCCTAATCCTTTCCATAGTCTTTTAAACTATGCAGGCAAATTATATAATATTTGATATTATGACAAATGCAATAATTTGCAAAAAGAAGCATCATAATACTTACAAGATGAAGATCCTCTTTCAATGCTTTTTCTACATCACTCTTATTTACCTGCCACAAGAATACCAGTCATCTGCATACAATAGGAGCTTATTTTTTACCACTGCAGACATGTCATTGACATAAATTAGATATAAAAGAGGGCCGAGTATGAAGCCTCGTGGAACACCGCATTATATATAGATGCAGAAGATGAATGTGTTCCTGAAATATCCACAAGCTGATGTCGGTTGGATAATAATCTATTATGGACGCAGCATAAACAGTCTAAAATGAAAACCAGCCAAGAAATGCTAAATTTAAAAGAATAAAGTTTTAGGAAAAGCAAAGTGAATTTAACTTACCCCAGACACTGCTCCACCACACATCCACAACTAATTTAATTCCGTGCAATTCAGTTTAGTTTAGCCTGTACTAATTCACCTGACCAGCCACATTATATTAATAACCAGGTTGACCAGCTATTTAAAACCTAAACTGGACTTTCCTTTGGGTCAGTCCACTTACTTTAGCCGATTACTGACCACCCTTCAAGAATATTGTCAAAAAAGCATACTGTATAGCAAGACAAAAGGACAGTGACTACTATGAAGGTTTATCTCTCTACCTCAATTTAAACCTACTCAAAGTTTAAATCTATCAATAAGAATATACACAGAGGATATACCCTGCGACAATGGCCAAAGGTTCCTGTGTCTATGTGCTATTTTTGAGAATTTAATCTATTTAATATTTACGACGTCATTATTTCTTACATGAATATTCATGGAGTAAATGGTTAAAGCTTAGCATATTGTCCATGGCACGTTGTGTATTGATTCCTCAATAATTAAAGGTGTTCAGAATATATGCAGTTTCAAAAATTAATTCATGATATGATTCATATGGTGTAAATTCTCGGACAACTGATCGAATAATTTCGTTGACTGTGGCGGAGTACAAGTTAAACAGGCCGGCGGTATTTCGGGATAAGCAGATATCTCGATGATTTAATAAACACTGACTTGCAACACCATCACTACAAGAATTTCTGGCAGGATTTTGAACATCAATCAGTCCTAAGCGATCCCTCTGATCTGGATCTTCACTATTAGCAAATGAAAGTATATGTGTATCTAAGGTTGAAACGGTTAACAACAGGAAACTTATCATTGCTTCGAAATTACATAACCTTTAATACGAGCAAGAAAATGTGCAAGCGTTTTCAAATGACAAATGAACACACTACGTTTAGCACACGTTACGTTTAAAAGTGTATACTATACACCTTTATAGCCGTTACTGAATTTTAAAACGAGAACGGGTACCTATCAAAACAAGTTCAAATTGGCATGTCACAAATATTCTGCCAGTCACCTTAATAATCCAATAATGCAAACTCGGGCAACCCCGTAACGAACGGTCGTCTGTGGAGACACACTAGACACACTTTTAACGATTGTTGCTGTTATGGGAACAACAAACAAAATCTGCCATATAAGATTAAATGCTAATTCTCTGCCATTGGTATTTCCGATGCAAAGTGTCTCATTTTAGTTTTAACTGTGAGACATATACAACCGTTAAGATGAAAATTGGAAGCCAGTTTGAAATTGAACGGAAAAGATATGAACTACAAGGTTGACTTTACATTCTTTGCATTCCAATCAATTTTACACACACACACACACACACACACACACACACACACACCGGCTCGTGGGTTATAAATAGTTATATATAGTCATAAAAACAAACAGATGTGTGACGACAAATGTGACACTATAGTTTTGTACACTGCAGTTATAAGAGATTTTAAGTGAACTGGTTTAAACATTTCGCCGCCAAATATGAATTGTTTCCAACCGTATGTATACAGATGTGATGCCGAGCTCATCAGTATTCAAATAGTTTGACACTGATTGTCATGTGTATATAAAAAAATGAAATAGAAATAAACTCCACTTTAAATCTGAAGCACTTTCACCCTGCATTTAACAATCGCCTGCCTAAATGGTTGTATATATTCTACTTTACTAAATGTCATGTTTATAGAGGTTGTTATGTACGGTGCTCGTGTTAGTTCTAAAAGGACAGGATACGAATAAACGCATGCTTTGGTCGAATAGTTTCTCATAAATTTAAAACACTACATCCGAAAAGACAAAATGCTACGAGAAATAAACAGATAGCTCTTGTTCACGTAGCTTGTTTTATCAAGGTATACCCAGATTTTAACCGCAGATACATAAATAACCTGAATTCACTTCACCTGGTAAATTACCAGTATGTATTGTACTTAAACGATAGAGAATAAATCACGTGAATAAATTAAGGATATACTTAAATGAAGGTAAATCAATTAGTCTAATGACCTTTCTCCTTTGGGTCCTTCAACAAACATATAGGTTTTGATAATATAAATGTTTTTATAAATTTGAAATCTAGCCATTTTCAATGCTGGACATACGTACATATGTCATTTACGAACAGTGTAAACTCAGGTGAGAGAATGCCTTGAAATAACCCTCTAAACAGGGTCTGCACGATGTTTGGTCTGGTGAAATTGCTTACTTGTTTCAGAAAAAACAGAACAAGTCTATACAGTATCTAAAATGGTTATGGTGTTCACGCTCTTTGTTCACACAAGTAATTGCTTGCTCATTTGTAAAACGAAATGTTATGGAAAACAGCGCCTTTATACCTGCTTTTCTCATTGTTTACTGGAAGAATATTTATGAAAGAAATAATGTCATCATGGCTACTTGATTTTGTATAATGTCGTAGTGAAAATTGTATGAGGTAAAGGTTTAAATCCGACTTACTCACTCACTTACTTTAATCGCTTTTTTAATTTATGTATCTTTTACAAAAAAAAAGAAACGTCACCACTAACATAATACGAATAAATGCTCCATACATACCGACTACCGAAAGAGATGGTTGATGATCCTCTTACAAGCTGAGTACTATTCCAATGTTACATTTAAAAGTTGAGTACTGGTTGGTGATCCATTTACAAGTTGACTGCTGGTTGATGATCCATTTACAAGTTGACAACTCTATGAGTAAACACATACGAGTAAGCGTAAATGAGTAAACGATGTAATTTCTAAATGTTAGCATTAGATAATGACCAACATTTCAAAAATTGTGAAAATATGCCGATGCGATGAGCCATTATTGAATATTCATACCGTATGTTTGTTTCCGTTCCGATAGTATAATGAATCTCCTGCATAATAGTTGATGCGTTCTTGTGTAGTATGTTTGTTTCCGTTCCGTTAGTATAATGAATCTCCTGCATAAAAGTTGATGCGTTCTTGTGTAGTATGTTTGTTTCCGTTCCGTTAGTATAATGAATCTCCTGCATAATAGTTGATGCGTTCTTGTGTAGTATGTTTGCACAATATCAATCATGTTCATGTATTGTGTAACACCATGCGTCGTGTATGGCGTGCCAAAGCCAATGGTCACCGTATCCGCCCTTAACAGAATTAGAAATATGTCATTGATGCTTTCATGCTGATGCTTGACACTTTTCTAACTAGTTGAATTTTCTAAATTTTCAAATATGCTTTATTGATATGCATGTAGATTCATAGCTTAACCCAGTTTGACTTTTTCGTCTTATTATTTAGTTTGATGGACCCTAGTGTACTGGGGTAACATTTCAAAACTGATTTTGAAGCAAACATTTCATTGTCTGATCAGATTAAACAATTAATACAAAATATATCATTTTAGTCTAAAGTAGGCATGTTTGGTATAGATTGATACGTGTTAAAAAATAGGCAACTGAAGCATTATACTCGTATACGTGCATTAGTCACATGTGGAAAACGGCATGTAGATATAGCAAAATTGTACCGCCTAAAGAAATATAACTTAAATAAATAGTGTGTATTGTATTCGGGTTAATAACGTTAAGACAGAATAATCTCTGATATAATAAAAATTCGCTCAACCTTAGACATTTTGTCAGCTTACGAGTACCAAGCAATGAACCATCATGTTGTCTTACGTTATAAAACCATATAAGACAATGTTCAATTTACAAACCGTTGTATGATGTTTACTATTATATCATGCATAACCAAATGAGCTAACGAATGAAACACGATATAAATTGATACAAAAATGTGAATATATGACAGAATATAGAACGGATAGAGAAGGAATGAGGCAAATGGCGCACACAATACATCTAAACCACTGTATGTGGGTAGTCCCAAACCAGGGCATGGTCAATCGGTGTAAACCCTTAATAAAAGGGTCTTTCATCAGAGAACCTCTGAAGGAGACATTCGATAAGTGGTTGGAGTGTAGGGCACTGCCACAATGAAAAGGTCAAGTAGCGCCGAAGGATGTTGAATATAAATAAATTATACAAGCACCGAACCACATAAAATCAAACGAAAAGCGTTCATAAACACACATCAAACACTTATACCATAAACATACACATATACCTAGTGGGGTGCGACTGGGTTGGCTAGGAATGTGTGGTGGGTTGGGTTGGGTGGTGGATGATAGGGTAGAGTAAGGTATGGTGCGTTATCCAGATCAAAATTGCGAAAAGGCCCTTTCAACTTATATCTGCTCTATTGTTTGGGAATTATGTCTCCCCCCCATATTTATATGGGGAGACATATTATTTTCGTGAGAGTTGTCTGTGTGCCGGTCTATCTGTCCGTCCGTCTGTCTGTCTGTCCGTCTGTCCGTCACACTTTCTTGTCCGGTCTATAACTTCAACATGCCTGGTGCCAGTTGATTGAAACATCATACATGGAAAGAACATAATGAGAGAAAGTATCATGCACAAGGTCCATAACTCTGGCTTCACTAATATAAGAGTTATTGCCCATGTAATTGTTTTCATATTTTTTGTCCGGACGTTAACTCCTATATGACTCAAGCCATTGGATTGAAACTTCATACATGGAAAGATCGTGATTAGAGGAAGTGTTATGCACCCGGTCCATAACTCTGGCTTCACTAATATTGGCGTTATTGCCCCTTGTAATTTTTTCACAAATTTTGTTCGGACGATAACTCCTATATGGATCATGCCATTGGATTGAAATTTTATACATGGAAAGATCATGATGAGTGGGGTGTCATGCACAATGCCCTTAACTCTGATTCCACTAATATTTGAGTTAATGCCGCTTGTATTTTTTTCACATTTTATTGTCCGGACGATAACTCCTATATGGCTCATGCCATTGGATTGAGACTTCATACATTTTAATAGCATGATGAGAGGACGTGTCATGCACTACGTCCATAACTCTGGCTTCACTAATATTGGAGTTATTGCCCTTTGAATGTTTTTCATAATTTTTGTCCGGAGGGTAACTCCTATATGGCTCATGCCGTTTAATTGAAACTTTATACATGGAAAGATCATGATGAGAGACTGTGACATGTCTAAGGTCTATAACTCTGACTTCACAAATATTGGAGTTATTGCCCCTTGTAAAAACTGTTTTGTCCGGACAATAACTCCTATATGGCTCATGCCATTGGATTGAAACTTCATACCTGGAAACATCATAATAAAAGAAAGTGTCATGCACAAGGTCCATAACTCTAGCTTCAATAAATTGAGAGTTATTGCCTCTTGTACATTTGTTTCACTTTTTCTTGTCCGGATGATAACTCCTACATGGATCATGCCATTGTATTAAAACTTCATACATGGAAAGAGCATAATGAGAGAAAGTGACACGAACAAGGGCCATTAATCTGTCCTTAATACTTTTGGATTTTGTGCCCTTTGTTACATTTTTGTCTGATCAATAACTCCAGTTCTACTGATGTGTGGGTTTGAGTGGTATGGGGTTGGGGCGACATCCGTTTTTGTGACAAAAACTCTAGTTAGAACAAACTTTCGTTATGTTCAAATATATCACATACTCGTATTTGCCATTGAATAAACAAAATAAACATAGGTCAAATACTCCTTTGGGAGCTCTAGGATCGTAATGTAATTATACTGTTTAGAATTATGTAGACATTTGTCACTCGGTCAACAGTTTCTCAAAAACATTAACCGAATCAAAGAATTTAACAGTGCACGAGATTCAAATTTAGGGATTAAAAAGACAGTTTATATTTTACACAGCGGGTGTAAAACATAAAGTCATCTGATTATAACCACCAACCAATCGTAAGTTAGTTTCGTCTTTTCACATACGATCTCTTTCGATCAGTAATTATTTTTAACATTGGACCGAGAGTTGTACTTTCACCTTTAAAATCTGCTATTCAAAATGTTTCGTCTATTCGCAAAGGGTCCGTATACAAACGACACAGAGTGTATCCGATTATCCAAAAGTGCTATGCTAATAGGTGCATATGTTGTAGTAACATTTCTTGTAATTCTACTATAAAATCAACAGTTAATGGCAGAACATTTAATGTCAAGATAAACTAAACGTTGATTGTACTACCATAAACGTTACCTATGTTTTAACTTGAAACGCGCCTAGTTGCTGTATACACTACGCAAGACTCTATTCAGGGAGCACTCATATCAATGTCGAAATCTTAAACTAAAGAATTTTTGTACCAACATTTAAGGAAGTCTGGCCATTCTTTTAAAGATGTTTTATTTCAACCCGTAGAGCATAAGGATGCTACTAGCAGTTTTAAATCGAAAGCTAGATCACATGGCATTCGTAAAAATGGTAACATTAAACGAAACTCTCGTATGAAGATGACTATTCTTGATCTACATACTTTATGTCTAACGTATGGTAAACGTGCAATGCTTTCTAGACTATCCTCCTTATCAATATCGTTATTAAAAGAAATTGACGAGTAAATATGGAAAAATAGTCAAACAGGGAGAGCCACACACGAAATGACACCGCACCAAACACCATCTAACAAGAAACGGTAAAGCCACAAGACAAAACATAACAGGACGCATACCAAGATGAAACACATTAAACATTAAGCATATTAAACAACAAAATTGACCGTAGGTTGAAAGCAGGAGTGCCGCCTTGGAACGGCCAGCAGCCAAAAAAAGGGCTACTGGGGGACTTAAACCTGGTTTACGGGTACCCAACCTCGTCCTTATCCCACTTTCACCGAAGTCAAAATGTAAATAAAATTCCCCCTCCAGACAACTCCACAACATGCATAACGATGTCTGCCAAAATGAAAATAATTTGAAAATAAACGTTAGAGGTAAACAAGCGACGTCATCATGTAAATGACGTCATAATTTAAAAGTACGGGAAAACTATTTGAAACACTTCTACACCGACATTTAATAAAAGATAAATCGCAAGAAGATACAATTACTAGTGGATATTAAGCATGCACAACTGTTTTGTTTGAAAAAGAATAAACTTGACATCGTAGACATGTACTCGATCACTATTCAGGTCAGAGCAGTTGTGGAGAAGTCATTTGGGGTACGACAGAACTGGCAAAATACAAATATCTAATTTCCTCCCTCCGTAAACGGGTTTAAGAGGGAATCTTCATAGAGTATTAAGCCTTTTCCGTCGTCGCACAAGCAAAGAGGAAAGCATAATGACCAACTGTATAGGGGTCGACCACCAAGCATGTAGTGTGCTGCAATATAGAGGGGTCATATCCCTTTTTAATGAATTGTTTTATACGTTTGACAAACAAAGTATCAAAATATGTGTGTCCAATAATTTTTCGAAGTTTGTAAATGACATCACCGTAAAACTCCGGATGTGAAATACCTAACTTAGGAATGTACGTAAATTACAATTGTATTTGCTGATGAGTAGAACATTACGGTGGTAAAATTTTGAAAATGTTTTGCGAAGTTTGTCATATCTGTAGCCCTGTTTTAGTAGTTTTTCAGTGATAATAAGGTTACGATTGTAACGATTGTTACGATTTAAAATCATTTTTAGATCAGATCCTCTCATAGGAACGGCTAGTTAGATACAAAGCTTTACTCTATATGTTTTCAGACCACACATTGACACATTATCTGAACAACAACGATTAGTTTTTTTTAAAACAAAATCCTTTTATAAATAAAGGTATTGATTTTGTTGACCTCCAAAGTATATTTAGTGCCAAAAATGTAATTGACACTATTCCTTAATAATTATAAAAATACAGAACCACCTATTATCTGCTACAATTATACCAAACCAATCAGAAATACAATTTGCAACTGTAATAACATTGTTTCCGACCTTAATATTAATGATAATATTTTGAGATTGCGCCACCTCAAACGTTTGCTATTCTCCGGCTGATCATGTGATTACTGGTTATTTCGAGAAAATTGAAGATACACGTCTACGATCCCTTCCGAATATAGGTCCCAAATATAGAATATCATCCTTGCTTGATTTTAATTCTTGTCGGGGGTAAGATTGCTGAGGCTTTACTAAATTTTAGTACTAAATGGTATCGAAGAGAACATGTTGATTTTAATGCTCTTTCAAATTGGAAAAAACTAATTCTTGACATAACTGACAAACGCATTTCATTTTATAGCTCTAATGAACACCTTCTTCCACCTATACCTAGAACTTCTTTTAGACATCTACAGGATTTCCATTCAAAATACGTAAATGTTCCTGCTGACAAGGCATCGAATAATGTGATTATTATTTGACGATTACATTATATCGTATTATATTAATATGTCTTAAAGCAGGAATTTATTAATACCAAGTCATACATTTTAGTTACAACTGACGAAAAACCATCGTTTCAGACCATGTCAAAAAGTTCGAACAAATTGGAACAGATATTAAATTACACAAACATAACTTAACTTCCTACAATGTATTGGTTACCATAACTACATGAAAACCTTATAAACTACTTGTACAACTACAAACTTGTCTATACTTTTGATATCTTGTTTAACGAAGATAAAAGCACAAATTCTATTGTGATAAGACTTATTAACGTACTAGAATAAATCTCATCTGGTATATCAAGAACTCTTCAAAAGTCTTATACAAACTTAAGAACAAAAGGTTTCTTGCTGTAACGACAAGCTACCGAGGGTGATACCTTAGGTCGCCAACCAACAACAAACAAGAAGTAAATTTAACAAATAAATCTATTTACAGAGATTTACACAAATATACAGAAAGTAGTCAAGAAAAAACTATTCCCTTAAATATTCGTGGCCACTAGCTAGTCACTGTCTCTTGCTGTCTTTAACTAAATACTACGCACACATGCGTATTCCAATCACTAACATCAGCTTCACTAGGGTGAAGCACTCAATATAGAGCTGCTTTCAACTCTTATCTCGCGTCTCTATAAACTCTTATCTCGCGTCTCTATAAACTCTTATCTCACGTCACTATAAACTCTTATCTCACGTCACTATAAACTCTTATCTCGCGTCTCTATAAACTCTTATCTCACGTCACTATACACTCTTATCTCACGTCACTATAAACTCTTATCTCGCGTCTCTATAAACTCTTATCTCACGTCATTATAAACTCTTATCTCACGTCACTATACACTCTTATCTCACGTCATTATAAACTCTTATCTCACGTCTCTATAAACTCTTATCTCACGTCATTATAAACTCTTATCTCACGTCACTATAAACTCTTATCTCACGTCACTATAAACTCTTATCTCGCGTCTCTATAAACTCTTGTCTCATGTCACTATAAACACTATAAACTCTTATCTCACGTCATTATAAACTCTTATCTCACGTCTCTATAAACTCTTATCTCACGTCTCTATAAACCGTTCCAATACCAACACTCGGATCCCGGGTGGTCACCGACTTCTACGCCACGAAAACCCCCGCAGAGTAGGTACACCAACGTGTATGGCCTCGGCAGATCAGAACATTCCTATGGCGTCTGCTGCGTGCCTGCCTCTGGATCTCAAGTAAGAACGACTACAACAATATGACCAGTATAAGTGTTTGCCTCATGTCGCGTTATGGGCTTCATTTACAACACATTTTCAGTCTCAGATACTTTTAATACAACACATTTCATACACTATAATACAGCACACATAATTAAAGTTCTATAACATGACTGCCCCTATTCGTTTCTGAGTTGATACTGGCGTATGCCTCGGCCAAGTATCTTGCGGTCCCTAACTCCCATAATGCATTTTAGATCTAATCTGCCCAACTGATCTAATCTAGACTGACTCTCCAACTGATCTCGACTCAAAGCTCCGAATGTCCATATTTGACAGTATATATCACTAAGCAAGGTGACAGACATTTCCTGTTTTTAGAGGAAGGTCTGATTCAATCTAACATATCAGGACAGTCGCTATAGCAATATACCCGGAAGCTATATAATTGTCAATCAGAGCAGGTCAATAAGTAACCTAACCAATTTCCTGGTTTATGTCTTACTACTACCCTGTGCCTATATTATGTTTGGATCCAAACCAATATATTGGATCCAAATCAAGAGGTTAAAAGTCACTACGTGACACTCGCCTCTTCCTTCATTTCAGATTTCATTGAGTCAACAATTAAATCTGATTAATACGTGTTTAGCTGTATCGCCCATGAAAATATAATATTGATATATTAATGTAAAATTTAAAACCCCATCACCACATATTAATTACGCAATACTGTATACAGTAACTCTCTATCGCTATGTTACGATTTACAAAATTTCTCAGGATTGTATAAGGCATTCACTAGTGTCAGTATTTAGCTTAAGGCTTCAAATGTCAGGTTCATAACACACAATAATTAACACACAGTTCAATAGTTCTTCTCACACAGGTGTAATTAACTGTTTTGTCTCTGTAATCCGTTGTGTGTAGGTAAATATTCAAGTTCACAATGTATTTCGCCTTTAAGCCACAATTTTGCCTTGTCCCTGAGGAGAGATCTGTATACAGTCTTTCTAACTTCTCATGTCTTCTGCAATGATAAAAATCAAAACAAGAAACAGTAACGTACTTATAATTTACATGACTTAGTTACTTAACATTCCATTTTACTCACTAAACTGACAGTCAAACTCAGAATTGATCGGATGCTCGTAACATCTCAATTAATTAACACCTTTCTTAATTAAGTTGAGTATAGGAAGTAATGGTGTTAAATGAGAACCAATTAATTTTGACACATTTGGCAGTTACCAATTGTCTTCTTTAAGCTGAGTAATGAGTTCTAATATCCGACCTAATTGATATTCTTTGCGTATAAATTCTCTAACTAACTGGTTATGTAGCATTAGCATTTTGACAGTGAACATATAAAGTCACATTGAATGGCTTTAAAACTGAACTAAAAGAATTAAATGGATTCTATACATGTAACAAGTAAGTAAATCTCTTATGAAATTAATACAATTACATAACTTCTACTAATGTCTGCTTGTCGTTTTCGGCTGGTCCTGCTGTGGGTTGCTACTGTTGCCATAATAACCGCTCATTCGTCCCTGGCTGTTTCGACTGGTTTCCCATGGTGTTTGCTTGTTGTTGTCATGGTAACCACGGACTCGACTTTAGCTGTCTGGTTCAGGTCTCTCTGGTTCCCACGTTCTGTGCCGATTCTATTCTGTCAGACAAGTCTCTTGTATATACACGCATGTGTATATGAATAAAACAATAGTCAATGTTCATATCTGGCTATTTACACAAAAGTTAATGACCACATTTATTTCACATATTGTCTCCAACTCAAACAGAGAGATTTTTCTCCGTTTAATTTCTCCTCTTCTATCTGGTGTCAAAGTCATTTTAACTCAACCCTTGAATGCTCGATGTAAGCACACCATAACATGGTCACCATTTGGAGAACTGTATCACCCGCTTGTGTATTTCATGGCATATCGATTATTAATAAAACATATTCCTATGTATTTACTCACTGTTAATAAAGATAGTTTCCGCCTTGAAATCTTTGCTTATGCAGAGGAGTACCTAGACCCAATTATTTCTCAATTCTTAACTTATAGCTACAACAGTCATTTAAAACAGCAACTTTATTTCAGCATCTTATTATTTTTATTGTTGATGCCCGCCCGAATTAACAATTAGCTAGTTAAGTGGTGGGTTTTATGACGTGCACTCTTGCATATTAATTATCGGTCAAGCTTATGGGTTACCTCATGGAAGTACACATTTTACCCGTACTACTGGTCACATGTCAGTCATTTACATATCAGTCCGGTCAATCTGTCATATACCGGCCCTACTAGATATGATTCCTTTTACATAACATCTATTTACACTATGTTGAAGTCTTATTTGCAAACATACACTCATTAATCCTACTTAGATATCTTATTCTATAGGGAATCTAATAGAACAGTGAGACAGGAGGCTAAAGCATTTTTCACAGTCTGCTTGGCAGGTTTCGCCTTTCGTTTACGCCTACATTTGGTTACAGTTGAGATAGCATCTATCTCCATGTCATCTGATTCTCTGTTGTCAGACATAACCCTTTGAGTCTTTAACTCTTCTCCTTCTGACCTATCAGATAGATTATCTGTTTCAGTGTCACCCCCAGCCTGATTCTGAAAACTTTTATTTCGCAAATGCTTATGCAGTTCTGCAAGGGGAATATTTTCACTATCACTAGAGTGATCATGTCTTTGACGCAGTTGCTTAGTTACCAGTGGCATTTTATGACCGTTGTCTGAATTTTCTGATTCGGACGTTGTTTCTGGTGCAAACGCTAAATTTGCCTTTCTAATCGGCCTTTCTGTTTGATTCTCAGGAATTTCCCAATTATCTATATTCGCATGCCTTATCTGGGAAGCGTGACATTTCACTGTTGAATTGTCAAGCTGGTTCTTGATCACATACGTCAAAGGTGATTTTTGCTGTATGATTCTATAGAAGGGTTTGAACTTACTCGCGAATTTATTGGTTCTTTGAAAATTCTTATAGTAAACAGTGTCTCCGATTTCGAAGGTTATATCTTGTGCGGTGCGATTCGCATACTGCGCCCGCTTTCTCTTTGATTTCTTTAACTGCGCCCTAACCTTTAGAAATGATTTGTGCTGTTCTTTAACATTTTATAAGCTTTGAGACTTATTAAACTCACACCAGCACCCGTGTCTACCAACGCCCTGAAGTTTTGTCTGCCCGTTCGTATTAAGCACGAAGCAGGATTTCCGCATATGTTAATTGTGTATGTTTGACTGCTTTTAGTACTTTCTCCAATGACTTCATTTTGAAGAAAGTTTTCCCGTTTAAAGATTTTCTATTGCACCTCGGTCTAAAAACTCTAGGCTTTCTACAAACCCGCTTGATGTGACCTTTTTTCCCACAATTCCAACATTTAAACTTAGGCCGCCATTTATTTTGCATTTGTCTCTCTCTAAATCTCTTATTTCTTTGCATTGAGAACATTTTATTGCTTTTAATCCTATGTCTACAGTCATCAACAATATGTCCAATGTTCCTACAGTGTGTACAATATTGTCTGGGTTTTAAACTACCAGTTTTCTTTGTTCTCATTTTAATTGTCGGTCTGAAATTCGAGTTTTGTTCTGAATTGTCTCTTAATTTGACCCTTTCTCTAACTGTTATCTCATTTGCAGCAAACGTAACCGCTTTTTCAAAACTCTGAGGTTGTAATTTCATAACTTCAAATTTTATATCCTTTTCTGCCAGGCCATCAATAAAAAACTCTGTTAACTGTGTTTCAATGATTTGCAATTCTCCATTAACGTTTTTGTAAGCCTCTTTTGCCAAATTCCAAATTCTTTCTGCATAAATGTAAACATTTTCTCCTGCATATTGCTTAATTTTACCGAGTAATTTTACACAATAGTGTGCGTCATGAACCTCACCAAATCTTGCTTCCAAATCATTTTTCAAATCTTCCCACTTTGCTTGTGGATTTTTAGTCAAATATCTCTGAATGTAGTCGCTAACGATATCTTTACTTGTTTGAAAGGCTGTTAATTTGAGCTGATTTCCATTTAAACCATATACAACCCCATACTTCTCAATTTGCTTCACCCAGTTTTTAAACAATTTTGAATCCCCGTGAAAATTAGGTACATTCTCTGCAATACTGCAAGCATTTAAAGACGTGGAAACATTTTGCAATAATTTTGAAATATTCTGATCTGCCATTTTAAAACCCAAATGAGTTTAACAGTACTCACGATTTTCCAGTTTTCCTCCTTTCTCATCGTATATAGTGGTTTGTACTCGCTTCGAATCCTGGTCCAACGGCTCCATTTTTATACGTGTCGCGTTATGGGCTTCATTTACAACACATTTTCAGTCTCAGATACTTTTAATACAACACATTTCATAAACTATAATACAGCACACATAATTAAAGTTCTATAACATGACTGCCCCTATTCGTTTCTGAGTTGATACTGGCGTATGCCTCGGCCAAGTATCTTGCGGTCCCTAACTCCCATAATGCATTTTAGATCTAATCTGCCCAACTGATCTAATCTAGACTGACTCTCCAACTGATCTCGACTCAAAGCTCCGAATGTCCATATTTGACAGTATATATCACTAAGCAAGGTGACAGACATTTCCTGTTTTTAGAGGAAGGTCTGATTCAATCTAACATATCAGGACAGTCGCTATAGCAATATACCCGGAAGCTATATAATTGTCAATCAGAGCAGGTCAATAAGTAACCTAACCAATTTCCTGGTTTATGTCTTACTACTACCCTGTGCTTATATTATGTTTGGATCCAAACCAATATATTGGATCCAAATCAAGAGGTTAAAAGTCACTACGTGACACTCAGCTATAACACTAATTAAATAATAAATACTGACAGCCTTATATTTGCCTCACGTACTAATTACAGCAAATCTACTATTCACAAGTCATATACATGCCCGTATGTCATACACATATAGATCCATAACTGCATATTAAGCCACTATGCCAATTAAGTCTAATACTAATAACAGCCACGTTCTACCTCGCCTATGTACACCAGTGTGGTGATACACAGTGATGTTCCACACGCATTGCCCACACGCGACAGTGGTACAATTATTAAATACACGTGCTGCTTACAGCTCCGTGAATATTATAAAATTCAAATAAATATGAAATGCAAACTTAACAAAAACATGATTTACAATCAAAACCCTTTTTCAAGCTGACACTCAAGGGAAGTAATAAATACCCGTCACACAAGGGAAGGTAATAAAAATGACCGCTTCAGATGGTAGCCCTCCAAAGGCAAGACTAACTCTTCGAAAGCACTAATTTGCTAAACCTTTTAGTGGCTGCTTAATACAGACATACTGTATACACAAATTGACTTTCAACAATGATAAACAAAAACTGCTTCCCTGCTCAAACTTTGCAACGTAAAAAAATTTAGCATTCAGCCTAACGAGAGACGATATAAAAAGATAGACAGCAATTTAAACAAGTATTCGTTCACGCCTCCGCTAAATTCTCTGCAAACCGTTTAGAGTAAACTGGCTACTCGGTAAAACTTTTCTCTACCAAATCTCACTGCTGTTAACAGCGGAACCCAGCAGGAAAAAACAACCTTTCTCGCTAAAGTAACAGGAAAGAAATAATCGAAAATAAATATTAAAATCTCACCCATCTGCCGTTTATAGGGGACACTCAATTCCTTAGCGCTACCTGTCAGTCAGAGCTGTATCAGTGTGTGTGTCGAAATGTCCCTGACTACAAGTCCAAGTATACCTAAACCTAGTTTGAATATCACGTGCATAAAGAAAACAAGATTTAAAACGTCCAATCACTGAATCGCATACCTAAATCGTCTGATAACTGACTTGTGCAAAATAGAAAAACTGAGGCCAGTCATGCCAAAAACCTATGTCTAATATAACTGACAAAAATCTAAAATCTTTATTACTGCATCAATTTAAGTAAAATAAACATGTACGTACACAGAACAACCTATGCAATAGCACCATACACTAGATCTTATGCGTACGTGTACTTTTACTCAGTAACTCATTTTAAATCTAGCTGACTTACATAATGTTAGCTATCAACCTGCTATTCAAAGCTAAATACAACAATAATTACAAAATGTATCGGTTGACTCGTGACACTTGCATCCACTGTAAGCACATATGATTTGTTTCTACTTTGTACACAACCATTCCTCATGTTCACCCTTACATTTATGTTTGTCTGGTGTTTTTGTATGTGTGCGTTTGTTCATGTTTTGAATTCCATCTCGTTGGTGGTGCGTGCATGCGTATGTCTGTGTATCTGTGTCTGTGTTTCTGTATGTGCATGTGTATGTATGTGTATTACTTGCTTTATCTGTCAATGTTTTGGTGGTGGTTGCATCTTTTTTGTGGCTTTGCTTGCTTGACTTTAATACTTATTCATTAATTAAAGATAAACTTACTAACTTAATCCAGAAAGTATTTGCCCTAGAAAAAAACATCATTTCTGGAATGTAGTGCTGAAAAAGCTTTCTTAAATGACGCGCATGGCATATTTGTACGTTTTAGGAATGCTATATGCCGTTAGGTGATTGGTATTCCTATGAGTACGAATTGTGCACCACTGGTCGCAGAATTATTTTTGTACAGCTATGAGAGAGATTTCATGTTACGTTTGAATCCACAATCACAAGAAGATGTTATAAAAGCCTTCAATGAAACTTCTCGATATTTGGATGATATTTTTAACTCAGATAATCCTTTCTTGGATGTTCTGTTTCCTACAGTTTATCCAAAATAACTCAAATTTAATTAAGCTAACTCTTCCGACACTAATACAGCTTTTCTTGAATGGAATGATTTCTTCTTAAGATATATGACAAAAGAGATAATTTTGATTTTAATATTGTACATTTCCCTCATCTTCAAACATATTCGTTTTGCTAGAGCTTGTTCATCTGTTGACGATTTTAACAGTCGAAATTTCATGTTAGCTAAAAGCTGCTTAAGCAAGGATATAGATACCATAAACTGAGAACAACTTTCTCTAAATTTTATTTATCGAAATCTCTCACTTATTGGCAAGTACAAATGTAATCTCAAGGCGCTCCTGCGATACGGTATTTCACAACCTGAATTGTATGGTGATGTGATTTACAAACTTCGTAAGATTATTCGACATACCAATTTTCTTACTTTGTTCATCCTATAGTACAACAACGTACTTCATGTCTGGTTGTCAACCCTTTTACAGTTGGCAATCACTCTGCCCTCTTTGTATGTACGCCGACAAGAAAGGTTTAGTACTCCATGAAAGCGACCTCTTAAATCCGGAAACGGAAGGAGGATGTCGGATATCTGTACTCGTTTTTGTCGTACCCTTTATTACTTTTCTACATTTACTCTGCAGCTCAATCATTGGGTACACTAGCGATATGTGGATACAGTTTGTTTCACTTAAATATGTTTTGGTTTAACATGCACTTTACCACTGTATTTGTCAGTGTATTTGTTGTTGTAGATTAGTCGGAGAGGGAATACGTTTATTTACACTGTTAATCTTTTAGGGTGGTGATTCAATAAGTGTGAGGTTGGGCGCCCCTAAACCGGTTTAAACCCCAGTGACTTTTGTCACTGAACGTTCCTAGGCGGTACTTTCATCTTTCCCCTATTGATTGTTTGTATTGTGTTTGTTCGTCTCTTTATGTTTTTGGTAGTTATGTACATTTGCTGTGATTCTTGTGTTGCTGTTCGGGTGGCTGTTTGTTCTGTATGTGGTGTTTCTTGCATGCCTCATATTTGTACTTTTATGGCTTCCTCACATGGAAGGTCCGAAGCGGATGATCGGGTCTACGTGAGTGTAAGTCAGTGACTATGACCTCACGGTAACGGTAGTCCCATGCATAAAAGGAATACAACAGAATGTATAACACTATTGACCATGGCACGTTACTTTATATGAGAAAGTAGTTAAGTCAAGCAGGAAAAGACATACAAAACACAACCAACACCAAAACACCAACAGAAAGCAAGCAACACACCAACACCACCAAACATACTCACGCGACATCAGTCACAATTACACTCAAAGTACTGATAGTACTGAAGGAGTCTGTGTTGTTGGAAAGAAAACGTGTTCAATACAGTAGAACCTCTCTAAATCGGACAAAAATAAACATTAAGACTGGGCGTTAACGACTGCTATATGCTGACAAACAATACAAAAAGCTCCTGCAGAAGTTTCCGTATCGCTGTTAGCCTGCATCAAACAGCCTTCTGTTATGAATCCTCGAAAATGTTTATTTTCTGTTCAGTCTAGAGAGGTATTATTCTATTTGGGTGGTTTGTTTTGCGAGTTATTTTTTATGTCTCCAGACGTTGAAATCTTATCTGAAGGTAGTTGATGTTTTGCATGATTAATGTAAATATTTCAAACGCAATTTCCAAATCTGAAATACAAAACATTCAAGGCATAAGTTGGACAGTGTCAAGAAATATTGATCTTCCGAAAAACATTATATAAATATATTCATGTATATACAAAAATAAGTTTGAAATTAATTAAATATTGGAACCTCACAAACAATACAAGTAGATAATCAAGAATGTTTTGTTTTGTTTTACAATCTATAATGGTATACTCAGATGTTTTGAACAGCTTCAGGTCATCTGAAATTGTTCATAGATTTTGAAATGGGAGAAAAACAAAGAGTACATGTAAATGTATTTATGATGGACATTTTATTATAGACAAGGGCAAGAAAAAGTACAAAACAGCAAATAAACATATATTGCAAGTAAAGCATCTGTTTGAATGTAATTAAAAAATGTAATCAAATGTTAAATCGAAACATCGTTGTATTTCCCCTTTTACTCGATTTTTGTAAAACCTCTGTTGAACAGCCATTCAGATGTTAATTGATAATTCCTTATGACAGGTGGTACTTGAATGCAAATTGAAAAGTTTCGAAGGATCACAACGTTTTTAGATGCATTAGGCTGTCACTGTAATCATAGTCATCATGGTTGAAAACAAGTGGCTGTTCAATAAAGGTTATTGAAACATTAAATGGAATCATGAATAGTAACTCTTACATCTAAACTAAATAGCTACACTACATATGCTACAGAAACATTGACAGGCAAACCATATTTCAATAATAATGTTCAGCTATGCTTTAGTTTTCAACTTTAAGACATTTGCAGGGTTTCACAATTTGAAACAAGAGGACCATGATGGCCATAAATCGCTCACCTGGTTACTATAGACTTATGCATACACTGTATTTATATGTAAAATAATTCAGCTTCAGATTGGGGCCAATATGAAACCAAGGGCCAAATTTTTAGGCCTGGATGTTAAAATTTGAACAGTCTTAATAAAGAAACATTAGGTGATGCTTCATATAAATTTCAAAGGTCTATGCCTTACAGTTTCGGAGAAGAAGAATTTCAAATACTTACAAAAAAAAACGATAAGCCATGGGGCGGGGCCACTTTTGGCCCTGGGGTCACACTTTGAACAATCTTGGTAGAAAATCATTAGACGACGCTACATACCAAATATCAAAGGTATAGGTTTTACAGTTTCGGAGTAGAAGTTTTTTAAGGATCTTCCTATGAAAAACTGATAAGCCCGGGGCTGGGCCAGTTTTAGTCCAGGGGTAATAATTTGAACAATCTTTGTAGAGGACTATTAGATGTTGCTAAATACCAAATATCAAAGATCAAGGCCTTAAGGTTTCAGAAGATGATTTTTAAAGATTTTCCTATTAAAAACTGATATTCTCCGGGAGGGGGGCAATTTTTGTTCGGGGGTCATAATTTAAACAATATTTGTAGAGGGCCAACATCCCAGATATCAAAGGTCTAGCCCTCACGGTTTTAGAAAAGAAGATTTTTTAAAGATTTTCCTACCTGTATGAAAAACTGATAAGCCCCGGGGCGGGCCATTTTTGGTCCGGTGTCATAAATTGAACAATTTTTCTAGAGGACCATTAGATGATGTTACATACCAAATATCAAAGATCTAGGCCTTACGGTTTCAGAGCAGAAGATTTTTAAAGGTTTTCCTATGAAAAACTGATATGCCCCGGGGCGGGGCCATTTTTGGTCCGGGGTCATAATTTGAACAATCTTTGTAAAGGGACATTAGATGGTATTACATACTAAATATCAAAGCTCTAGGCTTTGTAGTTTCATAGAAAATGTTTAAGTAAATTGTTGATGACGCACGTACGCACGACGCCAGAGACAGTCCGCTCACAATACCTCACCTGACACTTTGTGAGCTAAAAACTAAACTCATCAAGTCAGGCTAACAGTACAGCAAAACAGTTGCCAACATATTTTTGAAACCGTTCCATTCTCATTCAACCACATCCTATGCTGTGTCCATTACTATGTGTCGTTTTGTTGAGTGGGTTCTAATTATGGTCACACTATTGGGACTGACCCAGAATAAGGAAGTAAGCATTTGAAGGGAATTTGAAGTGTTATGCTTTCATATTAGTTTTGCATGGCTAGTAGGAATGAAGTTCTTCAGCCCTGCATTGCATATATAGTGTCCTTAGATAAGTTGTTACACAGTAAAGGTTGCAACTGATCTATCTTTTAAGTGTATGTTAGGCAAATTATTGAAACAAAACCATGAACTGAAGAAAGAGCAAACACGTTTTTCAGAAAAATGATGTTGCAGCAATTCAATAGAATTAAGTTACAATATAGTTACAATCTTTTAACCCATTCCTATATATGCTATTCAACCTCTATGAACGAATCTACTGAAAAGAAGCACTTACAAGAAAAAAGGCAGATTTTAAACCATTGTGATAAATAGAGCATTTGCTCCTTTGCTCTATTTATCACAAAGGATGAAGTCTTGAACACTAGTCTTGACATTAAGTAAAATAACGTCTTTTTATATCTAATTATATATACTATTGCATTAAACATGTTACATGTTTATATAAATACACTATATACATTGACATATTATGTTATACAATGATTATCCATGTTATCCCTTGTTCATAGACATAAAATGTTTATCAGACACTATTTGAAGTTTTTACTTAACCCTTTCCTCCATAAAAACGCCTTTCTACACCTCTGTTAAAGTCACTTTTTGAAACTACATTTATTGTGATAAATAGAGCATTAATTGCTCTATTTATAACAATGGTTTCAGAACAACAAAATTCTAAAATGTTCCTTTTCTCTAGTTGATGCTTCTTTTCGGTAGATTTATTCAAAGAGGTTGGATCTAAAAATAGCCTATGAGGGAATGGGTTAAACAATTAATTCTGTCCGCATTATCAAGCACTTCACTGCCACAGCCTTAATTGTATATTCTTATCTACAGTGCTTTTATTAGCAAACAGAGTAGACCTTAGTCAAGGAATTATCATAGGAGATGTATGATATTGATGTACCTTTTTTGTAAATACTTAAAAGGGATGTAAATGTTAATGGGATAAGGTTACTAAATTTTACTGACATAGCATCATACATTAAAAACAAGATTCAAGTATTGGTGAAGCACCAGGGTCCATAAACCAATGCCCTTTTCAACAAAAATTACTGTGCCCTCATCGGATCCTGGGGGAAACACTAACTTAAATGTACATTCTAAAATGATTAAAAAAGATATTCAGTTCTTATATATGTACATGTATATCGCCATCTGGTTGTCAGTCCACTTCCTTGTATACCACTCATGAATACTATGTTAACCCTTTACTCCATAAATACGCAGGGTTGGTGGGTTAATACCGGCCATTCTACACCTTTGCAAACAGGGTAGACCCACATTAGACATCTCCTATACAGAGCTCCAGATAAGATGCATAATTTACATGTTCAAGAATAACTCCTTTATTTCTCCACCAAACCTTATACTGTGACCTCTCTTCAGAAATCTTCTCGAAGAGGCAATTCTAAAGCGTGGTCACAGTGTAGGGTTTGATGGAGAAATGACGATTAAATTAGTATTTGGAAACACACCCTTATCTGTAGTTATGCCTGTAGGAGCCGTCTGATCAGGATATGTTCTATTTGCTTATGACATAATATACATCTGGCTCTACAGTTTCTGTTATGGCCAAAATGCCCTGTCTTAATAATGCCATTGCAAAAACTCAACTCATTAATATTCATGATATCATTATTTCTTACATGAATATTTATGGAGTAAAGACTTAACTGCTATGATCAAAATTTGATCACTATGACATGTCAACTCTGGTTTAACAAACTGAGCATCATCTATGGGGATGACCAGCAAATACTGACTGCCTGTATCCTAAGCAGTTCAGTATAGGTTCATTCTGAGACATGTTTGTTGCTCATTTTACAAAACTTTAGGATAGCTTCTGATAGTCCTTTCTGCTTTTTGATATGTCCAAGTTGTTGAAAAACACCAAGCTTCAGAGTACTGCCAGCATGTCCAATATATTCTACTTTCCGTTTAGAATCACCATCATACTGTCTTTGACCAAATTGTTTTGCAATAAACTGGTACATGTGAAAAAGTTGTGACTCGAAAGGGAATTGAACCCAGGGCCTTTGGCTTACCATGCAAACACTCAACCGAGTGTACTATCAAGTCACACAGTCTAAAGCTTTTCAATGTTCCACCACTATCTTTAACCAACTAGAGATCTTCACTTCATCTGGAGATCAGCAAACACTGGCTGCTTGTATCTAAAGTATTTCAGTAGATTTTAATAATTCATATACCTGTGAATACCACATTCATCAGTGAAAACTGTGAAAACCGGACCCTGTGTAAACCGGTATACTCTCGAAACCGGCTGATTTGTCCGGTCCCGACTTTTTTCCTTCTTTTCCCATTATGAAAATCCCTTTAAAAACCGGACCCTGTGAAAACCGGATACCGGACGGGTCTCGCCAAATATTTGTCTCATTTCAACCCAAATTCACCTGTGTAAACCGGATGCCAAAACCCAGCTGACCGGAACCTAATTTGCTGACTGGCCTCTCAGCACGCTTACGCGACATGACACCTCGCGCCATTGTTTACACGGTGCAATTATCAATAGTCGGGATTTACGGTATGGCTAGGCATAAAATCCTGACCAGTTAATGAATAAGGGACCGAATGGAAAACTGTAAAAACAAATAACAGTAATGATCGTAGCTACATCAAATCTTACCTGCACTAATCTTGGAACAAACTTTTGTTATTAATCAACAACAATTACAAATCCATTAATGATTTTATTTCACTTTCCTAGCCCTTCTGATGCTGGCACACACAAGAAAAACATCTGCTCACATATTTTGAAATCTTGTCCATTTTTCCCTTAATCCAGGTGAATGATTGTTAAAAGCTATCACATTCGTACTTGGAGTGACCTCGAGTTTAAATTTGCAACATCCTGTAACCCTTTGCCTGTTACGAAAGTTTGCACAATCTTCTTTATTAAAACTTCACAAATTCGCTTATATTTCTTGTAGAAATGTTGACTAAGTTATCATCATCAAACATCTTGGATCCAGATCGGTTCCGAGTTACTCAGCGTCTCATCCGGATCAAGTTTGTTTGCATACATGACATGACGCTCGCGACCAGCAGATTAAGAGTTAAACGTGTCTCATTTAACCCTGGCTACCACACCCGTGTGTAACACAAGTGAAAAAATCAAACAAGATAGGTTACACGTTTACAGATGCGTATGTGATGCTGGACGTGAATTAAACACACACACTCATGTATGTTATTATGTCCAAGGAATCATTGAGGAATACCTATGCACCAAAAGTCAGTAGAATATGTGTGCAGTTCATTCTTTCTTTATTTTTCTTTTGTAAAAATGTCTCCTCTTACTTTCGTCGTAATTCAGATCAGTCGAATATTTGTTACATCTAGTTGCACATTAGGAATTTCATAAGGATGGGTGAATTAAAACTGAACAGTACACACACTTTACTGGTTTTATCGGCAAAATTTCGAACCTGAAAAAAAACCGGTCGCCTCTGAAAACCGGCCGATCGATATGTCCCCGAGGGGGTCCGGTTTTCACAGGTTTCACTCTATCAAAAAGTCAGCACCAGTTGATCAAGTTTTCATAAATGTACTTAGATGAGAAGTCTTGTCTGGCTGTTGATAAAAATGTTTCATCGATTCGTTCTTGGTGACAATTACTGTATTTTCATCAATTCGGTATTGCTTTGTGGCGACAATTACCGTATTTCGAAATCGAAAGCTCTTTGTCAATAAAGCAATATTATTCTACGTTTTTGTATCAATTAAAGCAAAGTTGGATCTGTTAGAAAACTGGCATGTCAGGTTCCTGCTTGTTTGGAATCTTGTTGAAATTACTGTCCCCTGCAAATAAAATTAATTTGTATGATTAAAATATATTTCTTAACCCCCTACACCATAAATATTCATATAACAAATAAATAGAGGTTATTACATAGGTGACTAGGGTCTCAGTGATATTGGCCTGTCACTTTGAGATTGGCCCTAGGGACTATATCAAGGTAAGGGACTATATATCACTCTGCGGCTATAGTCACCTGTGTAATAACCTGTTTATTACATTTGTGGATAAAAAGGGATCTACCAGGTGCAATAATTTCTCAAAGGATTGAAAGAATCAGACGTTAATGAACATTTAAGGAATTTCAGGGAATGGGTATTCTGACGTCAGTTGGATGACGTCAACATGACCGTGTTTTTTATTATTAAAAAATGCATAAATACTTAAACTGCTCTGATCTAATATTTCGACCACTAAGGGCCTTTGTCAAAGAGTATCATGTCAAAATACACGTCACATTTTTGTTACATGCATTCAGCCATAAAATCAAAGAGAATAATGTTGATCCAGCGTCGTCATGGTGACATTGGGTTGTTTTTTAAAATGTCATGACGTCATCAAAATGACGTCATCAAATGACGTCATGGGTGCAACGACGTCATGCATGCATTAGCGCATTATCCTCTTTGATGTTACAGCCAAATGGTCTGTAGGTTCTCAGCCTCCATATCCAATCAGTTTCATGGATCTGTCTTTCAGTTCTACATGCATGGAACATCCGTTTCAAAACTACAAATCTCACATCATCACTGCTATGACCACCGATTCCAAAATGTCTATTTATTGGCTTCTCTCTCTCATGCCTCACATCACTCAAATGTTCTTTCATTCTCTCCCGAATTTCTCTCTCAGTTTCACCGACATACACCATTATATCGCATTTACTGCATTTAATTGCATATACTACATTTCTTTCTCTACAGTTAATATTAGTTGACACATTGTAAACTGATTGCCTATTTGTGTCACTTATACTTGACATTTCAAGAATACTGCAAGTAGCACAACCCTGTGAACAGACTGTATTTCTTGGTCTAACAATCCTGTTAGTTTTTGAATGCACCAGTGTGTCACATAGATTTTTATCACGCCTGAATGCTACGATTGGCAGTTGTTGGAATACTTCTTTAAGCCGGTCTGATTGATGCAAAACTTTTGAATGTTTGTTTACAATGTAATGTATATTCGGTAGCAGATTTGAATACGTCAAAACTAAAGGGACCCTATTCATTTTCCTGTTAGATCTAACTGTTTGTTTCTTTACTAATGTGGCAGATCTGTCAAGTTTATCCACCCTTACCAACTGATTTTCTATCATCCTACCACTATATCCTCTCTTCCTTAACTGACCCTTGAGTTTATTTATTTCTCTAATATAGTCCGATTCTCTTTCACATATACGCTTAATTCTTAGTCCCAAACCATATGCTATGCTCCTTTTTGTACTAGGAGGATGGCAGGAAGAATTATTAAGGTACAGCTGTTTGTCTGTTGGTTTTACATAAAGATCTGTGTATATATGACCATTGTCTATTTTAACTAGAGTATCCAGAAATTCTATCTGATCCAAACCATATCTAAGCTCTATACTAATATTCGGGTGAATACTGTTTGCATGTTTCGCAAAATCTTCCAGTTCTTGAACTGTACCATCCCAGATCCCGAAACCATCATCAATGAATCTCTTGTAAAACATTGGCACTTTTTTGTGTGACATCAATTCTTCATCCCATTTCCTCATATATGAACAAGCAAAATTCTTTCCTAATTTTGAACCAATTGCCACCCCATCTTTTTGTATGAAAGTGCTATCTCCAAAAGAAAATGTGTTGTTGTCTAAAACTGTTTGAATCATCTTAAGAACATTTTCTGTATCAATCAACGGATCACTTCTGTTTGCAAGACCTTCCATACATGCATCTAGTCCCTCTTTCTTTGGGACTGATGGATACAACTTTGCTACGTCAAAACAGAACAAAATGCAATTTTCTGAAAGTGGTTCATTAATCTCTTTTAATTTGTTAATAAAATCAGTTGTATCCCTGATGTAGCTGGGTGAAGTTTCAACAAATTCACTAAGTTCATGCTCAGCAACCTCAGCTAACCTCTCAGTGGCAGTACCCATGCCACTAACTATTGTTCTAAAAGGAGCAGTTGGTTTGTGGATTTTAGGGTTCCCTTTCAATTTACCTGGTCTGGAGTACTTTGGGATAAGATACTGTTTCATTTCTTTTGATATGGCACCTTCCCTAAACATTTTGTTTACTAGCTTTTTCACTTCTTTCAGGCTTATTTCAGTTCGGTCACTATTAGTTGCCTCATACGAATCACTTGTTAAAACCTCTTTTTTCATTGACTCTATGTATACTTCCTTATCTAAAACAACTATACCTGAACCCTTGTCTGCAGGTCTGATCACTATGTTTTCATTGTGCAAAAGTTCATAAAAAGCTTCTTTCTCATCTTTCGATATATTTAGCTGACTATTCTTTTTCAAACTATTGACTATGTCATTCTTAACCAGTTCTATATATAGGTCAAGATGCCTGTCCCTGCCTGAATTTGGTGTGAAGTTTCTATCTTTCTTCACTTTAAATTTATCACTAATATGATCATTATCGTCATCATGTAGATCTACACTATCATTTTCAAAGAAATACTCTTTCAGTCTCATTTGTCTTTCCCATTCAGAAAGATCTGATAACAGTTTTACCTTGTCTATTTTTGTCCTAGATGGTATAAATTTTAAACCCTTTTCTAAAAGTAATTCTTGTGCATTAGTAAGTGGGTAGCTAGACATGTTAATAACTGATGTATCCTTATTTCTTTTATTTTCTGTAATGTTTTTGGTTGCATAATCAGACTTAGAACGACTCTTGACACTAGAAAATTTCCTTTTGCCCAATCTTGTTTTTATTCTAGAAATTTCCGGTGGCATAGTGGTTTGGCTTTTTGTCTCCAATACATCATATCCTTTTCCTGCAAAAACTGAAATTTCTGAAGCTGTAGGATTTTCAAACCAATCTACTGAAATGTTGGGGTTGTTACTTCCTGCAATTGGATTAACATTTGGCAAAGAACTATCGGTAACAACTAAACTAAAATGGTGATTTTCAAGAAGAAGACTTACCCCTCTGTTTCCACTCTCACACTTCTCATTTACAAACCTGTGCCAATTATTGTATTTCCTATCATATGTCACGATGATAGGTATGCAATATAAATCAGTAGCAGCGTGAAGTTCTGCCTCAGTAGCCCACGATGATACTCTGCCATCAGTAAATAACTGATTTCTGATATGAGTTTCAATATCATCGTCTACCAAGTGTCTGTATGACTGCTTATTCACATGCATGAAATTATTCAGTTCCTTTCTGATGGTCTCGTGTTGAAACTGAGTTCCATAGAAATACTGACTTAAACACCTATAAAAACAATTGCCATCCTTCACAATATTAACAACTCTGTATCCTGGCTCTGAGGTCGATGCATGATTGAGTTCCTGCAAAGAATGCCATTTTTTGACTTAACAACGTCCAATCTCGCCTTTTCTCTTATCTTCCATGCATTGATCTCATCTCCAGAAACAGAATCAATTACACTAGATAGCTTTTCCACTTCCGATCCAATCTCCAAAGATTTCCTTTCACATGCTTCTCTGACAATTTCCATCAGTTTTAAAGAAGCATCTTCCTTCACTTTCCTACAACACTCGAATTCCTTTTCACTAGCATCCATTTGCATATCCCACTTTACCCTGAAACCTTTCGGAATTATAGAGGCTCGACTACAACTCGATAGAAACTCCAAATGACTTTCATATCGAAGTTGTTTTTCCACAGCATTCCTCAACAATCGTGCTTTATCCATGATATCTCCAAGGAGCACAAATTCACAATGAAGTAAATATTCCAAAATAGGGAATTAATATAATACATAAATACTTAAACTGCTCTGATCTAATATTTCGACCACTAAGGGCCTTTGTCAAAGAGTATCATGTCAAAATACACGTCACATTTTTGTTACATGCATTCAGCCATAAAATCAAAGAGAATAATGTTGATCCAGCGTCGTCATGGTGACATTGGGTTGTTTTTTAAAATGTCATGACGTCATCAAAATGACGTCATCAAATGACGTCATGGGTGCAACGACGTCATGCATGCATTAGCGCATTATCCTCTTTGATGTTACAGCCAAATGGTCTGTAGGTTCTCAGCCTCCATATCCAATCAGTTTCATGGATCTGTCTTTCAGTTCTACATGCATGGAACATCCGTTTCAAAACTACAAATCTCACATCATCACTGCTATGACCACCGATTCCAAAATGTCTATTTATTGGCTTCTCTCTCTCATGCCTCACATCACTCAAATGTTCTTTCATTCTCTCCCGAATTTCTCTCTCAGTTTCACCGACATACACCATTATATCGCATTTACTGCATTTAATTCCATATACTACATTTCTTTCTCTACAGTTAATATTAGTTGACACATTGTAAACTGATTGCCTATTTGTGTCACTTATACTTGACATTTCAAGAATACTGCAAGTAGCACAACCCTGTGAACAGACTGTATTTCTTGGTCTAACAATCCTGTTAGTTTTTGAATGCACCAGTGTGTCACATAGATTTTTATCACGCCTGAATGCTACGATTGGCAGTTGTTGGAATACTTCTTTAAGCCGGTCTGATTGATGCAAAACTTTTGAATGTTTGTTTACAATGTAATGTATATTCGGTAGCAGATTTGAATACGTCAAAACTAAAGGGACCCTATTCATTTTCCTGTTAGATCTAACTGTTTGTTTCTTTACTAATGTGGCAGATCTGTCAAGTTTATCCACCCTTACCAACTGATTTTCTATCATCCTACCACTATATCCTCTCTTCCTTAACTGACCCTTGAGTTTATTTATTTCTCTAATATAGTCCGATTCTCTTTCACATATACGCTTAATTCTTAGTCCCAAACCATATGCTATGCTCCTTTTTGTACTAGGAGGATGGCAGGAAGAATTATTAAGGTACAGCTGTTTGTCTGTTGGTTTTACATAAAGATCTGTATATATATGACCATTGTCTATTTTAACTAGAGTATCCAGAAATTCTATCTGATCCAAACCATATCTAAGCTCTATACTAATATTCGGGTGAATACTGTTTGCATGTTTCGCAAAATCTTCCAGTTCTTGAACTGTACCATCCCAGATCCCGAAACCATCATCAATAAATCTCTTGTAAAACATTGGCACTTTTTTGTGTGACATCAATTCTTCATCCCATTTCCTCATATATGAACAAGCAAAATTCTTTCCTAATTTTGAACCAATTGCCACCCCATCTTTTTGTATGAAAGTGCTATCTCCAAAAGAAAATGTGTTGTTGTCTAAAACTGTTTGAATCATCTTAAGAACATTTTCTGTATCAATCAACGGATCACTTCTGTTTGCAAGGCCTTCCATACATGCATCTAGTCCCTCTTTCTTTGGGACTGATGGATACAACTTTGCTACGTCAAAACAGAACAAAATGCAATTTTCTGAAAGTGGTTCATTAATCTCTTTTAATTTGTTAATAAAATCAGTTGTATCCCTGATGTAGCTGGGTGAAGTTTCAACAAATTCACTAAGTTCATGCTCAGCAACCTCAGCTAACCTCTCAGTGGCAGTACCCATGCCACTAACTATTGTTCTAAAAGGAGCAGTTGGTTTGTGGATTTTAGGGTTCCCTTTCAATGTACCTGGTCTGGAGTACTTTGGGATAAGATACTGTTTCATTTCTTTTGATATGGCACCTTCCCTAAACATTTTGTTTACTAGCTTTTTCACTTCTTTCAGGCTTATTTCAGTTCGGTCACTATTAGTTGCCTCATACGAATCACTTGTTAAAACCTCTTTTTTCATTGACTCTATGTATACTTCCTTATCTAAAGCAACTATACCTGAACCCTTGTCTGCAGGTCTGATCACTATGTTTTCATTGTGCAAAAGTTCATAAAAAGCTTCTTTCTCATCTTTCGATATATTTAGCTGACTATTCTTTTTCAAACTATTGACTATGTCATTCTTAACCAGTTATATATATAGGTCAAGATGCCTGTCCCTGCCTGAATTTGGTGTGAAGTTTCTATCTTTATTCACTTTAAATTTATCACTAATATGATCATTATCGTCATCATGTAGATCTACACTATCATTTTCAAAGAAATACTCTTTCAGTCTCATTTGTCTTTCCCATTCAGAAAGATCTGATAACAATGTTGATCCAGCGTCGCCATGGTGACATTGGGTTGTTTTTTAAAATGTCATGACGTCATCAAAATGACGTCATCAAATGACGTCATGGGTGCAACGACGTAATGCATTATTCTCTTTGATTTTATGGCTGAATGCATGTAACAAAAATGTGACGTGTATTTTGACATGATACTCTTTGACAAAGGCCCTTAGTGGTCGAAATATTAGATCAGAGCAGTTTAAGTATTTGTGTATTATATTAATTCCCTATTTTGGAATATTTACTTCATTGTGAATTTGTGCTCCTTGGAGATATCATGGATAAAGCACGATTGTTGAGGAATGCTGTGGAAAAACAACTTCGATATGAAAGTCATTTGGAGTTTCTATCGAGTTGTAGTCGAGCCTCTATAATTCCGAAAGGTTTCAGGATAAAGTGGGATATGCAAATGGATGCTAGTGAAAAGGAATTCGAGTGTTGTAGGAAAGTGAAGGAAGATGCTTCTTTAAAACTGATGGAAATTGTCAGAGAAGCATGTGAAAGGAAATCTTTGGAGATTGGATCGGAAGTGGAAAAGCTATCTAGTGTAATTGATTCTGTTTCTGGAGAAAAGGCGAGATTGGACGTTGTTAAGTCAAAAAAATGGCATTCTTTGCAGGAACTC